>OZ007587.1:435983078-436583078 GCA_963931845.1 Maratus michaelseni | reverse complement strand
AATTAAAATTGGCTGAATATAGCTAACAGATTTTACTTAAGTATATTTTTAATGTAATTTATATTGAGATAATTATTCTCTAATTTTTTGAATAATGAATATTTGCTTCAAATTGTATACTCTCTCTATTTCCATATGTGAAGAAACTTTAAAATTATTTATTAAACGAATTACTACGAATTATTACTACTAATAATAGCTACTTACTAATAATAGCTAAAGCACAAAGACACATTTTCTTTCACTGTGTAATGTTATACATAAAAGTTATATATATGCTCTTCAAAGGTTGCATATTATTTCCTTCCATGTATAGATATTTAATGTATTAAAAATAATAGTTTGTATCAGAAAATGTTAATTACTTTTCACAAGAATAAATCTCAAATGCAATTTAAATAAAGTTAAAATGTTTTTTTAAATTTGAAGCTTATTGCCGAAACGTCAGTGAAGGCTCTCTGTGGAGACACGAAAAGTTTTTTGTTTCACTCTGTTTGTCTGTCTGTCTGTCAGTTCCGTGATAACTGCCGTAAGAAATGTCCTATTAGAATGATTTTTGGTGGGTATGTTGGTGAGGTACCCGGAATTAGCTGTATAGTTTTTAGTTACATTTGGTACATTCTTTAGAAAAATATAGAACATTTCTTTTAGGTCATAATGCTTTCCTATGGGAAATGCAGACGATTTTCAAATTTTTATTTTTAACTGAAATGAAAATTACATTTTTGAATAAAGGATTTAAAATAAAATTATGGATGCTAAAAATGTTTGATATTTTTTTTCTTAAATATATCCAATAGCGTTTAAAATTTGCCGATATATTTATTAGAATTTAGAAATTAATTGTTTAAATTATTGGAACAATTTTTGCATCTGTTTGGGAAATATAAAACATTTTACTTTCATTTATTTTACAAATTTTAATATGCATTTCTTTTACTTTGCTCTTTAATTTATTAGTTGCTTAGCAACCATATTTCAAAATATATCAAAATAATAAAATTGAAATAACTCGCACTATTTTGCTGCAATATATATATATATATATATATATATATATATATATATATATATATATATATATGCAAAATAAATTATTCTCGGGTGTTTTTAGTATTCTATTGACATAAATGAGAATTTATTTTGATACAAGTTACTCTTTAACTACTATAAAATTATTACCTAAATATTTTTTTGGAAACACAAATTACAAAAACATTGACCGTGTAATTTGGATTAAAGTCTCGTAGTATGTGTTTACTTGTATATATTTATTACATGATATATTATTCATTTTCTAGAACAGATGTGGATGTTTCGTCGTTGAAGAGTTAATATAATTTAAAAAATATGATAAAATCACCTGTACAACGAGGTGGTTAATCTAAAGAAATTAGAGTAGTTTAACGATCCTGAAATATTACAAGTACTGGAAATTGAGAACATAAAAGCTATCACAAAAATACTTTATAGCGCCAAATAACGATTGCTATTTAGTGAATTGGCAGTGGGCACGATTATGAATAATTTCCCAATATGTTTAAAAGTTTCCGAATATGCCTATTCTGGAGAGATTTTATTATGCTATTGCCATCGAGTTAGATAAGGATGTACTTAGATTTAAAAAAATATATATTATAGAATAACCATCAAAACTGTTTTCCGAAACAAAAATTGTAACAACACTAGATTTCTAAAATAGATATAAGTGAAATATAGTAGATCTAGTTTACATTTCCATAAGTTGCTTTTGTGCATGAGATATTATTCAACTTATTTCTCAGATGCAGGTGTTTCGTGGTTGGCAGGCAAGTAAATATTGCTATTTGGGTATTAGAATAACATGAAATTATTTCCGAAATTGTTGCTTATCCTAATAAAACCACTGTGTAGAACCAAATCCAAAATATACATTAGAAATTCACGAATATAAATTTAATAAGATTACGGGGGGTTCAGGAGGGCAGAGCTCTCTGAAAAAATGCTTTTTTTTATATATAAAAAATCGCAAGAATAAGAAGTTTATAAGAATGTCAGAATATTATTACATAAACCGTGTTTAATTCATTGTTTCTAATTTCTGAAACCTTCGAAATATTTTATATGCCTCTAAATATATATGTAATTTTTAAAATGTATTTTGCGGTTTAGTAGATGTTAAATATTATGAAAAGTTAGAATAAAAAACAATGGCTTTCAGAGCTGACGTTGAGACTCTTGATCTGCAGATGTACTAGTTTATTTTATGTTTCACATACTTAAACATAATGCAAAATAACAGTTTAATGCTCTAAAGTTATTAACAGCATGAAGAAATTGAAATAAGATTAGTCAATAAAACATTTTCATTATGTCTATAAATTTATTATAATTATATTTTGTTTTTTCTTACAAGTGTACGACATACATATTGAAATTATTTGCAAACAAACTTATATTCAGACACTTTTTTTTCTGGGGAATATTCAGGAGTAACATTAAACAATTTGTGAATCGAACTAGCAAAAAAAGCATACATACACACACACACACACACACACACACACACACACATATATATATATATATATATATATATATATATATATATATATATATAAAAATGTTATATATATATATATAACATTTTAAGGGAGTCCGGGACACAAATTTTTTTTTGAAAAATATTTTATTGTATTAAACAATTCTCTCTTTTTATCCGCTTAAAATGACGTTTAAATCATGTGTCTATCTTAAATGGAACAGCATATATTAGTTTTTTGTTTTTAAAATGTAGCTTTCAAGTAGTGGTAGTCATGGAAACGTTTTTGCGTTTTTCTGCATGATGGGTTCTTTCCCGGTTTTTCGTCTTTAAATTGTTATAAGTCAAAAACAGTTAAAGATAAATGGTTCAAACTTGGAACGTGTCTTTTTTCGTTATTTTACTTTAATTTGGATTCAGCAAATTGGGAAAAAAATATTTACTTTTGAAAATATTATTATTTTTTTAAGTTACATAATTTTTTTAAGTTTTTAATTTAAATATTTATTTTAATTAATATTCTTTAAAATGCTGAATCAAAATTAAAATTTATATATTTCTTTTTATTTAAATGAAAAATAAAATGAAATTCTACAGTTAATATTTCGAGTTCTAACGATTTTAAATTACTCCACTTTTTTAATAAATTATAAATTTATTATTTTTTTTTAATTTATGAGAAATTTTATCATGTGATTTTGTTTACAAATGATATGGTTAACCATCACAAAAAAATTAAATTTTAACTTAATAAATATATATATATATATATTTTAATGTATCCCGGACTCCCTTAACTTATCTAAATTAACGGCTAAAATTATTTCAAAATATTGCGGATATTTATGCGGTATATTCAGCTTTATATAAAGTTTGATTAAAAAATGTGTTTACATTTATACTGGTTGGTGACAAATAGGGTCCTCGCCGACAGTTCTCTGAAAAGTTTATTTTCTTAAGACAAATTGATTACTTTAATTTTTATTATGCCTGTGTATTAAAATATGTTCTTTAATAAGTATATGAAACACACTGTTATATATCATAAAGTTTCCTTCAGCATTTAAAAAATATATGTCTAATGGTTGGAGCATCATAGTTGAGATTTTTTCCAACAGAGAGAAAATATGCCGGGACCAGGACTCGAACCTGGGTACTTTGGTTTGCCGTACCAACGGTCTCCCTACTGAGATATCCCGCGATATCCTGGCTGACATATTTCATGCTTATCTGTTGGGCAAGGCTGCGAGTCCTGGTCCAGGCATATTTTCTCTCTGCTGGAAAAAATCTCAACTATGATACTCCAACCATTGGATATAATTTGTCTAGTTGAATGTACTTTCATCTGTTCATTATGACCTATATAAATATAATTAGTTTATATGACATTATTTTCATATAAAAATAATAAATGAACAAATTTAATTTCGAACATATTACGCTTTTTAATTATTAAAAACCTGATTAATTTTTTACTGTGTTTTGCTGTAATGAATTAAACAATACAGGATTATTTTTATTTAATTTATTATTCGATATCGAAAATGAGATTAAAATAAATTATTCATATCTTATAAAACATATTAAAATAGTTAAAATATGAAATTATATAGCATAAAGTATACTGTTCTTTTATTGTACGCATTAAGGAGCATTATTTTTTTTCATATCTATGAAACGAGTTTGTTAGTAAAGTTATTAGTTTATTATTACAAAATTATAAGCTTAGTTATTTACTTTAAATAAATTATTCATTTATTTCAGTTCATTTCACATATATATATATATATATATATATATATATATATATATATATATATATATACATTTCTGACATGTTCATCTGAACAGGGTGGTCTTCTAAAAAAGTGTTTGTTTTCATCTTTGCCGGCACTTAAACTACTAACTACGAGTCATAAACGAGCCCTGAAAAGATCTCAACGAAGACACTCTTCAAGGACGAAAACAGTGGGCGATAACCCTCGATTAAAATATATTTGTCAAATTAATATTATACTGAAATTAGTGTGCATAATGGAGGAATTCACATGGAATAAAACAGTAACTCACATTTTCTTGAAAAGAGATACCAAGATGTCCTTAACTCTGATTAAAGCCATTCCATTGAGTTAAAGTACGTGCATTTTTGGCCTTTAATAAAGTCTAATTATAACTTTAGGACCGAAAATATGAATTTATTTTAACTGTCAGTATTATTTTTCTGACTGTTTTGCCAAACAAAAAAAAATGCATAAACATTTTACAATTAAAATAAAATTTTCCTAGAAGGTATTTTATTGGAAAAATAATACACAATGTGAAAGTAAAATCAATATTCTTTATGATATATTCCATGTATAATTGTACTTATAAAAACTATGTGTTTTAGACAAATAAATAATATTTAATGTATGTAAACAAATATTATTTATTTTGATGGACATATTTACAAATTTTATTCATTTTTTAATAAAAACAAAATAAAAAATATATAAGAAAATTAATCTCTATTTATGAAAATGTGCCTTTTCTATTAATAAAGACAATTATACTGTAGTAGCATAAAAAATCATTTGTCCTATAAAGCAGGTGAAAATATTTCGTAAGTATTTCTCTAAATGATAGTCCGCCAAAAAAAGATAAATTGTAATTAAAATGAAGAAGTTAGTTATATATGCATACATTCAAAAGACAATTAAGAAAAATACCATTTTTCGTACTATTTTCCTTTGAAAGCTTCCCAGCAATAAATTTTCATTTCATGGCCTTTCTAAAATATTATAAAACCTTATAATATAAAAACAAAATAAAATATATAAGAAGGTTAATCTCTATTTACGAAAAATTGCCTTTTTCCATTTATAAAGACAATTATACTGCAGTGGCATAAAAATCATTTATCATATAAAGTATCTGAAAATATTTCGTAAGTATTTCTCTAAATGATAGTCTGCCAAAAATAGATAAATTGTAATTAAAATGAAGAACTTAGTTATATATGCATACTTTCAAAAGACAATTAAGAAAAATACCATTTTCTGTTATATTTTCCTTTGAAAGCTTCGCAGCAATAAATTTTCATTTCATGACCATTCTAAAATATTATAAAACCTTATAATTAAATCATTATTACTGTTAATACCGTTATTTTGTTCATTATTACTGTTAATACCGTTACTTTCAAAAGCTTAGACTTAGATTTTGAGTTCAAAATCTGAATCATTGGGAGTGGTTAAGTAGCGCAAACTGAACTGTGTTCAGAAGTTAAAATTTGAACTCCGCCCCCTGAACACAGTTCAGTTATTCCCGATCTTGGTGTGGTAGACCATGAAGAAACTACTACTCCCTACACGTAAAATAAACGATAGAGGGATGACAAAATTATATAAAATAATTATTCATAACAGACATGAACAATTTCTCCGCGCAAAATAAAAAGAAACAATTTGAGGTACGCGGGTAGTGAGCAATATGAATGAAGGTTGACACGTAGAAAATGGTATACGCATGGTGTCCGTGCAGAATTACAAAAACTGCTCGAAAGAGTTCCCACCCGCAACGATGCAGGCCTCACACCGCCGGCGGAGGGAGTTGCGAACATTAGCGAATACCCCGGGCATCTCCCAGATGTCGCCTGCTCCGACGGCGATCCTCGCAACCAGGTCCTCGTCGGAGTCGACGGGGCTTGCGTAAACAAGACTCTTCATATGGCCTCAGAGGAAGAAGTCTAGGCAGGATCCTCATACTCAGGCAAGCGTGCTGGCCGATTTAACGGACCTCCCCGTCCAAACCATTGTCCTGTATATGCTGTATCCAATTCATTTCGCACATCCGCGCTGAAATGTGCAGGCGCTCCTTCATGTTGAAACCACATACCAGCCTTTATGTTGACTGGAACACTTTGCAGTAGAACTGGAAACACCTCTTGCAGGAATACCAGATACGTACCGACGTCGAATCGCCTTGTCAGATGATATGGCCCGATCATTTTATCGGGCCATATCAAATGATCTGGCCAAAATCAAATGGTTCTGGATAAATCTGGCCTACACATTGACGCTGAAACGCCGTTGATATGAAAGAGGACGGGTGGCGTGTGGGTTCGTGTACGCTCAGTTGTGTGCATTGCGCGATTTGAAAATGCCTTCCCTGCTGAAACTGGATTCGTCGGTGAATAGCACGTGTGCGACAAAGTCTGGTTGCGCATCCAACTGTTGGAGGAACCATCGGGAAAAATCGACACGTGGCTGAGGTCGGTTGCTTTCAAGGCGTGCACACGCTGTGCATGATGGTGTCGAAGGCCTTCGGCTCCTAACACTCGCCAAACCGTCATCTGGCTCACATTTGCGGAGGTGATACAGCCCGTGCGCTCATCTCCGGTTGCGCCTTGAATTCACGCAACACGTGCTCTTCAAGTTCCGGTGTACTCGCACTCCTGCTACGCCCAGTGTCGTGCATCCCATCTGACAAATGAACCGGATTCTCCTCCATCGTTTATTTTACGTGTAAGGGATAATAGTTTCTGCCTGTTCTGCGACACCAAGATCGGGTATAACTGAACTGTGTTGAGAGGGGGGGGGGTTCAAATTTCAACTCCTGAACACAGCTCAGATTGTGCTACTTAACCACTCCCAACGAATCAGATTTTGAGATCAAAATTTAAGTTTAAATCTAAGCTTTTGAAAGCATTTAATGAGATACAAAAAATAACGGTAAAAAATAGTCCTTCGTTACTCCAAATTCTAAAGCGCCCGCTATCGGTATTTTTTAAACTTTATTTTTAAAACTTATTTTCCAGAAAATAGTTTTAGCGAAAACCGCAAACAAATCGACCAATTTTTCCGTTTCTTATAATAATTTGAAATTTTGGACCCTAAACTTTAATGGGACCTATCTCCTTCGGAAGACGTTTGGGATCATTAGTTTCCTATTTAACATTGTTTGTCTTGATGTGTACTATCACGCCTAAAGTTTTGCCCAAAAGTTTAGATTCACACTGTATAGTTTTTAATTCAACAAATTTCATCACCTATCTTGGGATTTGTTTCTTCTCATGTATGCCACAATGTTTTGTGCTCACGAAAGCATTTCCATATTGTGCTGCGGTTGAAACCTTACTGACATATGAGAGTAACTGGGTATCGCACTGGTAGCCCAGTGGTAGAGCATATTATTGGAAAAGTATGGATCCTTGGTGCGTTGTACCAACTATCAGGGTTCGATTCCCATCATGGACATTTTTCACTTTGTTGGTTATTCGATATTTTAGAAATATGCAAACTCACGCATCTAATATTCTGCAACTGTTTTCTTTTTAATGAACGATCTTGAACATCCATGAGATACCCAGAAAAAACGGAAATTAGAAAATAATCACTCAATATTTATTTATAATCCTTTTTTTTTAACTTGTAAAGAAAAAAAGTTTGGGAATTGTGTCGAACAGGTAAGTATTGTAAATATGTTTTATAATGTTTTCAGCAAAAAAGCGATAAGTAAAATTTCTATATTATTATTTTAACCTTCTGACACTCTTACAAAAGGGCAAATCTGTAATATTGTTTCTCTGCATTTTGTTTTAATTTCTAAAAAAAACCCTAAATTTTTCAATATAAAGAACTTAATTACAAATATGAATGTATATTGAGAGTATTATTCATTGCTCAGCACATTAAAATGCATTAAATCAATAGAATTTTATTACTTTAAATAATGCTTATATTGCAGTGAAACCTGGAGCTTACTGAACGTATTGTTATGAATTTTGTATATATCTGTAAATATTCCATTTGTTTAAATTTATTTTATTTGATTATTGTGAAAATTGCAGTATTATTGATGTATTTCCTATTGAACATCATGTAACTCAATGCTAAAGGCCTCAGATGCTTTGCAAGAAAAACAACCTTACACCCTCATCTTTATAAGAAGTCTAAGGAAAAATCGCCAAGGAATGGGTTTATCGCCAAGTTGGCGATGGTTTTGGCGACTTATTTTTGACGCCAAATTTGGCGATATATCGCCAAATGTCGCCAAGGTGGCGACAGATTTGGCGACTTTTTGTGCAACCACACCCCCCTTATACCTATACATTGGGATCCTTTCTTGCTTGGGTTCTCTATCGAAAGTTAAAGCACTTTCTGGTAATTTCTAGCATCTGAAGGCTCTGGAATAATCTGGAAATATCTCTGAAACCTATATAAGGACCTCCATCAGTTCAGTTAGTTAGTTGTCTGTCAACTGCGATTGAATTCATACGAGAGGCTTTGCATTGAGAGCTGTGTTTCTCGGATCGATTTTGTCGTTGATACGTCGTATTGAACGCATTGTCTCTGTGTGAAATTTTGCTTAGCTTTTATTGGATTTCAAGATTACTGAATATCTTGTAATTTTCAGAAGATATTTGTGATCGTATTGCACTGTTTATAGTGAATAAAGCCTTTTTATTGTTCTTATATATTGGCATCAGTCCTTTCGAACCCCGAGCTCACAACATTTGGTGTCAGAAGTGGGATTGAATGCCGATTACCAGAGCAATGGAAGCGCAACTGACTAAATTATTGGAGAAATTAGGAGAGATGGATGAGAAAATGACTGCGAATCAGGCTGAAATGAAGAAGGATATGTCAGCGATGGATGAGAAAATGACTGCCAACCTTGGCGAGTTAAAAGATGAAATGAAGAAGGAAATGTCAGCGATAGATGAGAAAATGACTGCAAATCTTGGCGAGATGGATGAGAAAATGACTGCAAATCTTGGCGAGATGGATGAGAAAATGACTGCCAACCTTGGCGACTTAAAAGATGAAATGAAGAAGGATATGTCAACCAACCTTGGAGAGTTGAAAGACTTAATAGAGGATAAAATAACATCTTTAAATGACAGAATTGACGGCGTGGAAAACAAAGTTGAAGGAAGATTTCAACAAATAGAAGGAAAAGTAGAAGAAATTCAAAGGACAGCCAATACCGTAGAAGAAAGAGTAGAAGAAAAAGTTCAAAAGATCGCCGAGACCGTTGAAGAAAGAGTAGAAGAAAAAGTTCAAAAGATCGCCAAGACCGTCGAAGAAAGGATTGAGAGTGTAGAAAAGGTGTTGGAAAATGTGAAGAAACAAAAGATAACTGCCGAAAACTATCCCGAAGATGTCAAGTATCAAGCTATGCTTCCTCGGGCCTCTATTAAACTCTCGACCTATGACGGAAAATCCTCATGGCCAGTTTTTAAGACACAATTTGGGATCGTAGCGGACACCAATGGATGGGATTCCCAGACAAAAGCTTGCCAGTTAGCTGCTTCTCTACGAGCTGATGCTGCCGACGTCTTACAGACTTTGCCTGCAAATGAACCGCTGGATTTTGAAACGCTCGTCAGTGCCTTATAATTGCGCTTTGGCGAGAAATGCATGAAGGAATATAGCAGACTTCAGCTCAAATCTCGACAGCAGAAATCCACTGAATCCCTGCAAGATCTTGCTACGGATGTCGAGAGACTTTCCCATCTTGCTTATCCTGACTGTCCGACTGAAATTAGAGAAAGCTTAGCTCTACAGCATTTTATCGATGGTGTGCGTGACTCTGAGATCCAGAAACAACTCCGGATTGCAGATCTCAATGACTTAAAAGGGGCTTTAGTTTATGCCCTAAAATTCGAGGCAGCCCAGCAAGCTACAAGGAAAGATCGGCACTTTGTGCGAGTAGCCAACATGCCTGAGACGTCGGATACAGCTGTGGAGCGTTTACAGAAGCAGATGAAGGACGTGATGAGACATATAAACTCCTTGATGGACAACAAACCTGGAAGAAAAATCAAGTGCTGGAAATGCGGTGGAGAAGGTCATATTCAAAGAAACTGCCTAAAACGACCCAGCAGAGAAGGTAATAGCTCCTCACGAACGGCGGAGCAGGAAAACTAATTAATGGCCATCTCGCGGGGCGGAGGTTGCCAGATTTTGAGAAGCCCCATTATCAAGTGTGTCAAATTTCTGCAAGAAGCTGCGGCAAGAACGGAGTTTTTATAGTCGGGCGTGTGAATGATTTGCCCTGTAATATGATCATCGATACAGGAGCCAATGTGACCATCATCCGGAAAGATCTAGCTCAGCGGCTAAAAGAAAAGCTCCTCTGGACTCCGCCCCGTGTTATCCTCCAAACCGTGACCGGGGATAAGATCGACATACATGGAAGAATGAAATTGAAAATAAAGTTTGGGAACGCCGCTTACCATCATACAGTCTATGTGGCCGATATTTCAGACCCTTTCATACTCGGACTGGACTTTTTAAAAGAGCATGGATTCACACTGGATTTTAAGAAGAATGAGTTACGCTCTGCTCAAGAAGATGTCACTATTTTCAAACTTGGAAATGAGTCCGGGTCTATTCAACGGATCACAGCCAAGGCAGATGTTATCATCCCTCCTCGGACCGAAATGATGATACCTGGATTAACTGGAAACGAAAGAATTTTCCAGTATGGCTTGACTGGATATCCTGAGAAGAGCCCAAAGGGAGTGCTAATAGCATCAGCGCTGGTAGATCTGTCGAGAGATGTGATACCTGTGAGGATTGCGAACGTAAGTGAAAAGTCTAGAATTATCCAGAAAGGTGAAGCGCTTGCAACCTGTGCTCCAGTCACCTGTGTTTGCAAAGACCCGAGCTTGACGTTATCGGAGCCGCCTACAAGTTTAACACCTGTAATTGGACGAAATGAAAATTTATCTCCTGAACAGAAACATGCCGCAGAAAGACTGTTCCAGGAATTTAAGGATGTGTTTTCACAAAACGAGAGTGATATAGGGCGCACTTCTCTGACACGTCATAGAATTGATACTGCCAACCATCCACCGATTAAACAGCATCCAAGACGCTTGCCGTTCGCAAAACAAGAAGAGGTTTCTAAGCTCTTACGAGAGATGCAGGATAGTGACATCATCGAACCGTCATCAAGTCCGTAGGCCTCTCCCATCGTGTTGGTCCGAAAGAAAGATGGCTCCACAAGATTTTGTGTGGATTATCGTAAATTTAACGATATCACGAAGAAGGACAGCTATCCTCTACCAAGAATAGACGACACGCTAGATACTCTTTCAGGACATAAATGGTTTTCCACGCTGGATTTGAAGAGTGGATATTGGCAAGTAGAGATCCATCCTGATGACAAAGAGAAGACCGCATTTACTACTGGACAAGGAATTTGGCAATTTAAAGTTATGCCGTTCGGGCTCTGCAATGCTCCAGCAACGTTCGAGCGCCTCATGGAGACAGTGTTAAAAGGTCTGACTTTTGAAGCTTGTCTCATATACCTAGATGACGTCATCATTGGTGGCCGCACGTTTGAAGAACATCTAGAGAATATTCGAAAAGTGTTAACGAAACTAAGAGCGGCGAATTTAAAGCTGAACCCTTTGAAATGCAAGTTCTTGCAACGAGAAGTAAACTATTTAGGACACATCATCTCAGCTGAAGGTGTTCGAACAGATCCTGAAAAAGTGTCTGCAGTAAAGCACTGGAAACGTCCGGAAAATGTCCATCAGTTGCGAAGCTTTCTGGGACTATGCACTTATTACAGAAAGTTTGTACAGGGGTTCTCCAACATCGCAAGACCCTTGCATAGGCTCACTGAAAGCAAACAGAAGTTTCTATGGACACAAGAATGCGACAATTCATTCCAGCGGCTGAAAGAAGCTCTCACATCCTCTCCAGTCCTTACCTATCCAGACCCCGACAAACAATTCATTGTGGACACGGATGCCAGTCAGGAAAGTGTCGGCGCTGTACTTTCCCAAGAAATAGATGGCCAAGAACGAGTCGTAGCATACTGGAGCAAATGTTTATCGAAACCAGAGCGGAATTATTGCGTCACTCGTAAGGAGTTATTAGCTATAGTGAAAGCCATAGAACACTTCCATCACTATCTCTATGGCAGGAAATTTCTCCTTCGTACTGACCACGCAGCCCTAACATGGCTGATGAATTTTAAGAACCCAGAGGGCCAAGTAGCCAGATGGATACAACGACTCCAGGAATACGACTTTGACATCAGGCATCGCAAAGGCTCATCGCATGGAAACGCCGATGCCCTATCAAGAAGACCGTGTCACGAGAGCTGTCGCTATTGTTCCAGAGCGGAGAGCAAGTATAATCCCGAATATGTCATACGCCAGACGAAGACTTCACTATTGACGCCACCAGATCCCTGGAGTGATGAGAAGATTCGAGAAGATCAAATGGCAGACTCTGAGATCAAACCAATCTTGGAGTTATTAGAATCTTCTAGCACGAAGCCCAGTTGGAAAGACATCTCGACTTACAGTCCTACGACGAAGCAATATTGGGCTCTTTGGAACTCTCTCCACGTCAGGAATGGTGCCCTGTTCCGAAAATTCGAATCGGAGGATGGGAAGACATCTCGGTGGCAGTTGGTACTTCCTCGATCCCGAATCCCAGAGGTCCTCAAGGAATTACATGGCAGTCCCACTGGTGGCCATTTTGGAGTCATGAAAACATTACACAGAGTCCGAGAGCGCTTCTTCTGGGGAAAAGCGAGAGCTGACGTCGAACAATGGTGCAAATCTTGAGCAGCCCGGAAAGGACCAAAGAAACGTAGCCGAGGAAGACTACATCTCTACAATGTAGGAGCACCTTTCGAACGCATCACCCTTGACATCCTAGGTCCTCTGCCAAGAAGTGCTGATGGCAACAAATACCTCCTTGTTGTCATGGACTATTTCACAAAATGGCCTGAAGTTTATGCCATCCCTGATAAAGAAGCTTCTACGTTTGCTGATGCCTTGGTACACCAGTGGATATCAAGGTATGGAGTCCCTCTTCAAATGCATTCTGACCAGGGGAGAAATTTCATCTCTGCTGTGATTGAGGGTCTCTGTCAACTTCTCGGAATGGACAAAACTAGGACGACGCCTCTACATCCGCAGTCGGATGGCATGGTTGAGAGATTTAATCGTACCATCCTCAACAATCTCTCACTTCTAGTCTCAAGAAACCAGCAAGACTGGGACCAAAAATTTCCCTTGTTTCTTCTCGCCTATCGCAGCGCCGTCCATGAAACAACCGGCTATTCCCCGTCCCAGATGCTTTTCGGTCGTGATCTTCGTTTACCTTGTGATCTGCTGTTTGGTCGCCCTCCAGATGCGCCTTCATCGCCAGAGGGATACGTGCAGAATCTCCAGGCACGATTTGAAGACGTCCACAACTTGGCTCGAGAGCGGATCAATATACAGACGGAGAAGATGAAGACCAGGTACGACACGAAAGCCACAGGACATCAATTCAAAGAAGGTGACAAGGTTTGGTTTTATAATCCGACTCGGCACAAAGGACTTTCTCCCAAACTGCAATCACACTGGGACGGTCCTTATACAGTCCTAAACAGACTGAACGATGTCGTAATTCGGATCCGAAAGTCACCAAGTTCGAAGCCTAGAGTCGTTCATTACGACAGGCTGGCTCCATACTATGGCCATAGTACTTAGTTCATTGATTGTAAATAGTGTAATGTAAATAATGTAAATTAGTATGACCATGGTCTTGTATATAAATTAATGTAAAAAGTCTTTTGCTTAGCATTATCATTATTAATGTTATTATTATTTAAATACTTGCATGTAATGATGTCTATACTTTAATTTAATTTAATCTTTTTTTAAATAAGTGTATATTTTGTATAATTCAGCATTATGAATGTGTTTAATGGTTATTTTGCATATTTGCTTTAAGTGTTTTGAATAGTATAGCATTTGTTGGTAACGGGTTTGCTTTCCGATCAAAGGTTGAACTGCCCGGGACGTGCAGTCCTTGAGAGGGGGGCAATGTTATGAATTTTGTATATATCTGTAAATATTCCATTTGTTTAAATTTATTTTATGTGATTATTGTGAAAATTGCAGTATTATTGATGTATTTCCTATTGAGCATCATGTAACTCAATGCTAAAGGCCACAGATGCTTTGCAAGAAAAACAACCTTACACCCTCATCTTTATAAGAAGTCTAAGGAAAAATCGCCAAGGAATGGGTTTATCGCCAAGTTGGCGATGGTTTTGGCGACTTATTTTTGTCGCGAAATTTGGCGATATATCGCCAAATGTCGCCAAGTTGGCGACGGATTTGGCGACTTTTTGTGCAACCACACCCCCCTTATACCTATACATTGGGATCCTTTCTTGCTTGGGTTCTCTATCGAAAGTTAAAGCACTTTCTGGTAATTTCTAGCATCTGAAGGCTCTGGAATAATCTGGAAAGATCTCTGAAACCTATATAAGGACCTCCATCAGTTCAGTTAGTTAGTTGTCTGTCAACTGCGATTGAATTCATACGAGAGGCTTTGCATTGAGAACTGTGTTTCTCGGATCGATTTTGTCGTTGATACGTCGTATTGAACGCATTGTCTCTGTGTGAAATTTTGCTTAGCTTTTATTGGATTTGAAGATTACTGAATATCTTGTAATTTTCAGAAGATATTTGTGATCGTATTGCACTGTTTATAGTGAATAAAGCCTTTTTATTGTTCTTATATATTGGCATCAGTCCTTTCGAACCCCGAGCTCACAACAGTATTAATATGGGCTTTTCAGTGAGAGTGTTAAAAGCAAGTAATAAAGAGGTATTTTATTGAAATAATAAAATTTAAGTACACGTATCAAATAATTTGTTAATATACCGCATTTGACAAAATCAAATTAAAATATCTATAGTCTGAAAAAAAGAAGAAAAATCTGCGATTTTCTTCTTCATTATATTACTGTAGAAAATTTTTCCAAACACCTCGTCAACAACAATAATAGTTAGCAAAATTTCATATTAATTTAGTTCGTTTTAGATTATTTGGTATGTTTTTGAAAAATAAACTGCAACCAAAAACGGCTGAAAAAATAGCACATATACAACATTAAAAATTACATAATATACTATGTAACCATACAGAAATACATATATGTATGTCTGAATATAAATGTATAAAGATATTTCATTGATTTATTTGAATATTCAAATTATAATAAAATAGATTTCAATTTCAAAATTTCCTCAAACAGTGCCAGAGAAATTGGAACTATAATCCCTGATATAATCAGATACAATTGCAACGGCTGCTTAACAATGAATTATTTCAGCTTGGTTGAAAGGATTAATTATCCAGGTTAATTCACGCATGAATGGGTTCTTTCATTAACAATAAATCGGTATCTTTAATTCACAGTAACATTAGAGGCATAATCAAAGAACTGAGATGGACACAGTAATTAGCTATCATAGGAATGATATCTTTTACGCAGATCCCGTGCTCCTGGTTATTTATTTTGTGTAATTAGTTAACCTAATTTATGTCTTCGCATTTTCAAGACAGTATGTTTTGTGATTAAGTTAGTAATACATGTTCTTTGAAATACAGAATACTTCGATGGAATTTGAATAACTCATTTATGAAACATATAATGTCAGGTTTCATGTATAGTGCTGAAATCACAGATATTTTCAACATTTTTTTCTACTTGGAAATTTTAATGAAAAACTGCTTGTTATTATTAACATTATATGTTTCAGAAAAGTTAATTCTAATGTTCCAATATAGTTCATAAATATATAACAGCAATTATTTGTGAAAAGAAAATTTAGTTTTATCTTTCGTATAAATAAATATGTTATACAGAAAAAAAAAAAAAAGATTTTCTTTTAAAATATGTTAAATGTCTTTTACCGGAAATAAAGAAATCATATTTTTTTTCTCTCTGCATTTTATCCTCATTCCATTTTTTATCCTTCAGAAAAACTAGTTTGTGCACTTAAGTAGTGGTAATAAACGCCATTAAATTATAATTTTATGTCACATTTTATTGTTTTAGGAAGACGAATTTTTGTTCCATGATATCCCATTTGTTACTGTGATAGTAAATTATAGAATGGCAGAAAATAGTAAATCTCTGGTAAATTCAAATTAATTTTGCAGGAGTAAAATTCGACCGAAATTAATGAGTAACAAACAAGTGGGTTTTTATTGCTATTCTGAGCGTTAAACCGACAGAGTGAAAAAAGTCCCATTCCGGGAATCAAACTCGGGAACTCAGAATAGCGCTCGGAGGCTCTGCCACTGAGCTACAAGGAACGATATCACAACTCGGCATCTATCACTCTTATATATGTCGGAAAGGCTGTAGCCGCAGCACAAGATCATACAGAGCGCACAACCCTGTTCAAATTTTAGAAGACATTATTCACAAGTCCAGCATAGACGACGCATACAAGTAAATTACAATCAATTTTTCAATTAATTATTCAGGAGTGAAATTCATCCGAAATTAATGAGTAACAAACAAGTGGATTTTTATTGCTATACTGGGCGTTAAACCGACAGAGTGGAAAAAAACCATCCCGGGAATCAAAATCGGGATCTCAGAATAGCGCTCGGAGGCTCTGCCACTGAGCTACAAGGAACGATATCACAACTCGGCATCTATCACTCTTATATATGTCGGAAAGGCTGTAGCCGCAGCACAAGATCATACAGAGCGCACAACCCTGTTCAAATTTTAGAAGACATTATTCACAAGTCCAGCATAGACGACGCATACAAGTAAATTACAATCAATTTTTCAATTAATTATTCAGGAGTGAAATTTATCCGAAATTAATGAGTAACAAACAAGTGGATTTTTATTGCTATACTGGGCGTTAAACCGACAGAGTGGAAAAAAACCATCCCGGGAATCAAAATCCGGATCTCAGAATAGCGCTCGGAGGCTCTGCCACTGAGCTACAAGGAACGATATCACAACTCGGCATCTATCACTCTTATATATGTCGGAAAGGCTGCAGCCGCAGTACAAGATCAGACACAAGGTCATCTAGAGCACACAACCCTGTGGCAAATTTTAGACGACATTATTCACAACAAATGCAGCATAGACGACACATATAAGTAAATTACAATTAATTTTTCAAGGGTGAAATTCGCCCGAAACTAATGAGTAACAAACATGTGGATTTTTATTGTTATACTGGGCGTTAAACCGACAGAGTGTAAAAAACCATCCCGGGAATCAAATTCGGGATCTCAGAATAGCGCTCGGAGGCTCTGCCACTGAGCTACGACGAACGATATCACAACTCGGTATCTATCACTCTTATATATGTCGGAAAGGCTGCAGCCGCAGTACAAGATCAGACACAAGGTCAGACACAAGGTCATCTAGAGCACACAACAATGTGGCAAATTTTAGACGACATTATTCACAACAAGTGCAGCATAGACGACACATATAAGTAAATTACAATTAATTTTTGAAGGGTGAAATTCACCCGAAACTAATGAGTAACAAACATGTGGATTTTTATTGTTATACTGGGCGTTAAACCGACAGAGTGAAAAAATTCCCACTCCGGGAATCGAACCCGGGACCTCAGAATAGCGCTCGGAAGCGCTACCACTGAGCTACAAGGAACGATATCACAACTCATCATCCCTCACTCTTATATATGTCGGAAAGGCTGCAGCCGCAGCACAAGATGGAAACAGTCATCCAGAGCACACAACCCTGTGTCAAATTTTAGACGACTTTATTCACAACAAGCGTAGACGCCACATATAAGTAAATTTCAATTAATTTTTCAATTAATTTTTCAGGAGTGAAATTCGCCCGAAATTAATGAGTAACAAACAAGTGGATTTTTATTGCTATACTGGGCGTTAAACCGACAGAGTGAAAAATGTTCCAAGCCGGAAATCG
Organism: Maratus michaelseni; assembly: GCA_963931845.1. Taxonomy (NCBI): domain Eukaryota; kingdom Metazoa; phylum Arthropoda; class Arachnida; order Araneae; family Salticidae; genus Maratus; species Maratus michaelseni. Next base: position 436,564,819 of record OZ007587.1, on the reverse strand, counting down.
AACCCGGGACCTCAGATTAACGCTCTGAGACTGTACCACAGAGATACGAGGAACGATTTCCCAACTCGGCATCTCTCACTCTTATATATGTCGGAAAGAATATGTATAATAATGCCGTCTAAAATGTGCCACAGGGCTCTGTGCTCTGTATGACTGTTTCCATCTTGTGCTGCGGTTGTAGCCTTTGCGAAATACATAAGTGTGAGTGATGCCGAGTTGGTAATCGTTTGTTGTAGCTCAGCGGTAGAGCCTGAGAGCGCTTTTCTGAGGTCCCGGGTTGGGACATCTTTCACACTGTTGGTTTAATGCTCAGTATCGCAATAAAAATCGACTTGTTTGTTACTCAGTAAATTTATGTTTACAAAAATCCCTTCTAAATATGTTAATGGTCTTTTAACGGAAATAAAGAAAATCTAAGTTTTGTTTTTCTCTCTCTGCGTTTTATCCTCATTCCATTTTTTATCCTTCAGGATAACTACTTTGTGCGGTTAAATCTATGCTATTAAAATCCGTGCGCGTATCTATGTAACCTAAAAAACTCGGAAACCACAGGGTGCAAGGCTACGAAATTTGGAAAACGTATCGCTGGTAGTGGGCCCATGAACGATTGGGGCAAAAAATTCGAAAATTTTAAATAGATTTTTGATAGATTAAATATTAATTAAAATCCATTTACAAAGAGATCTCATCCAAAATACGCTTTTTTATCTTCGGTTGGTTGGTTGTATAAAATCTCCGCAGAAGTCATTAAATAAATCAAGGTATCATTTGCATTTGCGAGTCGAGTGTTTAAAATCGATGGAACAGAGATTATATGACATGTAGACAATCAACTTAATTATAAACCGTTGCCAATTGCTAAAAACTTAATTTTAAAGGATTTTATCGACTTAATGAATGATAGCTGGTTTAAGGATTTTTTTGCATGACATATATTAGTATGATAGAGATTATTAAGGCAGAAAACGTTATTTAACAGATTATTTGTTAAATTTGCGGGGATGGGGAGAGGCGGAAGTAAACGACTTTTTATTAAATATCACATATATTTTATTCGACCTCGCGCCACCTGGTGGCGGCATTTTCAGTAATTTATCGTCCTTATTAATAAATTCAAATCTACTGCTCTGATTGCAACAGAACTAATTACATTTAACACTTTTAACTTCACCCGCAACGTTTAATCGCTGATTTATATAGATAATACCGCTATTTTAGAATACAGTTTTCGCAAAAATTAAATTACTTTTCATAATAAAAGTATTCGGTTGATGCCCGTATTTAGTCCGTATTCAGTTGATGCATACCAAAAGTCAAAGTTAGTGATTTGTTGTTGAGCACATGACTGCGCGTCTCCTCGCGGGTAATTATTTAATTGCGCTTTATTATTACCTTTTTTAAAAAAATAAAGAAAACCTTTTATCACAAACATCAACAAAACTTTTTAATCTATTTTTTCCCTTGTTCCAAATATATCGGTTTATCACCTGCTGCCATAGCAACATGATAAATTAAATTTCATAAAAAAAATGTACGGTAGTAGAAAAAATATTTTTCTACATATTACATAGACACATTCAATTGTACTGAATTTTATTTTTAATTTTGGTTTTAGAATTAAATTTATGAACTCCCGTGCGTAGAACGGGTTAAACAGCTAGTAGTGGTAATAAACTTCATTAAATTTATTTTATCATAAAATTTATAATTTTATGGTACTGAACCATATTGTTTTAGGAACTCGAACTTTTCTTTCATGGTATCTTATTTGTTGCTGGGTCAGTAAATGATAGGATTGGAGAAAATGGTAAATTTCTGTTTAAAAAAATCTCTAAGTATAAAAAGTCGATACGATACATTTTTTAAAAACGTTTTGCCCTCGTGCATAAAATGGTATGAATTATTTATGCCAATATAAGTCATACAAATCAATGCATTTTATTCTCGTGTGTTCTAACGTCTTTGACTATACATCGTAAATTTGATATTTATATTTATATATTTATATTTAGCCTTATGTTTTTTTTTTCCCACAGATTTAACTTTGCGAAACAAAAGTCAACTCAAGAGAATATACTTCTAACTCTTGTCTTTTTAGCGTTTCGTTCATCTGATGAAACAATATTCATATAAAACAACGAACTCCACTCTCTGTCTGTCTGTCACAGAGTTAGTAGTTGGAAACTGTAAATGTTAAAGATTTGGAATTTATCATGCTTATAGCTAAATACCACCTGTCACACGACAAATCATAGAAGTTTTATAATGTCTTATATTATTTTAATTATATGAATTAATTTAATGGCATCCGAAAATTTCCGCGATTTTATTGATCTTGAAGTAGAACATTAATTTCAGTCAATTTCGGGTAGACTATATTATTTAGTAGCAACGCGTTTTTCTGAAAACCCATAGTTCCGGGTTCTATTCTCGACGAAGGAAGTTGAAATTTTCGATTTTTACATTTCACTGTCCCATAGATTTAATTAAAAAACTTTTCTATTTTTGCCATTTTGAGTGTCTCTTTAATTAATTTTTTTTTAAATCTAAATTTATATCATGTAATTGTATATGCTTTTCAGATATATAGACATACGCTATTTTAATTGTCTGAAAAGCAGTATTTGGATATTTTTAATTTGATTTAAATAACAGCTTCCTCTTGTTATTATTTTATTATTAAATTCATTGGTGCTTCCATCTATGTTCTTATTGATGAAGCGTATTGATAAATGATAAGGATAATTATACATTAATTATTTGGATTTATTAATTAAATGATAAAGTTCTTTGAAATGAACGTTGAACGAAATCATTTGTGCGATCTCTGATAACACTTACCAACTTATTTTTTGTTGTTGTTTTTGCTTATTATGTGTCACATAAAATAAATATTTATTAATGTTAAAACCTAATAAAAACTTATTATACACTATAGAAATGCGTCACTAAAGAACAATAAGAATAATCATAAATACCCTAAATAACTATTGAAAATATTTAAAAATTTCAGCAAACCTTTTCCGTTGAAGAAACTCACAAATTATATATTTAGGTTTTATTTTATTCTTTTATGAAGTATTATTTTTATTTTTATTTTCAAACTTTGTCAGAATATTAATTCTAATAAATAAAAGGACATATAATTGTTGTGACTGAAAAATATGCTGACAGTTACACCAAGATAACTTGATTGAAAATTTCATCAAATTTTAGAAGGAATGGGAGTTATATTTTTCTATCGTTATAAAAATATTTAATTCTTTAATTCTTGAAATTATAATTCTTATTTGTATAATGGAAACGGAAGAATATGTAGGATTCGGTATTATAGGAATCAAAAATAAATTTCCTATTTTTCAGAAATATTTTGAGAAAGAAGTTTTTTGAAAAAAATGTCTTTTTTAGTCACATTTAGCTAAATGTATCTGTAGACTTATGCACAAAAACCATGTGTTATGTAAATATATCTATATATATATAAATATATTGACACACCCCATACTCAGAACAAGTAATATATAAAAAAATTAAGTCAATTCCTACTTTTTAATCATAAATATATAAAATAAACCCGTGCAGCACCCCAGCAGCTCGTGCAGCACCCCAGCAGCTCGTGCAGCACCCCAGCAGCTCGTGCAGCACCCGTGCATCCCACGTTATCTTTATTGAACAGTTTTTTTATAATCATCGTTGCAGTATTTTATTTTTTGTTGGCATCACTAATTTAAGATAAATCTTTCATTTCATTTATGAAAACAATGGGAGGAATTTTTTTCTCCCATTTAAAACTAAAATTAATTAATTAAATTTAATTAATGAATTAATATTTGAAAAAACTGTATTAACATCAATTATCATCCAGTGCAAGTTTTAAAAAAATTATATGAACTTGAATGGATGAATAGAAAATATTTTATTAACGATTGAAAATTTGAACAAGATATATATAGAGAGAGTGTGAGCTAATAGTAGGAATTTAAAAAGAGTCAGTTAAATGTATGAAAAATATTTAAAGAGCTTTTCTTAATTATATAAATGTATTAATCAATTATAACCTAAAACTACATACATATAGTTGATTACATAAATTATTTAACTAATTAAAATGCCTTTGAAAAAGACTTTCTAAAAAAAGTAGTTTTGTTCATGCAGAACATAAAATATTTCATTTTTTTGTCAACAATACGAAACAAGTTAATTATTTTATACAGATTTTTCAAAGTAAATTTTATGAATTAGCTACCTGAAAGAAGTTAAAAACTCGTTTTAGTTTCCAACCTTCAAAGCCAAGTAATTAACTAAATGTGAATCAAATTTAAATTTTCAGAAACTTTCGGAAACTTTCTATGATTGGAAATTTAGATTTCCTTTATCCTATTTCTGCAATGCATTTCCTTTAATTCTTGTGTACTAGGCTTTTAGGAAATATTTTCCATTTATTTTTAATTTATGGTATGTTTCGTCATATTTTGTATATCAAGATATAATTATGTATAACTAATGCATTTTTCAAGCAATTTGTTTAAAGCGTGTAAGTAAAAATGAATACTTTAAGTGTATAATCATGTTACATATACATATGTAGTACGAATATAGAACATAAGGAAGTACGAATATTGCTGGTTTTCAATCTTGTGAAGTATTAGACATTACATGCACTAAATACAGTCGAACCTCGTTAATACGAAATTGAAGGGACTGCGAATTTGTTTCGTGTTATCCGAAATTTCGTTTTAACCGTCATAATAGTGGTGCCATCTATGTTCGATATAAAAACTAAATAAATTAACCTACAAATGTATCCCTGCCCATAAAATCATAAATTAATAAGAAATGGAAAATATCATTAACAAATTATTCATCATTTTTTAGGTTATAATAAAGTTATTTACTTGCTAATAATTTTTTTTTAAGTCTGTTATTTGCTTCAAATTTTGTAAAGTATTTCTTTTAGGAACGTATGGACCGCATCTATCCTATTTGTATACATCTATTAAAAAAAATCTATTTTGTATACATCTATTAAAAATGTATACAAAATATCTAAAACAGTTATATTGCACATAGTATATAAAACGATTACAAATTAAATGTTCTACATTTGTATTTCAAGCAATATAATTTCGTAAAAGAAATTTAATGTAGTATCTGTTTTAAAATAGAACAGAATTAATTTGACGAAAACTTATCTGCACTTTACACATTCTGGAATTTCGCTGAAAGTAACTTGCTGCCGCTGAGATTAAGATACTGTAAACGGATTATATACATGAAAAGGTGTCTTGGAATTGCTTTCTTAAGAAGAATTTTTAAAAGGATATTGAAAGATCTTACTCTTGCTTTGTGCCAACTTACTCGCATAGGATTAATCAGTGCTCAGAACTTACGCTTGGTTTTCACGCTTTATTCGAAGGAAACACTTATACTTTGTTATTATTTAACTTTCGAATTAATTAATTTATTTAAAATGTAGAAATGGATAAATTTTATATCAAAAAATATTTTTAGAGATACATATGTGAAATAATAATATAATATTAATAACATTGGTATTTAAGAAAATGAATTCTTTAAAAATTTCCCCATTCTTGTTCGGCCCACGTCAATTGAGTTTGACTATAATTGTAATACTATACACAAAGAGTTAAACTAATTTTGATGATAGTACATTTCATAAACATCGAGGACAACTCCGCCCAATCATTGCCATGTGGTGTTAAAAACGAAACGCATGGGCCGATGTTTTTGGCCTCGGTAGGAGGTTTGTTTGAAAGATGTGACTATGCAAGTTTTCCTTTTTTTATTTACTTGTACGACAAGGATAAATTTTATTTTGTTCCTTTCAAATGTACTTTCTGAAGGCTCCTCTACAATAGGTATATAGTCAAAAATTCAGTTACATAAAACATATTTCTCACATTCATATATAAATAGGCAGATCAAGATAGTAACAGCAATGCAGTATACAAAGTCTTAATTAAACAAAATAAGTGCTTAATTGTCATCTGTTAATAACTAAAAATTATATTTGGAGTGTGATTATGTAAAATCAACTTAATTTTGATGAACCCGGAACTTGATAGGATATAAGTATAGTCCTGAAAATGCCAACGAGTGCGGAAATTGGCATTGACTGTCGTGTCACTAAGCAAGTTGTCAGGAAAATTTCGAAGAGTTTAGGGAAAGTTGGAAGATAGTGTAGTTAGGTGTTGAAGAGCAGCATATGAAACCCTTCCTTATTATTGTATCTTGGAAAAATATAATTACTTAGTGCACTATTATATGTCTGATATTAAAAGTAAATGTTTACTTCCTACATAATTTATAAAGATGCTTCAATATTTAATATAGGAGAGACCGATTTTTCTGAAACAGAGACAAAACAGCATAATCAGAGCTCTTAGTATATCACTTAATGTTCATTGGTTTCATTTACAACGCTACTTGACCCCATGAAGAGAATATTATATTTCTCACTTAAATTCAATAATTTTTCTGGATCCTCCTTCAAAGAACCCTGCACTGCTGAAATAACTTGGTAAGAGGCCTTGGTAACAGGATCAAAATGATGCACCCACGTTTCGTCACCTGTCTTTATGAAATTCGGATCATTTTTAGGGTTTCGTACATCTCACGAAACCCTATTACTCCCACTCGGTTGTCTCTCCGTCACAGAGCCATTCTCAGAAACTATGTAAGTTACAGAGTTGAAACTGTAAATCTAGCTGAATACCAGCTATGAAGCTCAAAATATTAAAATTTGAAAAAAAAAAATCGTATTATTTTAATAAATAGAGATAAAAAAACAAAAATTCTAACAGCCTTTTCCTATTAAATTTAAACATTTTTTGTTAAATCAGCTGCCAAAAATTAAAAATCCACAATGAAATTCTTTTTACAATAATTAATAGTCTATTGAACGATTTCCACGTGAAAATTGAAAATGAAACAAAAAGTTTCACCAGATGAAAAAAATATTAATATGAAACGAAAATGATTAACGTCATAGTGGTAATAAAATGGAAATTTTCAAAGATTTCTCAAGAATACAAGGAGTATGAGAATGTGTATGTACACAAATCAGATTAATATCACGTCATTAGAGGATTAAAAAGAAAATCTGACGTCATATTGGAAGTTTAACGAATATTTCAAATGTTTGAGAATAATACAATATAAGTATCAATATGAGTAATAGAGAATAGTAAATATATGAGTTTGAGAAACATATTGAAACATGATAAAAATCTGATTATGGAAATATTCGCATATTTTAACACTTTGAAGGTGTACAACATGTTTAATTTTGAAATTATTTTTTAAAATATCGCATTTAGTCCTCATGACAGATATTTTGATGACAGAATATAATAGCGGCCTTCGCCCGCTATCGGGCTGGTTTAGATATTCGAAAAAAAGAAAAAATAGACCGGTAATTTTTTACTTTATAAAAAACATGACTTTTTTTTTTTGTTGATGCTATATGAAATTTATTTGGATTTATTAACGAAAGGATAAAGTGTTTTGAACGGAATATTAAACGAAACCATTTGAGCGATCTTCGATCACACTCACCCACTTGTTTAACATCTGTTTCCACTCACAAAATTCATGAATTCTTGTTTGCATTTGATCCTTAGTAAGATGATTAGGGTCACATCTAGAGCAAACATGGCGAAGCTGTAAATTGTTGCATAGAATGCGAATTATCGACGTTTTCGAAATGTTCGTTGATGCCGTTATCTCCTCACATGTCATTCGCCGATTTTCTTGCAGAATTGTCCACACGGTGTTAACATTTCGATCATTCACAACACTTTCTGGTTGGGCAGGTTTAGGCGCCAGTTCTGCAGACAAACATCCTTTTTGAAATCACCATTCCATCTAAAAATCCTAGACTCACCAAAACATTTATCTTTGTAAGTTTTTTTCATTAACTTAACTGTTTCTAGAGATGTTTTGCACAAAAGATAGCAAAATTTTATGGCACAATGCATTTCGATTTTGAACACTGAATCTTTCACCTCCATTTCTGTAGGGCAAATAAAAACAGTTCTTTGAAAAAGCATAAAACTAGGAAAATGAAATCATCTGCTTCGTTTAGAATATTTATAAACGTAGAGTTAACAGTTTGAAAAAATTGCTTGCTGTTTTATTTTTTAGTTTCGCGGTATTGCCACAACGTAAAAAAATAACTCTCAGTTTTTATAGAATGTCCTTTGTAATAATAAACGTATTTGCTTCTAAAGATATTTTCATTTATGCTAATAATACCTACAACTTTTAGTATCAATTATATTTTTCGAAAATTGTCCTAAAAACACAGGAACACTTTATCAATTCATAAATTAAAAGTTTTTTAAACTAATTCATGGACATTTTTCTCAGTATCACTTTGATAGTCATTTTCCAGTTTTGAGAATTTTCTTTTTTTTTTATTTCAATTATTGTTATTAAGCCTTGTATTTAAATACAATTTTTACAAGCAATTTCATATTAAATCTATTGATTTTATTAAAACCTTTATTGGTTACATTTATTATGCCTGTAAGACATTTTTTTAGAAAAAAAATGTGACGACTAAATAATAAATATTTTTATCGTTTTACCGAATAAACAATGTATGAAATAAAATGCTTTTAACCCCTTCGCGACGAGCGTCCTTTACATAATTTTTAATATTTTACCACCGGTTTATTAAAGCAGAAATTTTCTTCTAATTGAATCCCAGAAATGCTGTCATTAAATAACACAAAGTTTACAATAAAAAGTTACTGGTAGGAACAATCGAGGATTCTGAGAATCTTTTGCGTCACACATACGTGTCGCTCGTCCCCGAGGGGTTAAAGAAGACGTTTATCTCGTGAAATACTCCTATTTTCTAGATAATATAATGAATTTTTACATTTTAATGAACTGAATGCATGTTATATTCGTATTCCTTAAGTATTTCCCGTTTTAGAGTGCACGTCATTTAAAAACGTTCTTCATTGTAATAAGGAAAGAGAAGGATTTATTTATGAACGGAATGAGAAACGGCCTTATCAGAAGAATTAACATATATCTTTATGTTTATTTTTATGAAATATAGAATGCATTATTGTCTTTCAGTTTCGAGAATATTTATTCATTTTTTTCGTTTAAATAATGTTTGTTTTCACTGAATATAAACTACATATAAATATTAATAATTACAAACTCATAAAGAGCTTTGGAAAGTTATTGCACGCTGTTAATAATTTTTTTTTATCTCTAAAGAATAAAATATTTGTAGTATGAAATGAAGCTTTTTTTTTTGTTGTTGTTTGCCTGAATGTCCTCATATTTTACATTTTCATTTAAGATAATGTCTCTTGAGTTTATTGTTATACAGTATTTTCTAAAATTGTTATTCAGAATTTACTGAGAGATAATAGATGAATATATTTGTATAATTTAAACTCGTACTTTCTTGTTATATTGTTAGTCGTTGCTGGAAAAAATGTATTATAAGTAAACAAAATATAAATATTCATAAATATAATAAATTCTAAAATAGATTTGCTAATATTTAAGAATATATTAAAGTGTTATTATCGCTCGAATCTCGTATAAAAATGCTTTCAAGTCATTTGTAACTTAAGAATAAAATTCTGAACTGAAAATCAACAATTTTGCGGATACTTTCAGTATTCCGTACTTTCAGTATTCAGTGCATGCACTACACTATATTGCCAAAGGTGACCGGTCACTTGCGATTTTAGACGTTTTGTTAACTATCTAGAAAAATACATGAGGAATTAACGTGAAACTGCAGGTGTGTAAACAGTATAGTATAGGTTATATATTTTCGTGAAGATTTTTTCCCGAAACCCCATAGGGGACTGTCAACAAATTGAAAAAGAACGAATATCTTTTGGATAACCCTGTAAAAACTAATGTAGCAAAAGCGTTCAAACTAGAGATTATTTATAAGTGGCTTATTGTAATATACTGTGTTCATTTTTATGAGGATAGCATGTGTACTCGTAGAGAAATTAAGATTTTTATAAAAATAGTCCCAAATTTTGCCAAGTTTTTTGCTTATAATTTGCAGAGTTCTTAATATAAAAGAAGTTCTTTTCAGAAAATATGACAAACAACATTGTACATAATACTCTGCAATCAGAATTAAAAAATAATAAAAATTGGATGAAAAATGAGCAGGTTTACTAAAAAATGCTATCGCGCATGCGCGAATGCAATCAAAATATAATATGCATAATGTATTAGCTAAGTATATAGAGCAACTTTTGTGAAAGTCTCAAAATCATAGCTTGAAAATTCTGAAAATTATCGTCGAGAGAATAAGCTCGAAATCCGTTATTCCCCAAAATAAGCAAAAAGATGAGGGGTTGTATCAAATATCTGTTGATTAGTGCCAAGATAGCGTACACAATATTGCACGTACTACTATAATTGGATACCACCCCTCATATTTTTGCTTCTTTTTGGGAACAACGGATATCGAGCTTATTCTATCGACGATAATTTTCAGAATTTTCAAGCTATGATTTTGCGATTTTCTCAAAAGTTGCTCTATATACTTAGCTAATACATTATGCATATTATATTTTGATTGCACTCGCGCATGCGCAGTGAAACATTTTTTAGTAAACCTGCTCCTTTTTCATCCATTTTTTATTATTTTTTAATTCTGATTGCAGAGTATTATGTACAATGTTGTCTGTTATATTTTCTGAAAAGAACTTTTTTTTATATTAAGAACTCTGCAAATTATAAGCGAAAAACTTGGCGAAATTTGGTACTGTTTTTATAAAAATCTTAATTTCTCTACGAGTATACATGCTATCCTCATAAAAATGAACACAGTATATTACAATAAGCCACTTATTAATAATCTCTAGTTTGAACGCTTTTTCTACTTTAGTTTTTACAGGGTTATCCAAAAGATATTCGTTCTTTTTCAATTTGTTGACAGTCCCCTATGGGGTTTCGGGGAAAATTTCTTCGCGGAAATATATAATCTGTACTATACTGTTTACACGCCTATAAGTTTCAGGTTAATTCCTCACGTATTTTTCTAGAGAGTTAACAAAATGTCTAAAATCGCAAGTGACCGGTCACCTTTGGCAATATAGTGTATTATCAGAAATACGATGTCTGAAATCCGGACGTTGGTTAACACAATACACATGCTGTTAACCGACATACTTCAGATATTTTATCATGAGGTTTTTCACTGATAATAATGATCCTTATGTTACAAAATTATGAAATATAAAATATTTATATTTTTTGTAAATCATAGTTGTAAATATAATAAATTATATAATTTTCAAATGATCAAATTATATTTTAAATAATCATATAATACTTTTTTAAATGACATTTATTTATACCAAAACAAATGGCACGCCTCCAGAAACAGAAAAATGATATACTGTATCATAACAGTTACGACCGTTATGAAATAAGTAATTTTTAATTCGTTGTCCAATTTATGTTTTATACATTTTGATAAAATTCGAAAAACAAAAGATATTTTGTATGTAATATTTTGTTTAGGTTAATATATATATATATATATATATATATAGAAAGAAGGAAACTCTGATTTCTTTCTAGTGAAATTCTCCAAGTATAGCAAGGGGACTTTGTACCCTTTGAACTTTTTTACGAAAACATTATCACTTACCTGACATGCATATTATTTGAAGTTATTACTACGCAGGGAGACTTTGTACCATGTGAACGTATTTGTTTTTTTTTCTTTTTACAAAAGCATTTTTGCTTACCGCACATGCATATTTTTAGAAGTTATTACTAGATAAACATGCAAAAATATTTTGTTGGTAAAATTTTAAATTATTATTATTTTTTTAATTCAACGATTTTAAAATCTTTTCTTCTCTTTCAGTTTACAAATATAAGCACGATTTTTTGTTGTTGTTGTTGATCAGAGTGTACTCGACAACTTTAAGGATTAGTTGATTTTTCAATAAAACACATATACCTATGGAAAAATGCTGGAAAAAACACGGAGTGTGTTACAATTTTATGTTTATATTTTTCTTATTTTTATATTGCATTATCCATCCCTAACTATATTACGTAGATCATTCTGAATATATTAAATAAATAATTAAGACGTTTCTTAAATAACTGTTGACATTTTAGTATTTTAAATGTAGCAAAGTTTTAAAAAAAAGAGCAAACTTTGAAAAATCCATTTAAATATTTTAGATGAGGAAAAACAATGTCATGTCCGCAATGAGAAAAACTTCACTGGGGATGGAAATATTGAATCAGAATTATAGATAGCCAAGAATCAAGTGAATAAAACATCGTCAAAATACATAATATATGCATTGAAAAGAACTGTAAAAATCGTTTCAATAAATAATGATACCATCTGTAACGCTAAGCATTTGGTAAGCTGAACAATATTAACTAGTATTAAATTATTAAAAGTGTTAAATATGATTTAATGCTTGCACCTAGCATTAAGTAAAACTCATTAAAATTTACTTATATTTTTATCTACTTAAACACAATTACGAAGTCTTACGCAGAAAATGAGCAGACATCATTTGAGATAAACAGCTTTTTAGCTTTTCCCAGTTAAAACAGTCTTTCTAGAAACAACTTATATCCGGATAAGCACATTGTTCAGCGAAAGCACACTGTTAAAAATTTGCAGCAAACTGTGCAGTCATTTGACCGTTTTTATAGAAAACGGTTACATAACCGTAATTTAACTCTGTTCTGACCATATTATTGCCCATATTAAGGTCAGAGTAGAGTTAAATTACGGTTATATAAACATTTTCTATAAAAACGGTCAAATGACTGGACAGTTTCTGCAAATTTTTAACAGTGCATGATGACAATTGTAAATTCCCCCAAGGGGATATTTTCAAAGTGAAAAGATTACAATGTACAATAAGCTACTTCTATCGAGTCTGTTGTTTGTATCATAACAATGTATTAAAATATTACATAAAAACGAGAGAAAAGATTAATCCAGTGTTTTAAAAGATGCTGCAGTTTAATTTACATAATAGCCTGGTTCATTAGTAAAATTCCAATAATTCTATAAAAATATATTCATGTTCGCTCACTCCCGGATCAGCTGATTCATGTTCATCGTGAACTGAATAATTTTAAAATGGAGAAAAATCTTGACGATGTAAGATGCAAAATACAGTGAATCATTTATATTCACTGTATTCTCTTATTATTATGTAAAATTAATCGTTAATCTTTTTGTGGCACTAAACAGGATTTATCTTAAGTTCTCTTTTTTACAATGATATATATATATTATGCTGGTAATTTTATGCTCAATAAAAAGCAAGTGCGAGAAAATGGAAAAGTAACAAAACGGAAACTGACAAATACTAAAAGCGATGAAAGCTGCACGTAAGCGTCATCTGCACCACTTGAAGAAAAACTTTCCGACTCAAAGGAAAGGACTCAGCAAAGCGGGTTAATTGAAGACCTGATATATATACGTATCAGAGCCATGAATATGATAAAAGTTCCAAATTTACTGTTATAGAACAAGGCAAATTTCATTGCATCTGTGCGCTGGTGCAATCGTTTTTTGAACCTATATGAATTTTGTTTCTGGAATTGGAATTAAATTGCCCAAATATTTCCGAAAGTGAAAAAATACAGGGTCATTCATAATTCCCTCCGGGGTTTCGAAACGTTATAGTAAAAAAACGAAGACGAATATGAAAAAAAGAAACATATGAAATTATTCCGAAACTATTCAAGTTTTACTTACATACATTACAGGTGTTCTATGCGTGAACCCTTGGTCACACGGCATACATCCATGCGATAGTCCAGTTCCTGCCATACTCCGTTTCTTTAAATCTGAATCAGTGGTGTCAGTTCAACGGGCCTTTCGTAATAAATATCGAAAACAGGGACCAACTGACAAAACAATTCATGTGTGGTACCGGAAATTTAAAGAAACGGAGTATGGCAGGAACTGGACTATCGCATGGATGTATGCCGTGTGACCAAGGGTTCACACATAGAACACCTGTAATGTATGTAAGTAAAACTTGAATAGTTTCGGAATAATTTCATATGTTTCTTTTTTTCATATTCGTCTTCGTTTTTTTACTATAACGTTTCGAAACCCCGGAGGGAATTATGAATGACCCTGTATAATTTTTCAAAAGTACGCCATCCAATTGTGAAATAAATACAACTATGAACTTTTCAAATTTGAGAATATGGATGAAACACCCTGTAATCTTTGATTTATCAACGAATCGTACACTGCAGATGGAAAATGTAAATACTATTTTCATTAGATCTACTCGTCATGAGAAAGCGCGCTTCACCATTATTTTAAACAGCATGGCAGACAGAACGCTTTTATTTCCAGTAATAATTTTAAAACGAGAGAAATTGTCTAAGGGGATACATTTCCGAGGTGGTATTAGCATCCGTACTCATCTTTTTAACTTTTCTAACATCATATTTAGAAAATGATTGCTGTCAAATGTACATTTAAAAAATACATACAGGGTGATTATAAAAAAACTATCCCGACATTTGGGCCCCTAACTACCATACCATTCACAGAAACTCAATGAAATTTTGGCAAAAGGTATTTTGAGGTATGCACTCAAGAAAGATATGGAAAACAACAGTGTCACTCAAAAAGTTATGGTTACAGTCAGAAAATCAAATGGCAACACCCAGTTTTTTTGTATTGGAATGTGATTTCCATTGTGAAAAACCCTAAATAGCGTTGGAACGGCAACTGTAGCATGACAATCACCGGAACTAGGCTATGTAAAAGTAAAAAGGACTTTTCCGTGCACCAGAGCATTAATTTTCGTTTCATTTACGTCACACGTCACACCGTTTCTTTGGCTGATATCCCAGCCTGATTAGTTCTCCACAAAACGAGAAGAAGAAACCAAGAAACGCAAATTTCGGGTTCTACGTAAGACACAGTCATGACTGATTTCGTCACGCTAGGTGAAAGAAAAGGCACTGCGAAATGCGAGCCGCGTATGTTCCTTTCTGAAATTCCGAACAAGATGCCGCTTTCAAGGAAAGAACGTGGGAAAATCGTAAAGATTTATTACCTGAATGGATAAAATGCCGCAGAGACATTGCGTGTTTACCGCAAAAAACATGGATTACGGCGAGGCCCGTGCACTGTCAAAGCTGTACGGGACTTGATTCATAAATTTGAAGAAACTTGTTGCACATGCGATCGACCTCGGTCTGGACGATCTTCCGTTCCTGTGGAAGCTGTTGCAGAAGTCCATCAGATGATAAGCACAGTTCGTCCCGCAAGTGCAGGCGGTGTTTCACTTGTTCTGGATCTGCTGAATTCAACTGTACGCAAGATTCTGCGCTCTGTTCTAAACATGTTTCCGTATCCATTCCAGCGTGTCCAGATGTTGGAAGCGGGAGACTACCAATTACGGCTGGATTTTGCAAATCAATTCCTTATCCGGTACGATGAAGATAGCAGCTGGCCTTTACGCATTCTGTGGACAGATGAGGCGCATTTCGCCGTAACAGGTAACGTGAATTCGAAAAAGTTTGTGCACTGGGCAGAGAATAATCCACATGATGTGCATGCACGTCTATTACACGAGGAAAAACTGACTGTGTGGTGTGTTATAACGAGTACGTTCATCCTCGGCCCTTACTTTTTTGAAGAGTTTACTGCCGATGATCTGCAAACGTGTACAGTAACGAGTGCTCGCTATCTGGACATGTTAACTCATTACGCGATTCCCGCATTGCAACGGCAAAATGCTCTATCTGAAATTGTGTGGATGCAAGATGGCGTTCCTCCACATGTCGGGTCTTCTGTCAGACGTGTTTTAACTCAACAGTTTGGTGACAGAGTTATCTCCCGTCATTTCCCGTTTCCGTGACCACCAAGGTCTCCTGATCTGACATCAATGGATTTCTGGCTGTGGAGATATCTGAAATCCAAAGTGTATCAGTTTCGTCCTGAAACTGCATCTGATTTGAAAGATGCCATCAGAACTGCGATTCAAGAGATTCCTATTGCCATGATACGTGCTGTAGTGCTATCCACCGTCAGCCGCATGCAAAGTGCCATCGTGTGTAAAGGAGGTCATGTGGAAAATTTGTGAAACACAAAAAAATGCTTTATTTTATGCTGCTTCTCTGTCCTTATTGGTTGTCCTCACTTCTAGCCTATCTACCGCCGGTGATTTTCATGCCACAATTGCCGTTCCAACGCTATTTAGGGTTTTTCACAATGGAGATCACATTCCAATACAAAAACTGGGTGTTGCCATTTGATTTTTTCGAAATTTTCTCACTGTAACCGTAATTGTTTGAGTGACACTCTTGTTTTCCATATCATTCTTGAGCGCATACCACAAAATACCTTTTGCCAAAATTTCATTCAGTTTCTCTGAATGGTATGATAGTTAGGGGCCCAAATGTCGGGAACTATTTTTATAATCACCCTGTATTTTAATACCTGTTTTTATAAAATGTTATCTATTTTAATTTCATTATAAAAACATGCATATGTGTTACATTTAATTATTTTCATTATCTATGAATACTTTTAATTTCATTAATTATCATTTCAGTATATATGCTTATTTCCCTACTTCGCAGTGTTTACTTTGCGTGATAATTTCAAAATGCATTGAGTATATTATGGACGCAGTTTTGCAACTGCATAAAACTCTCGGTGTAAATTATCATGTTCAACATTCAACATAAAACGTTAAGGTTAATGTTTCCTACTAAATTTTGCTAAATGAGAATATTTATCTTAAAGTATTAATGAATCTTTTCATAGGACGGATGTGCCCGTGAATAGATTATTACATGAATATTGGACATGTTAATTACAGACATGTAATAAGCAAACGTGTTAATTGCACATAAATTTACATTTCTTCATTGTGATTCATAGACAAAACATCACATATATATTCGCTCGCAGATTATCAACACTTTTACATTTTCCTTAAACAATAAATGACTTATGTTATAATTTAATTTTAAATAAAAAAAATAGTATATGCGTATAAAGTTAATAACTCATATTATATTAAATATTCTTGAAAAATAAAAATAAAAAAGTGACAAAAAGAAATATATTTTTTTTAATTTTGGCCTTTTTGGAACTAACAGAGTCTACTAACTTTACAATTTTTTATCTCGAGTTATTATCATAAATTACTGTTTTTAAAATTTAGCTTTCCCTTTAGCGTTTTGTGAATTTAAAAGTAAAATATCGGTTTGAGGAAAATAATAATATTTAAATGCATGTTTTATTCAAAATCCCATTAGAATTATATTTCAAAAGAATACTCTAGAGTCAAGATAATACATAACAATATATAACTATTTACTGAAAAATAATACTTTTGTTTGAAATAAAGAAGAAAAGGTATTATCAAAACTATTAGCATATCATTTTCCATGAATTATGTAGATATGGAAGAATATTTAAAATATTTTGTTTGCTTTTATTCATATATCTTACAAATATATTTTATTTAATCTGTTTGTAAAGAACACATGAATATTCAAACACAAATTCATAAATATATTTCTGAAATTTAAAGAATAAATTAAAACTATTATTCCTGTCATTTTCATAAATATTGATATACAATTATATCCTACTTTTTATAATACCGAGCTTTAAGGAAACAATTTTGTAGAGGTTCTTCTGTACAATGAATTGTATACTAAGAAAAACAACCACAATAATAATAATAATAATAATAATAATAATAATTCAGTTCAGGGCTAAATGCCAGAAATCAATTATGAGCCAGAGTTGCAAAAGTTGATAAATGCTTTTTAATTCTTAAACATACACTAGTACACCTAGATGCACTAATTCATCGTTCCCATTTATTTAAACTTTATTTTCGAAACTTTACGTGCATGTTTATGTACATACACACATCTATTTAGTCATATTCACTTCAATGCATACATACGGTATACATACACGTTTCATACATATCACATATTAAATAAAACAAATTAGGACGAAGTCAATTTTATGATAATTACGATAAAAAATTTTATGCATTTACAACATATATAAATTACAAATGAAACTAATGAGAGAAATGAAAAATAAAATCAAGTGAGACATCTGTATCATTCTGATTTATATAATTTTAAATAATATACATTTAAATTAGAACATCTTCACAATCTGTATGGCCGATTACTTAACCCTTTGTATCACTGGGTTGCGTATCGGCAACATACCAATAAAAAAAGAAAATTGCCCAGTTTAACTGATGGCATTGAGCTCGCAGGATTGTCACACTAATTGCATATTTTTCTTTTATTTCAAAGAATAATGTCCCACAAATATAAAGAAATCGACAATAAATTAAGGGAAAATTAGCCCCGTTCCCCCCGTTTAGACTTAACCAATGAACCCCAAAAACTAATCAGGGAAGCGCCTTATCACAATGAACCTACACAGTTAAAACTACAGGTGACACATGGCATTTAAAGAATAAATTAAAACTATTATTCCTGTCATTTTCATAAATATTGATATACAATTATATCCTACTTTTTATAATACCGAGCTTGAAAGGCTTGTCTCACTGGTGACACCCTTAGGAGAGCCAGAATGGCACCCTTAACTAGGGTGAAAGGATTGCACCCCTAATACAGAATGCCCCAAGGGGTGAAAGGATGGCACCCAGGGGAGAATAATACTCCAAGGTGCCCAGCGGCACTCCACAAATGAAAGCATCCCTCCCCCCCTTGTCTAGCAATTGTATTGAAAAGAGTTTGTAAATTCTCATACTTAAAAAGGGGGGAAATTTATACATATATAATTATAATGCAATGTTTAACTTTAGCTGCAATAAACTGATCAATACTTCATTTTCTCTGTGGAAATTTATTCAAAGTTAAAAGTTGATCATCTCATGTCAAGGGTCGATCCTGGCAAAATTTGGAGCCTATTCAGAACTCCTTCACAAAAATCTGTTTAATAAAACAGGCTCTTTCACAAAAATCAATTTAATAAAATGAGCCCCTTCAGAAAAATCAATTTGATAAAATGACACCTTCACAAAATTCCTTTTAATAAAATAGGCCTTTTCACAAAATTCTATTCCATAAAAACGTTCTATTTTATTAAAAGGAATTTTGTGAAGAAACCTGTTTTATTAAAAGGAATTTTGTGAAGGGTCCCAGTTTATCAAATAGATTTTACTGAAGGGGCCCAATTTATTAAATTGATTTTTGTGAAGGAGCCTGTTTTATTAAATATATATTTTTGAAGGAGCTCTGAACAGGCTCCAAATTTTGCCTGGATCGACCCTTGACATAAAATTATCAACTTTTAACTTTGTATAAATTTCAGCAGAGAAAATGAAGTATTGATCATTTTATTGCTGCTAAAGTTAAACATTGCATTATAATTATATATGTATAGCCTTTTTGTTCCTTTTTTAAGTATAAAAAATTTCAAATTCTTTTCAATATAATTGCTAGACAATGGGGGGGGGATGAGGCATTTTGTGAAAAATATAATAAATTTCACAAAATGCCCCCCCCCCCAAAAAAAAAACCTGCATTGACCCCTGCATGTGTAGGTTAATATATATGAGAAATGTATTTTACATCATCAGGTGTAAATAGAGGTGTAACTCTTAGCCTAAATTGTGAATAGATATTTTCAGCTTAACAATAAAGATTTTTGTTACCTTCAAAACCGGTTAGTATTTATTACCATATATGTTAGTATTTCTTACCATTTTAAGTTAGATGTAGTACAGCGATATTTATCTATCCTTATTTTTTTAAGAGGGAAAAATATTTTATCTATGCGAGTTAAATATATTTACATAAATCACCCAATCCTCTAAGACATTCTTACATCCAACCACACTGTGAAATGTTCCAGGGATTTATTATTATTAATATGTTATAGTACAAGAGACTCACAAAACATTTTTCAAGAAGACACATCTTTAAATGTCAAAATATCAATTCAGGAATTACGATTTATTTATTTTGTTAATAATTCATAATATGTAATGAGGTATATTTTTAGTTCATTTCATCCTCAAACACAAGCTCTAAAAATTTCGATAATAAAAAGTATTTGATTAATAAAAACATCTGCAGAAATTTATATTTTATCAAGTTTACTATTTCTTATGTTACAAAGTTTTCTATTTCAAGTTTACTATTTCATATTATCAAATCAACTAATTTAAAATTGTCAAATATTCAAATTAATACGTTTCAGGTTAGTAAAAATAATTTCTCTTTAAAACTTGTATATTCTTCAATTGTTTACAAATAGTTTGTTTAGATATCAGAAAAATAAAAAAAATAAACTATTTTTTTTAAATATAACAACTTATGTTTCAATATATTTTTTTATTATTATAATGTATCATTAAATTTATTTCTAGATGGTAAGCAACAAAAATTGTGCGAGAAAATTCATTAGATAAAAATATGAATAAAATGAAATTATTATAAGCTCTACATAAATAATTGTTTAAAACACATGCAAATAGGTGAGGCGACATCATTCTACTTTCACGAGATAAAAATTTCAACTTTCCGCATAAAGATAATGACAAAATGTCAGCTTGAAAATAATGTGTGGAGCCATTTGTAATACAACACAATGTAAAATCTTTTAATAATAATAAAACATAATATACAAACAACACTGAAACATTTCACATACCTGTATATAAAGTGCGATTATTTTTAGTGATTCCCCTGGTTTATTTATTCGCAATAAATGGCGTAATTTAGTTATTATATTAATAACTATGCGGCAGCGATTATGCAATATCGATACACTGCAATTCAAAGTCAGCCATCGTGTTCGATCTCCCTTGTGACTTGCGAAAAATGAGAGGAAACACGTTAACACGTCATGAAAAGGAAACACATCAGCGCATGCGCAAGATGCCAGTCGGACGACGGGGTGAAAAAATTCGAGCAATACGTATTATACGGCACCCTAATTAGCTTCAATAAACCAATGAGTGGCCAAATGGCACCGGAACCACGTTTTGAAGCCTGTATGGCACGCTAGCGTTCCAAACAGCACCAGTTTTTCACCCCGGGTTCCTAAACGGCACCGATTTGTCACCTTCAGTTTTAACAGTGTATATACAAGATTTGAAGCAAAACGGATAATTCTGCATGGAAAACCCATTTATCTAAATTAAGGGGGGGGGGTATGTTTAACCAAAGGGGGGTATGTTTAACCAATTATGTTTAACCAAAGAACCTCAAAAAATAATAAGGGAAGCATCTTATTACAGTGGACCTATATACAAAATTTGGAGCAAATCGGATAATTCTACATGAAAAACTCATTTATCTAAATGAAGGGGGGGGCGGTTAACCCCCATCCCCCCCCCTTCATACTTAGTCAATGAACCCTCAAAACTAATCAGGGAAGCATCTTACCACAATGAACATATATACAAAATTTGAAGCAAATCAGATATTTCTGCATAAAAAACCCATTTATCTAAATTAAGGGGGTCTAACTAACTAACTCCCCGTTCCCCCCTTTATACTTAACCAATGAACCCCTAAAACTAATCAGGGAAGCGCCTTGTCACAATGAACCTATAAACAAAATTTTAAGCAAAACAGATATATCTATCAAGAGTTATCGCGTTGCGTACATACGTACATACATACATACATACTGAACGGGCGGGAACATTAGCTCTCAGGCTTTGATAGCCTGTGAGCTAAAAAGTGAAAGTTACTTTTGCAGTGGGTTTAAAAAGACAATTTTATTTATTGCTGTTATTTTCTTACACAACAGTTAATCTAAGTTGTTCATAGAATTCTCAACATACGGCGATGCTAAGATATATTTTCATACCAAACTTTTATTTATCATTTGATCAGTTTTACATCAGTATTGCTGAAACGAACTTATTCATTTTTGTAAAATGAAAAAGCATGGAGATGTCCAAAAATAGATTTTTTACAAAGGCGAATTCGTATTCTTTACAATTTAGTATTAGAAAATTGAAAATATTTATGAGAAGTATATATAGTTTTGTTTATGTCAAATACGCAAAAGGCACCTTTTAGCCAATATTGTTCTTTAATGTTCTAATAATTGTAATTATTTTTTACATCCTTAATATGATGTATTCTGAATAAATAGTTTTTAAATCGGAGTTTCTTTTCAACAAATGAAAATATTATCTACAGTAGAACCTTCGTTATCCGACCTTCGTTTAACCGGAACTCTCCGGAAACTGACGTCAGTTTTCTTTCTTTGTTTTTCTTTCACTTTAACATACCTTGTGTATGCAGGCGGTACTTTCCGAACTACGAGCACAGATAAATATTTTGTTTCCCCTTTCTTAGAATTCCTTTGAAAATAGCTTGAGCTCAAAGAAATCACAGATTGGTTAAATTGTGACGTGGAAGATGCAGGCTTCCAGTTGTTTAATGATGAGGAAATTATCGCAGAAGTCCGAGATTCTCCAAAAGAAGACGAGGAAGAAGAAGATGATGATGAAGGCAAGAATGATTCCCAAGTAAAGATTGATAACAATGATGCTTTTGGGTGTTTCTTAAAAGGCCTTGCTTGGTTGGAACAAAACAAAGCAGTATTAAACTCTGAAGTAATGTTTTTAACCCGTCAGCACACGCGCCCCTTTCTATTACGTTACTACACGCGCGGGATAAATTTTACCCCAATGGGTTTTCTTGTGTCAATTTCCCCCCCGGTTTGATTATAAACAAAAATTTATATTTTAAAATAAACTGTAAATCAATAAAGAACATAATTTAACTTAAAATAAGAGGTTCTTTTATATTTAAAGCAAAAAAAAAATCTAGCACTAAGATTTTTTTCTGCATATCAGTACATACAAAGCTTTTATAACCCAAATTCAGCCATAAAAATACAAAAAAAATATAAAACTGATATATAGAAGCTGTATGTGCAAGAGTTGTAAACGTTTGAAAGAAAAAATATATTTTTATTTGCACACTATATTTTTTACATAAACATTTGCATTAACTTTTTCCTACCATTATGGGTTACTTTATAACACGAATATGGTAAATTTCCTCCTACGTGACATTTTTATAACAAAAGAATGGAAAATCTCACAACCGAAGTTAAATTCTTTTTGGCCACATTTTGATATCTTTCAGCTTGAATGGTACTATAAAGCTCAGAATGATCACGAACGATTTTCGCACATTTGTAAGTAATAGTTGTGTGCTGGGGTAGATTTTATCCCAGCGCGTGTGCTGACGGGTTAAGAAATATTAGTGATAGAGATGCACGGCAAATAATGGCCAATTTACTCCAGATGAAGCTTCCATTTAATTCATTGTAAGTTTTTTGTTTCGAAATAAATTTATTTCCACGTATAATTTGAATTTATATATTTATTTAACAGTTTAAATATTCATAATAGCAGTTCGATGACGATGTTACACATTAAACTAGATGATTATTGATAAATTCTCGATTATCCGATTTATATTCGGTCCCAATTACGTCGGATAATCGAGGGTCGACTGTATTATTTCACCACTGCTATCATCATTTATTTTTATTTTATTACTATTACCGATTCTTATTACTAATATTGCTTATTTGGCAGTTAATGTGTAAACATAAAGTTATTTGATGAAAAATTCTTGCAGATGGACTTGTATTTAGCTTATATATCACGCAAGCAAAAATAAACAAACTAGAAATTTTGTTCTGCATGATAACATACAGCGTTAAAATATTTTCTTAAAAGCAGTTTTTGTAAAGTTAACATGACTCAAACAAATAACGCTGTAATATTTTCACATGCGGAATAGTATTCTAAGCACCAATTTGTTAAACAAATTTTTTCTCTAAATTTAGAAACGCAAATTTTTAAACATGTACAGTACAAGTTACTGAAGCAAACGTTGTTCAAACAATCACCAAAGTTTCCAAATTTTTGTCTTTAAACTTTCCTTTGTTGATATATATATGTGAAAATATGTTTTAGCGATAGAAAATGTTTTCCCAGAAAAATAAAAAAATAAAAAAATTATAATTTAACAAATTACATTAACCATTGGGAAAATGTTCCAAAAACTTGTTAAAAAATTACCATACTTTCGTGTTATAGCGGCCCCCAGAATTATGATTATGCCAAGGTTGCACTTATGATTTCGCCAAGATCATCGAAAACATTAAACATGCATCCTATATACGCATATCTATACTCCAAAAACTCCTATATGTACCATATATGTCATTATACACATATTATTTACGTCTTATATACATAATACACACATGTCATATATATACATCATATCATATATGCATCATATATGACTATAACTTGCCCACATACGTCAAGAAATGTTATATATATATATATATCATATATTATTATAATGTCATACATGCTTTATAATTTGGCGATAAATCTTGGTCGCTTGGCAATTCATCCTTGGGGGCCGCTATAACACGAAAGTACCAAATTTACAATATATTAATGAAAACATTAAAAAATATTTCATCCTTCAAGGGGTCGCTATAACACGAAAGTACCAAATTTCTACTTTATTTTTCATATCTGATAATTTGCATGAGGCTGCTATAACACGAAAGTACCAAATTTCTTCTTTATTTATCATGTCTGATAATTTTCATCTATCCTTTTTGCACTTTTAAGATTTTTGTAACGATTTTATGCATTTCTATTGCCTATTCAAAGAAAAATTTTCTAAAGTTACAGAATTTAGTTTTTAACGCTTAAAAACGTTTTCATTTTTTAGCGAAAATATATCAAAAATCTTATTAATAAATATATGACAATTCAAGCTGTATTATTTTATTTCTAAAACAAAATAGCTTCTAACAGAAAGACCATATTTTAAAGATAATGAGTAACATGAATAACACTATTTGATTGGAAGGCGAGAAAAAATTCGATTCATTTGAATACGGAATCAAATGTGCCTGAAACCTTTTTTGCATAGAAATCAAAAAGACAATATTTGCAAGAGAGTTGATTTAAAACAACGTTAGAGAGTAAAATCTGCTTAAAAATTATATTGAAATATCTTTAACCTTTATGCTGGTTATCCATTAGCATGCCAATTATTTCATAGTTTATTCAAATTAAATTTCACTTTGTTTGAATAAAATACTATTATATCCTATCAAAAGAAGAAACAAAAAAAAGTTATTGTATCTGAGATTTATTAACTGATCACATTTTGTTTCAATGTAAAAAAAATGCAAGGAAAATTGCAATAAAGTACTAATAAATAGATGTTTATGACATCCTTTCTTTATAAGGTAGCACTATATTACTGACAGATTCATAATGATTGTACCTATCACAAATGTAAAAAAATGTGTTGAAACCTTCAATAGAAAGACAAAGTACACAAATATATACAATACAAGTCAAATTCTAATTTTTATTTAGGTTTTTTAAAACTGTTCTTTTTGAATCCCCCTTCTTCCCGGATTCACCTAAGGTCAATTATCATATCTCATTTATCGTTTTTAAAAACCGCTCAGTTTTTAGAGCATTCACTAATATGTACGGGCCTCTTTCAACTCAGAAACATTTCTTAACATAAGAGTAGTCGCGTGTTTTTTTAGCACGTTATTGGTCGCATTCGGTACACTCTCAGAAAAAACTTTAAATTTATGAGCGTTTGCCCTTCAGTTTTCACGGGCAACAGCCTTATTTGATGAAAAACTGTCTGATCCACTAAATAAGCGGCCTTACCCTTAGATACTTAGAAAATTAAGAGCAATACACATATTCTTACAGTTCTAGCCCATATGTTAGCAAAAATACGGTACGACCCCATACATTGTCCTCCGCTAGGGTGTAACCCTTCATTTTACTCGTGTTTCGAAAATTTTAATCCGCCAAAAAAGCGATTCTGTGATGATTATCTAACGTGCTACGTGCTACGGAGCAGTAAGTAAAGTGCTATTGTGTTTTAATGTGTATTATATCCTGTGCATTATCATGCTGTATTACTTTGCCCCGTAAAATTACGGGCTGCACAAAATAATAGGCATGGATTGTTTTTTTACGGGGTATGACTGAAATCTCTGCTGCCGGCCTCTGCCCGTAATTTTTCTGCAATTTTTTTTACAGTGTATTTTTGCCGGCGGAAAAAATAAAAATAACAAACAGTTTTCCTTAATTATTCAACTATTATTTTTCAGTAGAGTTATAAAGATACACTTTAGTGAAATTAGTCAGTTTTGTCACTAGTTACGAAATATTTGGAAATAATGAATATGGACTTGCACTAGTAATTATCTCATGTTTTTTCGTCGGATTTCTACATTCTACTACTTCAACTTGAATTTCTACTTCGTCGAATTTCTACTTCGTCGAATTTCTACTACTTCTATTGACAAGTATGTAATTGTCATTATATACGTGAAAAAAAAGCTAGAATGTCATGTGAATTTACTATGATAGTGGAGAAACATTTACTACATTATAGATCAGTTATGTGAAATCTCACTATTGTATTTTAACGGAAGATGGCTTAGAAGACGAAATGGATATGAAAGGCCAGACCTCACGCGACTACTTCCGGATTAAGGGAGTTATTTGTATATGTTAATGATATGTATCATGACAGAACATGATACAGATGTGTGGACTCAGCATCAATGAACTCGCTTCACAATATTTTGAGAGAAATAAATAAAGGTTTGAATCTTCTCTCCATGTGACAATCCGGAGTTATGCATGAAGGTTTTAAAGTATCTGAAGAAAATATTTTTATTTATTTATTTATTATTATTTTTTTAATAGCGATGAACTTTTCACTCGATTTTATTTATAACGAAGTATATGTCATTTGTAATCACACAACAATTCAAATTTAACAACTTCGAGCAACAATTTTGAAATACCCAATATGATTTATATGTTTTTTCACAAATAAATATAAGTTTAAATATAAGCCTTCTTAATATTTCGTCAGAAATTCTTTAAGAAAATTTGATAAATTCATAACTCTAGTGATTGGTACAGAATGTTCTGCTATTTGAAGAAATATCCGTCTTTTGAATCGAGAATATCCGGATATTTTGAGCATAAGTTTGCAAATTTTTCTTGTTATGGGGAAAAGGACTTACGTAAAATTTCCGTTTTTAATACGAGAAAGTAATAAGCAACTCAGTTGCCAGAAAAGCCCTGTGATTTGACGAAAATGCAGGTTTAGATCGGAGGATAACAGTTAATTTTTATATTAGATTAGGGAGTGTTTGGTATTTTGGGCGGAAAAAGGGCAAAACAAAGCGGAATCAAAAATCAACCAAATAATCAACCAAAAATTTCGTTCAATTCATGAATTTGTTGGAGAGCGTGAGTTATCTATGATAATGCGAAAATATTGTATGTTAGCCACGATAATATAAAGTATACATCCTACGATTTTAAAGTATTATAGATTAATTTAAATAAAATTGAATTTCCCATGTAAATTGTTATTAGATTTTACTCTAAAACAGAAGTCAACGGAATAATTTTACTTTACCTATATCAACAGTCTTCATGATTTCAATAAAACAGAAATTACTTTACAACTTTCAGTTTTAGAGTAAATTGTCTAGTAGTATTTTAAAAGCAATTAGTCATATTCATGACGTCATAATCGCTACATACCGGACGTTCGAAGGTGGTACATTAAAAATTTGCATCATGTGACTCCTCAAATAATTTCATAAAACCCTTCAATCTAAACTTGACGAAGTGTGCAACTGGGTGACAAATACGTTTCTACTATAGGAGCTTAGAAGGTTCATACACACTCACACACAACCATATACAGAATGTCTGAAAAATATTGAAACGCCTTTTAATGTTTGTTGGTGATACACAGGCAATGTAAACTGTAAAACGTATCAAATAATTCAGGAATTCCGGTAATGTTTATGAAATACTACTGACATTAATTTTCAAAATGTTAAACGTTTTAAGTAGTATTTATTTAGTCGCTGGACCCTACAAGTTATATTTAGAAAAGTATTTCCACGCTCTGGAAAAAAAAAACTACAGTATAAATGCATTCTTCTACTGCCAATATGCATCGAAGTATGAGACATTGAATTTTGTTAAATTCAGAAGTTCCCGATACTACAAAAATAGTCTCTCTGTTTCTAGTTCCGGAAAACCCGTCAATTTTATCAATTTTATTGTACTACTTGCCATAGCATAAAGAATTTTTTTTGTAAGGATAACTTATCACCGTAGTATCAGTTACCATAGAAAAATTTAACAGGTGTAAGTTTTCGAAAATTAGTGACAGCCCTATTTTATTCACATTATTTTATCACTTACCTTATTTTAAAACTTTTTTTTTTAATTTACATAAAATGTGCGTATTTATTGTGTACTAATTACTTATGCATCTGCAACAGATGGAAAATTAAAACGAGTTTGTGACACCCTGTATATAGTACGAAATTTAAACTTCCATCCTATTGTAAAAGTTTAGAAATTTTTCCCATCTAATATAATTTACAAGACCTAGTTTATTTAATTCTCACCTGTGTTTAAAAATATTCCAATAACATAATTTTTCATCTAAATGCGTGTGATAACATTTATTTTTTTTTCTTTTCCGAATCCTAATAAAAACAATTCACGTATCATTAATTATTTTTTTCCGATGCCACCTGTCTAAATTCAAGGATTTTTCATTTCTATATCAATTTTAAATGCCGATGTGATTTCATTTCCGTAATAAATAACGTGTTCTCTAAATCTCATTTTACTTTGCAAGTTTCTTTTTTTAGGTAGCTTTCATTACAAAAAGCTACCTGTTCGCAGGAAAGCATTTCCAAAAAGTTTTGGTATATTTTAACCGATCATGACCCCCAAACCCCCAAACCACCATCCGTTCAAATGTTGATTTATATATATATATATACATATATATGTATGTATATATGACGTAAGTCATGCTGCAACTCTCTTATTTATGAACCAATTTGGATGTGACAGAGTACATGTATAGGACATACCAAGGTCTCGACAGAGTTCGTTGGCCAGCTTCATCCGCCATCTTATTTCAAAAGGGCGACCAGTTAAAAATTTAAATTTTTTAAAAATTCAAAAAGGTGTACAAAAAAATTATAAATTGTAAAAATTGTTTCTGTTACGTGTTAGAACATGAGACAAGGATTTTGAAACATATTTCGTTTTTGTATATTTTTAAAAAATGGTTCCGATATGGCACTTTAAAATTCTAGAGTGGCGAAGATTTTAAAACAAACTGATATTTGTAATGATGTAACTCTGGTATTTATGAACCGATATGAATGTGACTGATCATATGTACAGAACATACTAAGGTCTCGACCAAACTCGTTAGTCAGATTCATGCGCCATATTGTTTCATAATAAGGATAAGTTAATTTTTTTTTAAATCAAAAAAAGTATAAAAAATTATAAATTGAAAACGTTGTTTCCGTAAGTGTTAGATCGTGATACAAGGATTCCAGAACATCCTTTTGTTTTGGCTTTATCTTAAAAAATTACTGAGGTATGGCATTTTGAAATTCTACGGTGGATGACATTTTGAAAATATCTGGTTTTTGTTATGCTGTAACTCTCATGCCAAAATTTACATTCAAGTTCAGTATTAACGAAAACCGGGATTAAATCTTTTATAATCGTGTTCCAAGCATTTTAGCTTCGGATGTTTGAGTAAAAGGACTTGAATTTTTAAAAACATGAACTATGAAAGCTACCTTTTCCTCCCGGTACAAGCCGGAAGAACTTTTTTTATTCTAAAAGTCTTACAGCTCTTTATCGAAGAGACATATCACAACTGTGTTTCTACGCAAAATAGTTCTGCTTTTGACTATTGTATTCGCAAAGAACGGCTGTCGCTTTCCGGTAGGTCTACGTAGGCGCTAAACTTTTGCACGAGCTTCGGAAATAAGATTTTTTTTTTTCCTTGTTAATATCTTCAAACATCTTCATACTTGTTAAGCAGGAAGATTTTCACATTTAATAATATGAATACATTTTTTAGTATCGTTTAATGAGGTACAATGATGGATTAATATCGTAAATTCTAATTCTGCGAAATGACGTAACTCTCTTACTAGGGAAGGTCCCCAACTGCCAGATAGGGATTTTATTCAGAGTGGTGTCATTGGGAAGCTCTTACCATGGGGATCAAGTAAATGTATACAACTCGCCATCCGAATACAACTGGTGAAGAGTTATAGGCCGATGTATTTCTACATTTATTGATTTCTGCATGTCGCTAGCTATGCAGAAAAGGCACTCTGTGTGGTAGAAAAGACAGCTTACAGTACAGTTAGGTAACATGTTGTTACCAGTGTGAAGTTGGTGAAGGTTCCATGTTCCATCCAGTAAAAAAAAAAAAAAAAAAAAAAAAAAAAAAAAAAAAAAAAAACAGAAGATTGTGACCACATTTTCACAACCATATATAACTGGACTGCAGTGACTTGGAGTATACTTTAAAGAACATCCCGATCTGGCAGTAGTTGGGGACCTTCCCTAGTTAGTTCTGGAAAAGTTCTGTTTTTTGTGAACTGCTGAGATAATAAATATATTTCCTACACGGATAATGACTCTGAGTATATTTCGGGAAAACACATTTTCATATTTCAATCCATTTACATGTTTCAACATACTCGTCTGCAACATGGCCAATATTCTGTTAGTGAAACATTAAATAACAATGTTTAACAATATAATAAATTATAACACCTTGTAATAATATATTACTTTTAAATGCTAAAGGTGTAAAATTAACAACATAATACGAATTAAAATAACATTTATTAGTTGTTTTACATGTTTGGACTCTTTCCGAGTCATTTTCAAAAACAAAATGAGTATATTCTAAAGCTGCACGGGCTTTGAAGTTATTATTTTCATGTAATTTTTTTAAAAATTACGCACGTTATCTATTATTTTTTACTTGATTGTTTATTTTCGTATATTTGACCATGGAGTAGCTCTAGCCACAGTTTCGGTAAATTAAAAGATACCGCATCGTTACATATCCATCGTTACTATCCATCCATAATAAGAGAAACCATAGAGATACTCACGCGCAAAAATGCAATATGTAACGATGCGGCATCTTTTAATTTACCGAAACTGTAGCTAGAGCTACTCCATGGTCAAAGATACGAAAATAAACAATCAAGTAAAAAATAATAGATAACGTGCGTAATTTAAAAAAAGTACATGAAAATAATAACTTTTAGAATATTCTCATTTTGTTTTTGAAAATGACTCGGAAAGAGTCGAAACATGTAAAACAACTAATAAATGTTATTTTAATTCGTATTATGTTGTTAATTGGACACCTTTAGCATTTAAAAGTAACAATGTTTAATATTACGACTGTCTACTAATCTTCGTATCTGAATATGGAATTGATACTTCGAATTGCTTGGCAGAGCATGATGAGTTGGTGTGAGTGGAGGCTTTATTATGGAGAAGAAGGTGGAACAATTTTGTGTTGATAACTGGAGAGCCGTAAAATCATACCAACGACAGATTGCACTGAAGTAATGTAACACTCACACACACAAACACACATATTATATATATATTACATAAACACACAGAGAGAGAGACAGGGGGGAGTGTTTGTGTGCATGTATGTATAAGTTTATATATCACAGATTAATGTAATTGTCTGATTTGTTAGCTTTTTATGGAATTACATTAAATGGCAACTGTAAATTTCCTGTCTGATTTAGAAAAGAATCAACTACGCAAAAAAAAAAAAAAAAAAAACATTTTTGATATGCATATGTAGTATATCTTATATGTATTTTCGAATAAATACAATTCAAAATATAGTCAAGACTATTTACATCAGAAAAAGATTTTAAACAACAATGTCATGCGATAATTATGTATTTAACTATATATATATATATATATATATATATATATATATATAATTTGTAATTTGACAGTGCTATATGGTGTAATAATTTCATTGCATATGGTCAGTTGCCTCTATTTCAATGGTTAATTTTTGCAATAAGTTTATATATATATGTATGTGTGTGTGTGCGTGTTTTAACAAACATGTTCGATAAATCCTTAGAGTAACAAAAATTTTCTTTACAAATTTATCCTTCAATAAAACCTAAACGAAATAGGATAGGTAATTTCAGTTTTGTGTGCATGTGGTAGAGACTTAAAAAAGTTTTATTTGTAGTAAAAGCTTGTTTGTTACAGGCAGGAAAATGCAGAGTTTGTGGACTGGTTCATAAAGAAGTCAGATACGCAAGTCTAAAAGAATTTCCGAATAAAATATGTAAGTTACCAACCATCCAGGCTCCCAATATGCGACTGACTCAAGAAGTTTATAAAGGCCGTTAGTGTGTTGCATTGAAAAGATCGCTGGCCGGCCAAACACAAGTAAAGATAAATAAAATATCACATTTAATCACACATAAAATTTACATAAAATACACTAAAAATATTAAAAATACTGCAAACGTTTCAGGCAATAATTTAGCCCCTCATCAGTGAAATTACCTACGCTGACAAGTCAAGATGATATTAAATGTGTTCGACTAAGTTTCCAACGCAGTCCAACGAAATCCATTCGTACGGCCTATAGACAGTTGGTGTTACCATCGACAACGATATACATGTCGGTAAGCCGTCACTTGCACCTAATTGCCTACACAGTCCTATGGAGGGTTAAAGTTTACGAATAAATTTGGAAAACCCTGCATATATAAAATATACTTGAATAACCTTTTTTTGATATCTTGAGTAATGTTTCTTTTAAAAAGTGCTTTTCTTTACTTATCCTATATATTCTAATTTCGCATAACAAGGGGAATTATAATTAAAGAAATTTCTCAATCTCAGTTTAACTTCATAAATAATTTAATATTTATTAAAATTGTAACATTTTTTGATATAATTAATATGGAAATTATTCCAAGTTTTAAATTATGTCATATTGTTGGAAATCCGTAGTGGTTACATTCTCATAGAAATAATGATCCTAAAATATTTAGACAATTAAAAATTTCTGTAAATCCAGGAGTCATTTAGTTTCTATAAAGTGTCAAACGCCATTACAGAAGTCTAGACATTTAATTAAACTTTTCAAATGTCTAAAAGTTCGTGACAAGTTAGTCATGCTTAATGTACAAACAAGAAGCGTTTTAATCAGAATCTTATCATATTTACAGTTTAAATTTCTTTAACATAATAATTCAGATTCAGAATATAATAAATGGTTAGGATATTTTATTTTGTACTACATTATTTTTAAATAATGCAACCTATTTAGAAAACATTTACTTCACTTTAAATATTTATTGAACTATATACTAGATTAATATTTAAAAATGCATTTTACAATGGATATTGATCTTAACCCTTAACCGGAAACGTGAAAATTCAGAACACAAACAGAAACGTGCCGTCTGTGAGACTGCTAAATTTTAAAAATTGCTATAAAATTTTAAAAAGAAAACAACTCATAATAATTTACTAAATAGTGAACTAAAACGTTTATTCTTTAACAGTAATGCATTAACAGGAACAAATTTTTAATATCACAGCATAAAAATAAGTTTTAAATGTCGGATAGAGGAAATATTTCAAAATTACACACTATTATTCAAATATTTACATTTTCGACAAAATGATGAAATAAATGCAACTATTTATATATATATTAGTAGAATATGAATTAAAAAAATATATTAGACAGTAAAATTAACAAAACATTTAATAGTAAATATTGCAGCATGTTCTAAATATCAGCATTTTTTATGCAATCATTGCATTTAGGTTTCGAGCATTGCAGGCATACAGGCTTCCGGCACTGTACACACAGGTATTTTTTCATTCTATGGTTAGTTCTATGACACAAAGAACATGCTTTGCCTTTGAGAAGTATTAAGTCATCATCTACCTGGGGCACATTTTCAACAGGTTTTTGCAGAATGCGAGCTATTATAAAGCGCAATTCCCGGGGTAATTGGGAATTTTCTAGTCGTCTCTCCATATTACTTTATTTCATATTACTGCTCAGAGTACCATATTTCATTCGCATTTGAATTATTTTATGGTTTGTCCATTTCACTATATGCACTAACATATCATTTGTAAACAACAACTGCCAGACAGAGAATGGAACTAGCTTTTTTCCGTGATCTCAAGCTTTTCCTCTTAAAACTGGCACTTTTATAATATTGGGTTTTTTTGTTCTTGACGAGGGGCAAACTTCTGAAACAGACCATCGGTACCGATTATTTCCATATATATATTTCGTATCTGCGTCTGCTAATTTTTCATCATTTCTTATAGCTTCATTTTCGCTTTCATTAGAATTTTCTGACAATGTGGAATCACTTTCGTGTTCAGAATTTAAAATTCATCATCTGAAATACTTTCAACATCGCTTATGTCACTTCCTACTTCATCAAACCATCGCAAAATAGTCTCTTCAAAGTCTTTATTACCAAAGCGTACCCGCTTTGACGGCTCCGCCATCTCGATATCCCAAAGCAAAAAATCACATAAACGGAAACACACCGTCTGACAGACTGCGGCGAAAAAAAAATATTTTTTCTTTCAACAACTAAAAAAGATCAGGTGTTGCAAATGGGTCAGGGTGGAGAGGACCAATAGCGTAAAGATTAGATGGCGTGATAATATTGAGGATACATTCATTTTTGCATAAAGGGTAGATATGTAGACGCGACCGTCTCACAGACGGTACGTTTCCGGTTAAGGGTTAAATAAAATAACAGATATGTCCTATGGTAAACAAACATTAATTTGTGTTCCAGAATCAATAAAGATCAATAAAATGTGCATTCATATTTTCACGATTAAATATAAATGTTGCTTGTAAAGTCCTACTAGTGCCTAACATTAAAATAGCCAAATTTGTTACAATACTTTAATTTATTTTAATTATGATATGATATATGAGAATATTTTCAAAATATTTCGACGCATCTAACTCTATACAGTGGACTCTCTCTATATGGACACTCTCTAATGTGAACACCCCGGTATTATGAACACATTCCGACGATCTTGGTAAAACTCCATAGAGTTAACAAAAGATGAACTATCTGTATTCTGAACACCCTCTAATCTGAACACCCCACTATTATGAACGCTACTTTTGATCCACATTCTACCCCACCTCTCTGTAAATTGAACGTGTGTTTGCAATATTTTTCGTTGAATTCCCCTATCATGGAAATTCGGAGAAATTGTTTCAGAAGAAAAAAAAGTTTCAACGAACTCTATTTAAAAATAAACAGACAAAATCATTGCTAGATTTTAAGCATCTACCCGATACTTCAATTTGTTTGAATAATTCAAATAACATTTTCAGTTAACAAAACAAACAAAACATATATTAAAACAAAAAACAAAGAAATCGAAAGAATATTTTTCCAACAGGTACGTATTTACCGTACGTGCTCTACATCTCAACTAACTAGAACATTCTTATATTTTTAATAAACAAAAAGTCCAGATATAAAACTATTCCCATTTCACAAAAAGTAAATCATGATAATCAAACAAAATGAAATCGACAAAACAATCAATTTTTATGCAAAGAGATACAAGCAAAAATAAAGTAAAAGCCATGTCACGTGATTCCCCCTCTCCCGAGCTGAGATAAAAATAGAAAGATTACGCAACAGAAATGTCCTGTCCCTCAGTGACAGATAAGAGACAACAGGTGTTATAAGGAGTGGTCAAAAATGGATTATGGTTTCATTTCCACACACCTGATTGGACAGCATTATCACTTCTGTTACTTTCTCCCTTTTTGCTCGGCAAAGGTAAAAATTTTTCGCCATTTCGCTATCGTTTCTGGGAAAGGAGCGTAGCATTTAAACAGATAGGTCAGAAATAAGTAGGAAAACAGAAAAAACTGAAGCTTCAGGAAAAATCCGAAGTTGTTCAAAAATTAAAATCAAAAGTAGGTCAAAGAAAAATTGCATCTGAGTTTAGAATTTCAGTAGGCCAAGTCAACGCCATCAGCAAGATAGAGAAATAAATTATAGTCGCTTTTGAAGCAAATAAATCTTCCTCAAAGTGTAGAATTTTTGAAAAGAAAATGGGAAACGAGAACATGAAAAATCGCGTCTGGAAGTTTATTGCCATTGAGAATGAAGAATTTTCCTGTTACTGGACCCCTGCTAAAGCAGATTGCTCAAGATTTGCAGAAAAGGAGAAAATCACGGAATTCAAGGCATCGGAAGGATGGTTGCCTCGCTTCAAAACACGGCATAACACTGAATTCAAAATAATCAATGGTGAAGCTGCAGACGTAAATACCGACACTGAAAAAATGGAAAAGAAAACTTCTGGACATAGCGAAGGGTTTCGACGCCGCTGACATTTTCAATGCAGACGAAACTGGCTTGTTTTTTATAACTCTTCCAAATAAAACCCTAGCAGTAGGAAAAGAGAGATGCTTGGCGGGAAACTGTCTGAAGAAAGATTTGCCGTCATGGTCTGTGCCAGTTTTACAGGTGAAAAGCTCAAACCACTTGTGATCGGAAAAAGTGAAAAACCACGATGCTTCAAACATGTGAAGATCGCATCATTGCCTGTGCAATATAAAACAAATCGAAAAGCCTGGACGACATTCGCAATTTCTCACAATGATTGGAGGGCATTAACTAGATGATGAAGAAAGAAGGAAGAAACATTTTTCTTTTTGTGGATAATGCCAGATCACATACAAACATGCAGCTAATCAACGTGAGACTGAAGTTCATGCCACCGAAATGTATTTCTGTAATACAACCATTGGATCAAGGAGTAATCAAAACCTTTAAAGCTCGCTACCGAATCCATTTTGTGAAGAAAATGTCCCGAATGATGGAGGAGGCAAATACAGCAACCGAACTAACGAAGAAAGTCAACGTCATGGATGCTGTACATTGGTTAGCAGTGGCTTGGAATGAAGTAACCCCCTACACCATCCAAAGATACTTCTACAAAGCTGGATTCCTGTATGAAAATGAGCAATCAAGAATAGAGGACCAAGAAGCAACAGCTGTGAGTGACTTGGGGTCAATTCGTCAGGCGCCAAATACTGAAATTGAACCTGGAGCTTATCTCAAAGACGATGGAAGCTTTCCGGTTTGCGACAACAACTTCGTTGAAGAGGAAGAGAATAGTGTAGAAGAAGCAGAACCAGAAGAGACCGGTGAAATAAGAATTACAATTACCTTCAAGCAATATGGCCAAAGTATTCAAGACCTGTTGAACTATCCAGCTGAACAATGTTCATCACCCGGAAGCATTTCCACTTCTTAAACAACTAGATAACATGTACACTTCACGAGCATACACACTGCAAAAACAGACTAAAATTATTCACCTTTTTTAAGTAGTGCAAAGATTATGTTTTAAAGTAAAGTATTGTATGTATGTAATTACATGTTTTGTCAAACTTTTTTAGTTAACTTTTTCAATATTTTCTAAATTCAGCATCTCCATCTCGGCAAATGGCATTGTTAACCAGGCTAAGTATTATATACAGTCTCTAAACCCAATGCATAGTAGTAGTAGTAATGAACTTCCCAGTCTTCCCCTATAATGAACACCCCCATAATCTGAACACTTTTGGTAGGTTCCATGAGTGTTCAGAATAGAGAGAGTCCACTGTATTAAGATTTATTTGATAATACATAAGTATACACAACTAATGCAGTATGTGTTATTCTCTCACATAAGACAGAATTCATACTATTTTTTCCGTTTTCTAAGATGTATGACAAATAATTCAATCGTAACTTTTAATTAAAATCTTGTCACGCATAGGTAATTAAGTATTTTTTCGTGGAAATATTTCTATTTTTGAAATAAATTCGCTCAATTGTTAATTAACATACATTCTTAGGAATTATTTGTCGCTCTTAAATTGTAATTTTTCTATTTTAAGAAACATATTTTTAAATTATTCTACCTTTTTTCAGAAGAAACAACTTTGAATATTAGCACAATTAAAATATTTGACAAATTGCATCAGTATAGATGCTATAAAAGTTGATTTAAAGTTTTAACACTTATATTTTACATATAAACTTTTTTTTCTAAACGTTTTGTTAATTTAGCAGTAATATTTTTATTTAGTAACACTTTAATATATTCAGTATAAAATATTGTGCTCTCATGATATTAATTAATGTATTAAGACGAAATAAAATAAATATTTTTTTTAAATACATACAATGAGAAATTTGACTAATCAAAGACTAAAATAAAATTAAATATCATAGCTAACATTTTGCTTTTAATATGCTTATCATTATTCAATTTATTAAGTTATTTAAAATGATTGAATTTTAAACTATAATTTTATTGCATATTATACGTAGGGAACTTTAAACATTTTTGCTTATTATACGGGTTAATATGCAAATAATATGTGTGTAAGCTTTCCTGCAATGAGAGTATTAAATAGTAAAAAATATATATTTACGACTATAGGAACTAAATGTGTACATCTTTAACATAGTCTTTGTTCTAATGTTTCCTAAAAGCGTAGTAATTTTAAATTGAACCTCGTTTAGTACCTAATTTCAACTTAATAAACTTACGTTGCATTAATATCCTAAATGATCATTTCATTACGGTTAAACAATTTTAAAGTATATGGAAATTAAAATATAAAATACCTTTTAAAGATAATTGGGTATAATAAATTAATTGAAAGCATAAATGAGAACAGAACATCAATCTGTTTCCAGAAATAAAAAAAATATGTTTTAAAATCTCTTTATGCTTGATTGTTTTTTATTAGAATTTTGTAACAAACATATTATCAATTATAGGTTTCAATTTTTAGATAGAAAAATGCTATGATTTGAAAGTAAAAATAAAGAAACTATTTAAATGGCACTACAGAGGATGTGAATTAATTTTCACATTGCTAAACAGCGTACAACCAACAGAGTGAATGTGTCCAGACCGGGGATCGAACCGAGATACCTTGGTATAGCACACCAAGGGTTTTACCATCTGGATGACATCTATTCCGCCATTTTTCACTTATATATACGTTGGCAAGGTTGTAACTTCGCAGCGCAAGATGGAATGTCATACATGAGTACACTATTTCGATGTGAATTTTTTTTCACATAAAAAAAAATCACATCCTTTGTAGTGCCATTTAAAATATTTATGGCGTAGTTTCAGTCCTGCTGAAAATTTAATTGGAAAATTAAATAAACTATTTTAATAGCAATTTAAATTTTTTTCTTAAAAAGTTCAAATATTCGTATTTTTAAAAAGTCTCTACTTCCTGTTTGTTTAAGAAGAATGGAGCTTAAAAAATTCGTTATGAAAATAGTGAGATGAAAATGTACAGATTTGGCACACAAGCAAGTATTTTCTGTTCCTGTAAATAAACTTTAAAGCCAAATTTTGTAAAATTATATTTTTTAAGTCATGACCTTTTTCCGGATAGTCCAAGGACTATCCACACCTAAATTTTCAGACTTCTAGGTGGGCTAGATTTTGCTAGCACACACACACAAACAGAGCGAAACTTTCTTTTATTAGTATAGATTTTTTTAAATAAATATATTA
The DNA here is from genome assembly GCA_963931845.1 of Maratus michaelseni. Classification (NCBI taxonomy): domain Eukaryota; kingdom Metazoa; phylum Arthropoda; class Arachnida; order Araneae; family Salticidae; genus Maratus; species Maratus michaelseni. Next base: position 436,525,181 of record OZ007587.1, on the reverse strand, counting down.
TAAAATTCATGCTTGGATAAATTAGCAAATTTGAATAAAAATTGTATATATTTTAGAACAAAATGGCAATATATTATTCTTCATTTTATTTTTCTTCTTCAAACCCATGTACGAGAATTCAATCATTTTCTTTTAAAATCATTCAATTTTAGTTTAAAAGCTGGCGATTGTTATTGAAGTGACAGGGCATATTTTTTCTATTTCACATAAAACTCCCTTTGATTCAGTTAATGTGATTTTGGAATACCACATCTGACAAACACTATATAATGCTAAAATCCCATTAACATGACTAAGTCTAATAATCATATTTTAAATGTTTGAGTATTACCAACGTATTAATCCGGAATAGAAAACGTATTTCCGAAACACTGTAAGTTTCACATCTGTTAAACATTTATGACTTGAATGTAAAACCACTGTTTGGAAAATGCAAACAGTCATTCGTATCATGTCCGGGGCAAAATTACTTGTCTCCACGTCACTGTGATGTTGATATAATACATATTTGCCATGTTTACGCTTTTTGCTGATTGCGATTTTCAAATAGTAATATTCGTTTTATTTAATCGGGCACAATTCAGGATAAAATAAGGTAGAGGTTATTTGTGGGAAAGAGTAGACATAAAAGATCTCAAAATATGCATGCTATGATACCAAATATGGTAATAATTGAATTGCATAATAACTTTAAAATTCGAAAACGATTTTTTTTTGCCTGATTGAGAAAGATAATCGTACGATATAATTTAGAGCTAATTTTAAAATGTAAAACAAAAACAAATAACAAAATATTTAAATGCGATAACATTTGAATTATACAAATCATTTGTCAACTAAAAATATTTGGATGAGTTATAAATGCTTGTTTGTCCTTATTAGTGCAGTGCCAGAACCCAATTAGAGAGCTGATGCATTTACATACTGATTTATTCGTCAGACGTTGTGGATCGTACCCTAGCTTCACGCTATACTGATTTCTATGATTGAAGGATATTGACGGTCACTATTAGCATTGAAGTAAATTTTCAAATCCTTTTATGCTTTATTCGTATGATTAACATCACAATGCATAACAATATCAATATGCATCACAATACTTAACCTTCAGTTCTGTTGCTCTGAATTTTAATATAAAAACAACTAGTTAATAAGCATAATTTTACGTCTTCAAATTTCAGAGATTAATAAAATGTTGTTAATGTAAATAAACGACTCCCCAATGAATGTTGTTGTCCCTTAACTTTACATCTATAAATGAATTTTATTACAGAAATTTCAATATAGGTGTATTTTACAGAATCTGTTCAATTATTGTGCTTCTTGCAATTTTTTTCAGGGTAACTTTTTAACAATAAACCATTTTTTACCACATGTACTCTTTACATAAATAATTAACGGATAAAAAAATTAAACATTGTTTTTCTGAATTAATGTTATTACAACAATAAATTATTCAAGATAGTGTTCTGTAAAATAAAGTTAAATAATATTTGAAACAAAACTAAAATAACTATTTAAAATGGTTAATTGTACATTAATTTTAAAACTACTTCATGGGTTCAAATTTTCAAGTTTTTTGCCAAATTTCTGCTATTATTTTATTATTTTAATATACTCTATTAAAAAATGTCCCTCCGATTTTTTTTTTAATCTAGCAGGCATTCATGTAAAAATACATAAAGATATAAGGAAACAAAATCCACATACTAATAGAGTTTATAAATAATTTAAGGATATAAAAAACAAACATCCCACAACACATGCACAGATATGCTATAATACATATAAAAATTGTCTTTAAAAATTAAATATATATATATATATATAATCAAAATATTTGAGAAATTGAATGCATATCTGAACTGCAATTTTTAGATTTCTAGGTGATAAATGACAGGGTCAAATTAAGTTATTTAAGAAAAAATAAAAATGTCACTTGCAGATTCCAATCTGCAATATTGCTAGTTATAACATTGTAATATAATATATCAATTTAATATATTTTGTTACATTAAAAGTACATACATTGTATTGCATTTACTATATTGTGTTAGAAGTGTTTTGTGTAAAAATGTGTGGCTTATATGATGTTGAAATGTATATCCTTATCGCTTGGAAGACTTCAACCATGCATTATTTTTATTTGCATCATATGTTGATTCCTTTATTTTTATAACAGATAATTTTGAATTATTATTTCTTACACGCCGTCAATTAAATTGGATATAGCTGTCCATAGATCAATTCATAATTTAAAGAACTAATAATGTTGTATTTATGTATTACAAAATACACATTTTACATACCTTAGTTACACATTTCAGCTACGTTTACGTTTCGCTTTGATATCATTTTAAAAGTTTTATCACAAAACGAATCTTCACGAAATATGACATACAGGTGTACATCAATATTAAAATCATATTATAACATTAATTTAACAATTAGCACGCAAAGAATTTATCATACTGACAAAAAAAATTGTTTTTAAGGTAAAAATTTCGAATTCCTTATAAGTAAATTTTATTGAGAATTGAAAAAAATGACATTGCAATTGATTTTAAAATTTAACAGTAAATTTGGTAGAAATTATATTTTTTCTATTGAAAGATCCAAAGAGATAATCGTAAAAAAGGTAATTTGAAATTTTCTGTCAAAAGAATTTTTACCTAATTGTATATCACCAAACACTTTACAAAAAAAATATGTATATATATTATTACTGATGCGCTCGTTAACACAACATAATTAATTTAAAGGGAAATTCTCAGAAACGGCTTTATTAAATTTAGTATGTATTCTAACATGCAGGCAGTTCTTTTAAAATTTGTTTTGCCAAAAGTTTTAGGTATTTCATTATTACCATACGTAATAATGAAAAGTATTATAGTTTATTCAAATATATGTTATCTCAATAATGGCAATCATTTAAATATATAACAGTTTTTTAAACTTAAAATAGATAAAACTGCTTCTGAAGTACTTCCCGCGTACATAAAGTTTAGAAGAATACATTTAAAACGTTAGAGGTATTGAAATTTCCATTCGACTACGTTGTAAAAGGAAATATTCAACGGCAGCGTGGGCTAGAAATAACTCACATGGGTACTGAGAAAACGTTTATTCGAGTTGATGGAAATGCTTACTTTTTTATATTTTTCTTGAAATATTTCATTCTAAAAGAATTGGTTCTTTCCTCATGAGAAAATAGTTTATTCATACAGAATTCCCGAATGACTTTAGAAGAAGTGATTCCGTTTATTTTTCTTAAACATTGAGAATTTGAATTTTAAATTTACTGAATGCTGTGGTTTTATACACTTTGATTATGGAACTCCACTCAGGAGTATACGAGATATAGGTTTATTTTTTGCAGTATTTTTATAAATATTTTAAATATACTTTATATTTTTTTAATGCCGAAAGTTTTGATGCTTTGTTTTAGAATTTTTTAAATGGCAGACGTTAAGGTTGTAACAGCGATGTCGCTGTTATGTGTGATGGTCACTGCTAGCGAGTCGGAAAATGAGCACAAGTTGTGCAAAATCAAATCATTTTTATTAGAACCTTAAAAGGGCAGGGTTGCAGGGAAAGGGCAGGGATTAGAGAAAAGCTATGCGATTTTCCTCAAGCCGGAAAGAATCAGTTTCCAACAAACTCCATTCAAAGAAACAAGCAATCTTCAAATTAACAATATCAGTATTTATATTACTTTAAATAACTTACGATCTCGTATCGTCTAACGGCAAGTAAGCTGACTTTCACAAGAGTTAATTTCACTATGCGAACCAGCTACTGAAGTTTAACTCCAACTTCCAGATGGCTAGAAACGGCACTCGGTGAGCGCCAAATAATTTTATTCAAGTATCAGCGAATCAAAGTAAAATGTACTCTTACCAATGGCAAATATTCCTTCTTTGCTACGTCTTAGTTAAGTCAACTAAAGCAGATCTTGAGGTACCAACAAGGGCAAGAACCGATCCAGAGTTCAACTTTCCCAGCGCATGCCAGCGCTTAAATACTGCTATATAGATTGACCAGATGCAGAAATTTCCATAAATATCGATACGAAGAGAAACATCACAAGTTCCGAGGTCTTCACACTTATTCATTGAAAGTTAGAGAAAGATAGCCTTGATAACTTTTACACACATTGACTATTATTGGACAAAAACTGCGTTTGCAATTGAAACCTCGCCTACTCTTATAATCAGAGTAGTTGACACATAATAAGGTTCGTAGTTTCCGTTTTGAATAGTAGGGATATCTACTTTTTAAGAGGGATTCTGAAATAAAGAAACAGGAATTTAAAATTTTCAAATGCATGCTTAAATCAAACAAATCATCAACTTTATAAATACAAAATGTATTATTATTTTTTTAATTGATATTCTTAGCATAAAATTAAAAATATTTTCTCGGAAATTACTTTTGTCAAGTAAATATAAATTAGCAACACAATATTAATGGTTTGCAAGATAACTACATGTGTGAAGTAGCTTCACTGCCAAGTTGCAAATCTATAGCTTAATTATTATGTTATCCAAAAACAAGCAATTAAAAACATGCCACTTCTAGAGGAAAAAAAAGAAAAAAAAACATTATGCGGTTCGGTTTATGTTAATTGAACTTCGAGCAAGACGGCATTGTGAGATATTTTTAAAATTTTATTTTTAAATGTTATGCACTTGCCTTTTCTCTTATGATGTCAACGAATATATACCTTCAATGATTTTAAAGTAAATATTTCATTACTAGAATAACCGTTGTAAGCACATAATGTTTACGTCTATGATGTATTTTACGCACATTTGAAGTTTTAAATACCCAGCTTAAAATGCTATATTTTGTTATCATTAAATGCAGGAAATTTAGACCTTCATTTTTCTGCAAATCGTAATTTCCACAGAACATTCATTTATTCATCCACGAAATGAGAATGCTAAACGACACAACAAATTACTATCTCTTCTAAACAGTAAACTTATATGGCTTGCATCTAATCTTTTATTTAAAGACAAGTACTTGAAAATTCTGTTTGTGATTTAATTTCCTCAATTTTGCTTCACGTGTCTTGAATATCACTATTTAAGTTTAAGGCTTACATATTTACGCAGTTTAAGCATTATGTATAAGGACAAACAAAAGAATTTGTTTAAAGCAAGACATTTAAGTTTTCGGAACTAAAACCGATTAAATTGATTGCTGATTGTTTAAAAACAAACTAATTTTACAACGTTATTTACTTACTGTAAATGGATAGTTAGCCATTTATCGTTTACAAGGAAAAAACAGAAATTGTTCCACATTTCCTCATCAATCACGCTGGTTTCGAACCCATGAACACCCGTCGGACTCATTATTTTGTCACCAACATGCTAACCAATGTGAATGTGTCCTCCAGTGCCAAGTGGACATGTTTTTTACTGTAGTCATGGATAATTGAAAGTTTTATGTTTTTATTTTTGTATCTCTGCACATCTACAGGGTGATTCATAAAAGATGGGCAGAACTTTAAGGGGTTATAGTACACTTAAAGACAAATAATATTATATAGGAGACTAAGGGTACCAGACGTATTCCCAAGGAGATAGGGGTCATTAAAGTTTAGGGTCCGAAATTTCAAATGATTATAAAACATGGAAAAATTGGTCGATTCGTTTGCGGTTTTTGCAAAAAATTTTCTTTATGCCAGTATTTTCTTGAAATAAAATTTTAAAGTTCAATTTCAAAAAATGCCGATAGGGGGCGCTTTAGACTTTGGAGTAACAAACAACTATTTTTTAACGTTATTTTTGTATTTCTTTAAATGATTTCGAAAGCTTAGACTTAAACTTAAATTTTGATCTAAAAATCTGAGTCCTAACGAGTAGTTAAGTAGCGTAAACTGAAATTTGAAATTTGAAACCCTTCTCCCCCCAGAACAAAAATCAGTTATTCCCGATCTTTGTGTCGTAGATTAGGCTCTAACTACTGCCGCGTTTTGCTAAAATTATTCTTTATGTCAGTATTTTCTTGAAAATAAATTTTAAAGAAAATTTTCAAAAAATTCCGATAGAGGGCGCTTTAGACTTTGGAGTAACGAACAACTATTTTATACCGTTATTTTTTGTGTCTCATTAAATGCTTTCTAAAGCTTAGACTTAAACTTAAATTTTCAGCTCAAAATCTGAATCGCTGAGCGTGGTTCAGTAGCGAGGGGAGGGGGTTCAAATTTCAACTTCTGAACATAGTTCAGTTTGCACTACTTAACCATGCCCAACGATTCTGTGCTGTGATACGAGGCAAAAATACAACTTTCGTCAAGGACTGCATAGTCGGAATTCACTCATAAAGGCACTGGCACAGTTGGAAACGTCGCTCATGCAAACGTTAAAGCTCCATTCCTGACGCTAGTCACCGGGTGAAGAAGGAAACAGAAAGTATGCAAATGTCAAATGGGGAAGAAGAAGAACACGTATGCAAAATTTCGACACGATTCAGGCATAAAAACCACTGAACGGTGAGTCAAGTGTAAGTCGCTGTAGTAATGAATCGGAAGATGGTGCCCTTCACGAATAAGGAAAAGGCTGAGATGCATTTAATTTACGGAGCGGCAGATGGAAATGGTGCAGAGGCACAACGAATGTACGGAGAGCGATTTCCTAACAGGCGGTTGCCTAACCGCAAAACTTTCGAGCGCTTGCACAGACAGTTGTGTGAGACGGGATCATTTCTCGCTTCCCGGTCGAATGCAGGTCGTGCAAAAAAGGACGAATCAGTAGTTGTTGCAGAAGCCATTCTGGATGTAGTAGCGGCGCAGCCAAGTACAAGTACACGAACAGTGGCTAGCCAGGTGGATACCACACAGTCCACGACTTGGAGGGTACTGAAGGATGAACATTTGCTCCCGTTTCATGTGCAACGAGTCCAGAAACTGTCTCCAGGGGATTATCCAAATCGTATTGAATTCGCCCGCTGGTTTCTGCAGCAGAACGCGCTAAATCCACATTTTGGACGAACTGTGCTTTTCACCGATGAATGTACCTTCACACGTGAAGGTACATTTAACACACACAATGCACATGTATGGGCGGATGTCAATCCACATGCTACGTATCCACATGCTCATCAGAGACGCTTTTCCATCAATGTTTGGGCAGGAATCCTCGGAGACCACCTAATCGGACCGTACCTTCTTCCTGAATGCCTCAACGGTAAAACATACCTCACATTTCTGCAACATGTGCTGCCAGACCTGTTAAACGTTGTTCCTCCACGCATCCGGCGGGTCATGTGGTTCCAGCACGATGGAGCGCCAGCCCATTACGTACGAGACGTCCGCAACTATCTGGACATCACATTTCCGAACAGATGGATTGGTCGAGGTGGTCCTGTTGCTTGGCCTGCTCGCTCGCCAGATCTTTCACCCCTCGATTTCTTTTTTTGGGGACGATTGAAGGCTCTTATGTATGAGACACCCTGGTCTTACCTCTTGTTTTTTTTTTTTGCATATCCCTAGCCCTAAGATCAACTAAACTGTCTATCTTTGCTGCTAAAACATCAATTTGTGATTTCAGCTGGTCTATCTCCTTCTTTTGTGAGCTATCTTGCTGAAAAACTGCAGCACAGGGTAGGTTTTGGGTTAAATTTGGGTTGAGAATTTCCTCGCGGTGGTTGTAAAAAGGGTTAATGCTTCTATAAGCTTTTTCTTCCAGAAGTGCAATTTTGAGAACTTCTTCTGGGGATTGTGGATTTCTCGCAATTACCCCCTTTCGCACTTCTGGTGTAAGATTGCTCAACAGCATGGAGTGTAGTAGAGCCGTTCGGCTTTTATCGACTACTTCACCCTGGATACCTTCAATTACAAGGGCTCTTAATGACATATCATATGCCTTGTCATAAAACTCCTGAACACTCATATTGGGTGGCTGTTTAAAATTTAGAAAGTGACTGAGTGCAACATCTGGTGTGGTCTGTGAAGTATAACTCTCTTTTAAGATTTTTAATAGCTCATCAGATGTTTTTGCTTTGTGAATTTTTATTCGCCTAGAAGCAGCTCCTGAAAGTCTAGCAAGTAAAACAAACTTCTTTTCCTCCTCAGTCCAGTCGAATAATTTTGAAAAACTCTCAAATTTCTCAGAAAAATCTGAGAAGCAGACTGAGCTGGCCTCTCCATTGAATGGGGGAATATTAGACAAATTATCCACTAAAGCATTTTTTCGCTGAATAGTGGCAATTGCTTCCGAGTGCTTATCAGCCATAGTTAGAGTTAGAAAATGACAAACAAACCAAAAAAAAATGAAAAAAGGGGGGGGAACAACTTAAAAATGAGAAAAAGAGAGGGGAAAGGAAAACCTTATAAATACATAAAACTTAAGTACAGGACTATGCTTTTTGTAAATAAGAAAAGGTTATGCTCACAAGACATAATTTTGACTGGGAATTGTCGCTTACTAGCACAGAGAGAGAGCCTAGACCTCTTTTTACACTTGAACATATAAATAAAATTTTAATTGCAAAAACACCCAGTTGCTCTTTGATACATAAATACATACAAGTAAAAAAAAATCAATAACCCAGAGACCGAATTGTTACGGCTCCATTTGTTGTGGGTTTTGGGGTTCTTTCTAAAACACAACTTACTTAAACTTAAAAAAGCACATTTATTACTCAATCTTCACTTGACAATTAAATATTTAAAAAAAAAATAAGTATACCCTGATTAGCTCCACTGAAATCTGTTGCCATGGAAAAGGGAGCAAATTATATTAAACTAAACAAAATATCAAAACTTAAAAATCCGCATAGGTTAATATAACAATGATAATTTTGAACTCATTATTTTAAGACAGTATTAAGTGTAGTAAGGGGCAACAGATTTCTAAATCAAGTAGCATACTGGATTGCATAAAGAACACCCAACTCCACTCCAACCCGATCAAGCTCAAATCTCCATACACATTAAATTAACAAAAGTGTAATCATCATATAATTTGGAAAAATGCAGATAACCTGAAATTCCTCCAATATGAGGACCAAAAGGAGAAGGAGTTAAATCCGTTAATAGAATAGGGATATGATGATGTACAAAATTTTAGAACAACTATGGAGATTGCGAACAAGATCAGATCGGTTAACCAGGAATCGTATAGTGGCTATATAATAATTGAAAAACTTTTTTTTTTTTTTTTTTTTGTTAAAAAACAACCATTTTGTTGTTTGTTTTGAATAATACTTCAAAGAAAGGATAAATAAAATTTAGATTAATCAATTAAGAAATTAGACTTAATTTTATTTTAGCATCAATTATCAGTATATCCATTACTGAGATAGGAACAATAATTACATCTAATAACCTAACGTAAGCCTCAATTAATTTTCAAATAAATTATTACTATGAATTTAAAATTTAAGAAATTAAAAAAAAATATTAATTTAGTAAGATCATAGCTTTCATAATCTTACTCACAGTAATTGAGTGGTCAAGCCTCACTTATAGGATTGCTGTAGATATAAGAATACTAAATAAAGATCATATAAAAAAAAACATACTATATTTGAGAATAAGAGAAAACAGTCTTTATTTGAATAATTAAAATTTATAAAAACAGTGTAATTCTCAAAAAGAAATATAACTATGGTGACAAACAATATAAGTTGATCAATGTTGATTATTAAGTATCTTTAAGTCAAATATTAAGGTTCTCAAAACTAGAATAATATCAGAATTAGAAGGATGATCAACTCTATAAAAATTAGGTATTAATTATTTTCAATAAAATAATGTGATTCTAAACTTTATCAAAACATTTCTTCCAAGCTTAATAACACAAATAAGCAACCTATTGAGTTTATGGAAATAACACACTTAAAGTATACTCTTTGGATATATATATATACATATATATAAAACATCAATAATAAAAAAAAAAAATGAAATCAACTCAGGAAGTTGTATTACTTACAAATATATATTAGGAATCTGATATTCATAGCAGGCACATCTTAGAGGAGTCCCAATTTGATTTGTTTAACTCATCAACATAGTCTGTCAACCCGTGGCCAATTACGTCGACAATCCGACGAAGATTCACTAATCTTTTTTTTTCTTTTGAAACACTCCAAAACGGCTCACTGTCTACAGTAATGAGTTTTTAATATGAGTATGATACTAATGGCAGGCACATCTTTGAGGATATCAATTCATGAGACAATATATATTCAGTCGAATTTTACTTCAATACCTCATCTTTAATCTTAGCAGTATATAAAAAAAAAGGATTTGCGACTTGCTTCACAAACCTATTTGTCTGTTTTGAAGATTGCTATTCTCCAACGATTTCGATAGAAAGGGTATAACCCGCCGACTGGGGTTTTAAAAACATCGCGCGTTCCTCGCAGGCGAAACCCCACTCTTCTTTCGTTGCTGCACTGACCGTATTGAAATTAACAACCCATTAGAAATATCAACAACTCCATAGTTTAGAAGTCAAGACAGTAAGTAGAGGGTCTCACTCCAAGTAATACGTTACTCGAGTATTCATTTACTAAAAATTGGTAGTCATAGCAATAAGTAATCTGCTTCATTCTAAGTACCGTCATAAAACACTGGTACTCGTACACAAGCCGTTCAAGATCCACAACCACAACACTCCGATCAAAAGCAACGAGTAACAAGTCAGTTTACGAGCCAAGTGATAATTCGTAATTTTTTTTTTTTTTTTTTTTACGAGCCAAACGACAAGTATCACGGCCAAGCAAAAAAAACTACTGTAAACATTCATTCTCCCGCGCTGCTTGAAAAACGGGACCGATCCACTCCGCCAGGGGTACGGGAATGGAAACAAAAGGGAAAATGGACTCTCCTTGAAGGCACCAGCCTGTCGTTCCACCCTGCCAGCCGCTTCATGGGGGAAGGCAGCCATGTTTCACCCCCATGGCGTGTGCTGAAGGGGGTCCTGTGAGCCTCTGTTGACCTGGGCGCCAGCTATCCGCCTGATAGCAGAGCCCATTGAAGCCTGTCGTAAGCTTACAAAGCCTAATTGCGTATATAGTACACTCATAAGATAACGTAATTCCTATACAGGGCGGACGGTCTTTCTTTTAACCAAAACTAGACTAGGTGACTACAACACATGATTCAAGGGTATGGGAGAAAACGTACACGACTGCCCAATACACTATGTGTGGTCTTTTACTGAGAAACCTCCCTCCCTGCTATTTATCTTTCGTATTTGAAAACAGGAAGCAAAGCTAGACTATAAACGTTGAATTTACTTTGCAAAAAGAAAAAGAAAGAAGAAAAAATAAAAACTGATTTTATTATTATTATTACAATTACTTTTATTTATTTAAATTTTTATTAGAAACAGAAGAAAAAAGAGTGCTTTTAAATAAATGTAGAGAAAGTGATTTAAATAATTAATGTAGATTAAAAAAAAATTGGTTGAAACCAACCGTAACAACCCATTGAATCCCCCGAGGAACTGGTCGCCAGACTTTCCGCCGCTGTAGGGGAAGTGCTCGAAAAGCCTGATGTTTTCGCGAATGTTCGCCGTTCCATTCGTCGCCGTTGTTCTGCGTGCATAACCTCTGGTGGTCACAATTTTGAACATTTATTGTGATTACATGTTAATAAATATGCTTTGGTTACATAATCCTAATTTGTGTCTTTTTACCTCGTATCACAGCACACAATGTGTGGACATGGTAAACTGAACTGTGCTCAGGAGTAGAAATTTCAAACCCCTCTCCCCAGAAACTTAACCACGTCTAACGATTCAGATTTTGGGCTGAAAATTTAAGTCTAAGCTTTAGAAAGCATTTAATGAGACACAAAAAATAACGGTATAAAATAGTTGTTCGTTACTCCAAAGTCTAAAGCGCCCTCTATCGGAATTTTTTGAAAATTTTCTTTAAAATTTATTTTCAAGAAAATACTGACATAAAGAATAATTTTAGCAAAACGCGGCAGTAGTTAGAGCCTAATCTACGACACAAAGATCGGGAATAACTGATTTTTGTTCTGGGGGGAGAAGGGTTTCAAATTTCAAATTTCAGTTTACGCTACTTAACTACTCGTTAGGACTCAGATTTTTAGATCAAAATTTAAGTTTAAGTCTAAGCTTTCGAAATCATTTAAAGAAATACAAAAAATAACGTTAAAAAATAGTTGTTTGTTACTCCAAAGTCTAAAGCGCCCCCTATCGGCATTTTTTGAAATTGAACTTTAAAATTTTATTTCAAGAAAATACTGGCATAAAGAAAATTTTTTGCAAAAACCGCAAACGAATCGACCAATTTTTCCATGTTTTATAATCATTTGAAATTTCGGACCCTAAACTTTAATGCCCCCTATCTCCTTGGGAATACGTCTGGGACCCTTAGTCTCCTATTTAATATTATTTGTCTTTAAGTGTACTATAACCCCTTAAAATTCTGCCCATCTTTTATGAATCACCCTGTATACTTGTTCATAACAATATTACAACGTTTTATAGCCAATACGCTTCCTCGTATGAAAGGAAAACTTTTAAAATTATTTTTAAACTTTCCAACATAATCGAAATGTGATTATTACTTTGGTCTCTGTGACCGTCTGTCCTTGGTCTCATTCCCGTAAATGCACTCGGATTGCCATGGAATTGCTGTATGTTATTGATAGTTGCTGTAGTATGATCGCTATTGAAAAGTAAATGTATAGAATATGTCGATTTTTTACAGATAAACAAAAACATTTCCGTTACATTATGGTCTACCGGGAAAAATGTATTGCGACGCATTTTGATGATGTTATCATACTTCAAACATAATGAAATTAATATCTGTCACTAAGGTGGGCGTACAGAAAAATTCCAATACGCTATGATTTATCGAGGAAATCATCTGCGGTGTTTTAATGATGTTACACTATTTCAATTATAATGATATTGATATACCTTACTGATATGCATAACAACATATTTTCTATAGATTGTTAAATGCTCAAAAATTATCGAAAATTTTCCATTTTTTTAAATATCTCCAATTCAATTAATAATTAAATAAAACTAAGAACTCAGACTAAGAAATGGAACTTTGCTTATTTTCTATCTATAAACCATGAATAAAATTTATTTTTATTAACAACAAACAGCTTATAGTAGAAGGTTAATATACAAGAAGTTTAATATAATATAAATTGATATGCCAATTGATATGTCTCCTAAAAATATATGTATTTAGACTTTTAATTAATATAATGAATCACAAAGTTTTTTAACTCTTTAAAGCCCAAGCTTTAAAAAACTGAATGACCTTAGAATCCCAACAAAATAGCCCAAAATACTCGCGTTTTTCATTCCCCCCTTTTTCACTAGGTAAGTAGTGGAAATTACCCTTCTGCCTTCTCTCTTTATTCAAATTTCGACAGGTGTACCACCCCTCTGTTTATCATTGCTCCAGTTACTGAAACAAATTCTTGTTTTTCCTTCTGTACTTTCCAGAAATGCCAACACATTACCCCATCCATAACTGAGAGAGACAACCCCTTGACAGCACCCCGACCCATTTAAGGGGAAAGAAAATCATTTTAGCTATCCAGGGCTATTATGGGTTTCGGACCATTGGGATGATTTCGGCTATAGCGGGATTCAAAAGGTTAAATAGAAAAACTTAGAGTGTGTAACATATAAATACATATGTCGATCTTCAAATTCAATGTGATAAATACGATGTTTGAAATAATGTGTTTCGTATTTCAATCCCTGAAACATTTGTTGCCCTCATTCATCACGCATATCTCAGTCACTATAATTCTTATACTGTCCATAAATTTAGAGACGCTTGGAGTCTGCTGACATTCATATATTGCTTTTTGTAAATGCTTTTACTAAAAAATGTCCACCACGATTTTTGAAAAATAAATATTTTGTAACACACACACACACGATTTTTGAAAAATAAATATTTTGTAACACACACACACAGAAAATAAGTATATTATGTAAATGTGTCAAAGAAATGATTTTCTTTCTTAGGGTTATAGATGTTTTTACATTTCATTAATTTTATTTTCCTTAGTATTTCAACATAAATGTTTGTCTGAATCGGAAATTTGTTTTATTTTTATTATAAAGGACACGAGTTCAATTTTACCATCAATTCAAATATATATATATATATATATATATATATATATATATATATATATTTATAAATATATATGTGTGTGTGTGTTAGGATAATTCCGTAAGCTAAAGTTCCAATTCGATGAATATTTAAGATCATTATATTAAATAAAGCTTATGCAGACGTCGTTATGATACATATTGGTCTCTTTGTCAAGAAACACTGGTAATATTCCGAATAAAGAAGAAGATATCTTTATAATATTAGAAATTTAAAAAGGTTCCTTCTAATATGCTACAGTTGAAAAACAAACGCCGCAATTCCCTTATATAGTTAGACATATTCACCACTAAAATATTAACAGTGAATCATGTCATGCTTTCAAACGAAATACATTACAAAATGATGTTATAATCACATTCGCATACTCCGGCGAATCTCTTCGAGATACCAACGTAGTTTTTTAAGACAACAAATGCTACGAAATATCTGTGTTCCGTTCTCATGTTCGGTGTTAAATACTAAGGGGCAGCAGGTTATTTACGTCAATGCGGATACGTGGTGCAGCCAATCATGCCTTTTAGCAGGAAAACAGTATTTTAAGGTTGAAGGGATTATGTACTGACGCGGTCCTCCCGGAAAAGCGCGCGAGTAGACCTTTGGATAAAATAAGAAAAAGAAAATTGTATAAAACAGACAACTGTAATAGAATGAAAATCGGTATTTTAAGATTGAGAAATAAAAAGGACTTGTAGAAAAATGATTACGGGAAATGCTTTTTAGAAATATTTTGAAAGGGAATAAAATAGCAAAATACGCATTTTAAATAGAAAGGAATTTAAATAAACCAAATGAATGGGATATTGTATAAGATAGGGAATAACTTAATAAGCTAGGATTGTAGAATAAATTTAGAAGAGAAATTTTTATGGAATAAATTTAATGAAGCGTCGGGAATTTAATTTTCGGAATATATGTATATACATATATATATATAGAAATGAAAGGTAACATTGAGAAGTAACAGCAACAATTGTGTGAACTCAATGAAATAATAATAACATCGAGTTTCCATAAAGGGAAGTACAAATATGAAGGTACGCTATACAAAAATGAAAGAGCTCAAGTAAGAAGGGCGCTTCTATAGATTTGAGCCAAAATGGTTGGTTTTTGATACAATGCTCAGAGAAGCTTCCAAAGTGTTTCTTTTTTTAAATACGGAATTTTCTTATTGTTCATTAATAATAATGTAGTTATATGTTGCATTTTCAGTTGTACATTTTGTTGCTTTATTAAACCTTGTTGTTTATATACGTTTATATAATTTTGTTAAGATAATATTGTCTGCTAGAGTGTGCTCTGATTGCGACCTCACCACGTAGAATAAATTACGTTGAAATTATAGTATGCAACAGCTTATATTCTTCTATAACCCATCACCACGTCATCTTAACCAAAGACTGGCATAATGTAGCAAAGCCATGATATGCTAAACACACACACACACACACATATATATATATATATATATATATATTTCATAATTATAATCTTATATATAATTCTACGTATTATAATTATATCCATTTCATATATTTTGAAATATGGTTCTTGAACTAAAGCAGGAACTTCTAGAAAAATCATGAATATTCTAGAACAGACATTCGCAAAAATTTGTATAAATTTGTATATGAAAAATAGTTTATAGATGAAAAGACCAAAAATGTAAAACTGCGTTTTAAACAATGTTAAAACTTTCATGTTTTAAACAATTTTTAATCAATATTTCTCTTATATAGCACATTGAGTATCAGCTAAAATTTGATATCAATATGCAGCACATCCATTTTCAAAATCGGTACGTGGTCCAAGAAATATACACAAACTGCACTTTTTAAAACTTTTATCACATGAATTTGAAGTTTTTATCTATTTTTCCACACATATAAATACTTGAATCACAACACAAAGTATTAATTTTTGTCTTAATTCAAGTTTTAATCACAGGTATTGTAAATGATACTTCCCCTAACACATGTTATTTCGAAATTAATCTACTTAAATTTTCTAAGAATGAAGCTACCTTAGAAAGGTATGGCAATTGAATAAATTGACATTTATTTGTGTTTCAGTCATGTTCCAAACTGTTGGCCAAGATAATAAAATTATTGTTTTCTTAGTACAGGGTGTTTTTTTTTTAACTGACACTGTTCAGAGCCGTCTGTAGCTCGTTCTAATAACTGGATTGACACAAAATTTTGCGAATGGACTAAGAAAACCATGGGAAAAAAGATTCCAACAAAAAAAAATTAGTTCCAATCACCACCGATAGGGGGAAATGTGGCGCTGTGGTCAATTATGCAACTGGGAATTAGCATAAAATAGGGCAAAAAATGAAAATGCAAATTTTTACTTACGCAAGCGACAGCAGCGCCAATAGTTTAAGTTATAAATGCATGCGAAAAACACCGAGAAACAATTTCAGCTCAGGTTGAAAATGAATCCTACGTTACAGCAGCGCGCGTTACTTGTGAAGTTCTTATATTGTAACCAGTACAATGCACCAGCCGCTCTTCGTTTACTTAGAACACGCCATAAACTGCGCAAAGGACCTTTATCCGTTAATGTATTGAAAGCAATGATTCTGAAATTCGAAGAAACAGGCTCGCTAGCAGTTCTGTCAGGCAGAGGACGTAAACCAGTGGCAGAAAAATTGATAATGGATGTTTCAACTGCGATCAACGAAAGGGAAAGTGTAAATGATGAATAAAACGTGGCATTTTATTCAAATTATTAATTTTGTCTGTTTCTGATGGGTTTTTTTTCAATGTACAGCGCCACATTTCCCCCTATCGGCGGTGATTGGAACTAATTTTTTTTTAAATCTTTTTTCCCATGGTTTTCTTAGTCCATTCACAAAATTTTGTGTCAATCCAGTTATTAGAACGAGCTATAGACGGCTCTGAATAGTGTCAGTTAAAAAAAAAAACCCTGTATTATGGATTAGCGTGTATTTGCACATTGTTTGATATCCTATGTTGTGTTCTTAGCTTTACTTTTGAAAATTCTATAAATTACATAAAATAGCATTATATAAATAAACATCACATATATTTTTAAATAAAATTTAAGATTAATTACTTAGTATGGATAATTTCCTTTTCGGAAAATATTAAAGTTCACCTAAATTAAGAGAAAGGAATCGAATCAAATACACAGAAGTCTCGTTTAGCCTCTTTTCGAATATCCTGCTTTTAAATACTGCTTAGAGTAGAGAAGCCTTTCTTTTCAAAATAGATCACTTAACTAAAGAGAAAAAGTAAACGTATCCATCACCTTCCAGAAAAGTTCTAAATAAACCCATTTAACTTATATTTTGGGAAAACTGCCACTCAATATTTTCCTTAACACCGCATACAATGGGATATTGAATTTTCTTTATCTTTTAAATAAGCTTTTTTCAGCCTCTACAAGAAGCTGTTTATTTATTTATTTTTTAATATGAAAAGTATTTGAATAATTTGAAATATCAAAAACCTCAAACATATTACAATGATTATTCTAATGCTTAATATTTGTATCAACATCAGTTTTTCCTTGCTCCATTTTCTTATAACATCACTATAAAATATTAAATACAAGCAATAATGGGAATGGCAACTAGAAAGTTAATACTAGATTAAAAGAGCATATGGCAGATATAAAATATGACAGAACTACAACTTTGGCAAGAATACACATGACCGAGTTTTTAAAAAGTTATTTTAGGAATAGAAAAATAATTTAATCATCAAGACTTTATTTACCACCTATTATACGTGATTTAATAGAAATCTATATTCGTAACGAGAACACATGCAATGAATCAACCACTTTTGAATTACCTAAACTTTGGCACGAGATTTTTTTAATTTTATAAAAGCAATAAGGAAATATTAACTTTCTCGTTGATAGTTGGCAATTTTTAAGCAACTGCTTTTATTACACATATAATCTCGTGGTTTATGTTTTTGAAGTTTTTTTTCAAATTTTTGCAAGAATAGTTTGTTTATCGTATAAATATTGATAATTGCGCCGTTTGTACATTTGAAACATGTCGACCATATTAATAAAAGGCTTTTATAAGCATTTTTATGTTCCATTTTTATCACTTTGAGCAATTGCATGTGTATTTTAATAAGCGAATATAGTTTGAAATATACTTAAATTACCTATATTACTATTCACTTTTTGAATGCGAATGAAATTTCCGAAAGATCTAGAAAATACATCTATATTTATTATATATCCTAACTTATTTCTTATAAATTATTAAAATCATCAATTTTTTTTATTGAATATGGAAATTATTGTTATAAATATTTATCATCAGGTTCTTGTTGCATGAGTTATTTTATTTTTATAAAAGTTTTTAGAAAGATGATTGATTTATCCGAATTTACAAACCTTATTTCCACTTTCTATTATTAATATCTGTAAACTCTACCTCTATTTAAAATGACGTAATGTAATTTCGACAAAGGTAGAAAATTAGACTTTAAGCAGTGAGATTTTTTTTTCAATTAAATAGAAACTACGTAACACAAAGTACATTTAAACCTAATGTACTTTTATAGAAAATGTTTTATAAATTTACTTGCGACAAAGTTTATTACACAAAGGAAGTTAAAGAAAAAATTCTGACGATAAAATGAGAAAATCCAACTGTAGTTAAACGAAATTGACTGATTTAGCTTTGTATCACTTCTCAAATAGATGCAAATGTGCACAGAAATTTCAACTCATTATACATAGGAGAGTGTAGATTTGGTTCGTAACTCGCAAAACGTTGTTAAACATTATTGAGTTTTCAGGATCCGAGTTTCACGAAAATGTTTCGTCATAAAACATATAAATTTGATTATGATCCTTCAGCTTAAAAATATTTTCTATCTGAATAGTTACAGATGTGTTTTCATAATAAACGATCGTTGTAATAATATTACTATATAATGTTTCTGCTCCGTGTAGGTTAAATACATTTTCAGGCTCCGAGTTTCACGAAAATGTTTCATCATAAAACATATAAATTTGACTATGATCCTTCATCTTAAAAACATTTTCTATTTGGGTAGTTACAGATGTGTTTTCATAATAAACGATCGTTGTAATAATATTACTATATAATGTTTTTATTCCGTGTAGGTTAAATACATTTTCAGGATCCAAGTTTCACGAAAATGTTTCATCATAAAACATAAATTTGATTATGATCCTTCAGCTTAAAAACATTTTCTATTTGGGTAGTTACAGATGTGTTTTCATAATAAACGATCGTTGTAATAATATTACTATATAATGTTTCTGCTCCGTGTAGGTTAAATACATTTTCAGGCTCCGAGTTTCACGAAAATGTTTCATCATAAACATATAAATTTGACTATGATCCTTCAGCTTAAAAACATTTCTATTTGGGTAGTTACAGATGTTTTTTCATAATAAACGATCGTTGTAATAATATTACTATATAATGTTTTTACTCCGTGTAGGTTAAATACATTTTCAGGATCCAAGTTTCACGAAAATGTTTCATCATAAAACATAAATTTGATTATGATCCTTCAGCTTAAAAACATTTTCTATTTGGGTAGTTACAGATTTGTTTTCATAATAAACGATCGTTGTAATAATATTACTATATAATGTTTCTGCTCCGTGTAGGTTAAATACATTTCAGGCTCCGAGTTTCACGAAAATGTTTCATCATAAAACATGTAAATTTTATTATGATCCTTCAGCTTAAAAACATTTCTATTTCGGTAGTTACAGATGTGTTTTCATAATAAACGTTCGTTGTAATAATATTACTATATAATGTTTTTATTCCGTGTAGGTTAAATACATTTTCAGGATCCGAGTTTCACGAAAATGTTTCTTCATAAAACATAAATTTGATTATGATCCTTCAGCTTAAAAACATTTTCTATTTGGGTAGTTACAGATGTGTTTTCATAATAAACGATCGTTGTAATAATATTAATATATAATGTTTTTACTCCGTGTAGGTTAAAAACATTTTCAAGCTCCGAGTTTCACGAAAATGTTTCATCATAAAACATATAAATTGGATTATGATCCTTCAGCTTAAAAACATTTCCTATTTGGGTAGTTACAGATGTGTTTTCATAATAAACGATCGTTGTAATAATATTACTACATAATGTTTTTACTTCGTGTAGGTTAAATACCTTTTCAGGCTCCGAGTTTCACGAAAATGTTCCATAATAAAACATATAAATTTGGTTATGATTCTTCAGCTAAAAAAAAATTCTATTTGGGTACTTACAGATTTGGTTTCATAATAAACAATCTTTGTATTAAAATTACAATATAATGTTTTTACCCCTTGTTTTAAATAAATTTTCAACTACAACGATTATTTTTGGTATTCAGTTTTATCCTTGAAATGCAATTCAATTTAATGAATATTCATTAAAATTCTTAAACTATTCTGTGCATAATTTTATTTGCTAAATATTTAGCGATTCAAATTTATTTCAAAAATTTTACTCTTTATATGAATTATAATTTATAACATACTTACTCTCATTTGTTTTATTTTGTAATGTTTGATATTTTACCTTTCAACACAACTTAAACTATTAATTTAAGAAATAAATAGAGAGAATGTGTTTCATATTTAAGGTTTCAACTAGATGTTGGATTACTAGAGTTTTAATTTTATAATTACCAAATTAATGGTATCTAACACATATTACTCTCTATAGAAGGTAAATCAGTTTTTATAATCCGAAATACATCATTGTTTTCATGTTTGCATCATGTTTTAAGAATTGAACCGAAAATAATGAAGCATTTTGAAAACTTGTTGTCAAATACAGGGAAAACATTGTTGGAAGAGATCAAGCAACGACCGTGAAACATTTCCTAAATGAAGAAAAAAGGAAAAGTTCCAATTTATCGAATATTTAAGAGACATGAAAACAAGAAAATAAAACAGCAAAATCCATAAAGCCTGCAAGTTGTACGCCATCTAAATCTATGACAGAAATTATTCGCACATTAGAGAATCTCTTTAAGAAAAACACTTCAAATTTCACTCCATTAAAATATTAATGTTTTGTAATACAACATTGTTTTTGATCATTTTGAAAATAGTTGAAGTTTTTGTTTTATCTCTTCCAGCAATGTTTGTCCAGTATTGGATATTACGTTTTGCTAATGCTTCATTCTCTTTTCGCCTTATATTTTTTCGCCCTTTAAAACAGAGATCAAACACAAAGAAAAATTATCTTTCGAATTAATATAAATTGAGATAAATGTAAAACAAAGTAATGTGTTTTAGATATAATCAATTTGATAAAAATTAGATTAAAAATTTAGTATCCCTACTTCTTATATATACCTTATTACTGAAATTTTTGAATTACAGGGTTATTACAAAAGAATCACCGGGTGTCCGAAGCGTTTATTTCGGAACATTATTGGGTTACTACAATGAGTTATACATGAAAATAAACCGAAAATATACAAGACTTACGTCCATACAACAGATGCTCAATATGTGCTCCTAAAGTAATACGGCAGATGTCAAGGCGATAGTTTAGTTCCCTCCACACATTACTCAGCATGGTTGGCTGTGGAATGGAAAGTGCGCGGCTAGCGGGATTTGTTGATTTCTTGGGACCACGGATGAAACTCTCTCTAACTCGGTTCACTGTTTCTTCAGTAACGCTTGGTCGGCCGGAACTTTTGCCTTTACATAAACAACCGGCTTGTTTAAACTGTTGATACCAGCGCAGAATGCTTTGTTGGGTTGGTGGTCTGCATTTGTATGCCTTCCGGAATGTTCTCTAAACGGTTATAAGCGATTCACACTTTGAAAATTCTAGTATACAAAACGCTTTTTGCTGCCCAGTCGCCATTTTCAATATGAAGTTCGCGCAGCAACCATGGCAACCACACGCGCATGACACATACGCAGCGCGAAACTGTAGTTAACGCCCTCTCGTTTGAGTTGTCATAGACATAACATGAGAAAATATATACGTTTCCTAGTTCGCACGTAGTAACGTATCAAAACCCGATGATTCATTTGTAATAACACTGTATTATAACATAATACAACTAAAAGTGCATATTTTTTCTTGTGTACAAAACGAATAGAAGAGTGTGAAATAATATGGATTGTATGTTCTAGGGTCCTGTGTATCGATTTTTCTTGCACAGTTACTATCTATATTATTAAGGACAAACGCGTCCGTGCATAACGCCTAGGTTATTTTGCGAATGCTAACACTGGACGATGAAATTTAGGTTCTGCGATTTTTGCTACTGTCTTTTTTTAATTTCTAAACATCGTACATTTTTAATATTTATACAGTTATATAGGTAAAATAATCTACTTTCAATTGCAAATTGTTTAAAAACTGTATCGCAATTTATTCATTTATTATAGCATTTAAATTAAATTTCAAGCATGATTTTTTTAAAAACCTATCTATCGCTTACAGACGATTACAAAATATTAATCCGTTTGCACTTTAAACAATATAAGAAGTTCAACATCTTTTTCCAACTAATATTCTATACATAAATTAAAACTTCATTAAACAATAAATAAAATACTATAAATAAAAACAGACATGTAATCTAAATAAGCATTTAAAACCTCTGAAATTTTCAGAATATAAAAACTGCTGTCAGGAACGAAATTTTTAACGATTTCTTCGTATACTAACTTCTGTCCCAAGGCCAATGCGAAATTGCCACTTTTAATAAATTTCAAATTTTAATTTAATTACATAATCGACATATTTCATTTAAAAATGCTCTTTGGTGTTGTTACACTCAGAAAACGAGACTGATTGAAACTACAAAACATATTTTTGTAGTACATTTTGTTGTTTTAGAAAAATTGGAGTAAAATTGAACCATTTTACTTCAATTAACAAAACATTTTTCTGACGATACAAAATTGTTTTTTGGAATTGCAAAAGAAAAAATTTTTTGTTGATTCAAACAAAATTTTTATTGACCAATATTTAAACAAAAATTTTGTTTAAATATAGGTCAGAGGAAATTTTGTTTGAATCAACAAAACAAATTTTTTTGTTGAAAACCACTTTTTTTTGAAATTCCAAAAAAAAAAAAAAAAAATTGTATCGTCAGCAAAAATGTTTTGTTAATTGAAGTAAAATGCTTCAATTTTACTCCAATTTTGCTAAAACAACCAAAATGTACTCAACAAAAATGTTTTGTAGTTTTAATTAATTCCTTTTTCTGAGTGTAGGGGGCCATTAAAAAAAATATATTAAATGTAAAAAATCTATCAGTTTTCAATTAAAAAAATGGTTTTCACATAATATATTCTCTATCCCGGGAAGCCCAGGTGGGATGCCGTAGTAAATATAAAAACAAAAAATAAAATCTATAAATAAGATATGTTTACTAATGGCGTGATCACATACGGCATATTTCTATTCACATACATTTTCTTCTCCTTTTCATACATGAATAATATTCTTAAAACATGTTTAATATTTATCAAACGCTACACAGAAATATTTCTATTCACGAAAACTTGAGAATAAAATGGTATTAATGTATTGCGTTTGCATGGGGGTGTATTGGGAATTCGTTTTAACCCTTAGTAAAGCATGTTTTTCATAGTAATAATAACTGTAATAGTAAGTTTTCTGCATTTTCTCCTCTGCTAGTGCAAATATGAATAGTTAAGATCGAAAATAAAATGCTTATATTTTAAATATTTAAAAAGAATTTAGATTGTCTAAAATAAATAAAGAATTGTTTTAAATGCTAAAATAAAAAATGTCCATATATATATGTAACAATTATTACCCACGCTGTATCATCTTAGATCCAAGGATAATGTTTGACAAAAGAAGTGAAATTATTAAAATATTATAAGATTCATTAATATTAATCTGAATGTCTGTATTATATTATACCTCGTTGCTTGTAATTAAAAAAAATTAAAAATAAATATTATTTAGTAATATAAAAGAAAAAAAAAACGGTTTTGCTTGAATCTAAAAAATATAATATCTTAAGTAAATATACATAACTGACCGAATAACAAAAAATATATTTTAAAGTTATACTTAATTGTATTTCTCTTTACATCCACAATTAAACTTTAAACTAAAGTGATTCTATTTATAAATAGTATTTATTTTAATAAATGATGTGACTAATGACTCAAATGCTATAATACACTACTTTTCAGTGATAGGACGCGCAAAGGAAATTATTAGCCAACCACAGGGAGGCTTATTCTTTCAATCTCTATCATTTTTCATGTTTATGAAAAGTCACAGCAATCCATCGTTGCCACAGGTTAAAATCGGAAAATGAAACATTTGAAGTTACTGAAAAAATTAATAGCTCAAAAAGTATTTGTCACAAAATTGTTAGACAAACTGCGTTAGAAAGGAAAAAAATTGTTTTTTTCTTGATATAAATTTCAAATCGAATGATTATGCCGTTTTTCAAATAATGAATTTCAAAAATTACCAAACTTCACAATGAAGTACCATAACGAAACTTTCACGCGTAAAAAGATAATGATAACGGTTGTTGCTTTCGGTCGAGAATGGACTAAACGATGTTCGCATTTTACTATTTTAACCGTTTTTAACGAAATTCTGTAAGTTTGGAAGAATTTTTCTTTGAATAGGCACTAGAAATGCATAAAATCGTTACAAAAATGTTAAAATTACAAAAAAAGGATAGATGCAAATTATCAGATATGAAAATTAAAAAAGAAATATGGTACTTTCGTGTTACAGCATCCACCAAGCATGAACTATTTTTGTTTCTGTTTCAGTAATATATTGTAAATTTGGTACTTTCGTGTTATAGCGGCTTCGAAGGATGAACTGCCAAGCGGCCAAGATTTATCGCCAAATTATAAAGCATGTATGACATTATAATAATATATGATATATATATATATATCATATATTGTTATATATATATATAACATTTCTGTACGTATGTGGCCAAGTTTAGCCATATATGTTGCATATATGATGTATATATATGACATGTGTATATGATGTATATAGGACATATAAAACATAAATAATATGTGTATAATGACGTATATGGCACATATAGGAGTGTTTTGAATATATATATGCGTATATAGGATGCCTATATAAGCTTTGCGATGATCTTGGCGAAATCATAACTGCAACCTTGGCATAATCAGGGGAAAGTTTCAGTAAGACCTTTTTGGTGCTCCCCCCAAATGTAAACCCCATGTAAACCCCTTCATGTAACATATCAATAGATAGATCTCGTCAAGCACTATGGTCTGGTCCTAATCTCCGCTTCTCACTCCCCTCTCCCTTAAGAAACATAGTTCTCTGTTTCAACTCTTTTTAAATTTTAGTTTTTCCCATGTTTCTCAGCCCCTTTAAGCCCCACAGAGGACGTAGGCTTCTTCTAAAGGATCCAACGAAGTTAAAATCGTCGAGGCCGACATTTCTAAGAGGGTCCCGAGGCCCTATCTCCCATAGGAGCGGAGTTACAACCCCCCACGGGGGAGACATTCAAGGTGTTCAAACCTCGTCATGTACCATATCAAAAGTTTGATCTCATCAAGCAGTTTTGTCTGGTTCTACTCTCCCCCTCCTTCTCTCCCGTCTCCTGTCAAGAGCACTTTTCTTATTTATTTTTTTTCAATTTCTCATATATATTTTAGTTTTTCCCATTTTTCTCTGTTCCTCTGGGCCGGACAGCTCCAAAATTTCACCAAAATTAGCTGTAAACCGCCTAAAAGTATTCCCTACCGCTTCTTTTGGCGCCCTCGGTTTTTACGTGTATCTGTTGGGGGGGGGCGTCAGAGGGGCGAAAAGGGGGATCCCTTTTAAAGTCCCATCTCTCAATTGCAATGCAAGTGAGGATTTATTTTAAATCGGGTCTCGTAGAGCACTTGTGTTTTGTATAGCTCCCCCCTCCCGTCCCCCACCGCTTTCCAAGATCCCGTCAATTAATGCTAACTCACCATTTGTTAAACAACTTCTCTTAGCTGTATCCATCATAAAAGCTGCTATCATAGAACTTTTCATTACCTTTTTTAGGCTATCTATTAAGTGCTAAAATGCCTTGAA
Source organism: Maratus michaelseni (assembly GCA_963931845.1). Taxonomy (NCBI): domain Eukaryota; kingdom Metazoa; phylum Arthropoda; class Arachnida; order Araneae; family Salticidae; genus Maratus; species Maratus michaelseni. The sequence continues at coordinate 436,498,947 of OZ007587.1, read as the reverse complement.
CCATTAAAAACAGTTTAAAGGGTGTCATTAAGCGAGCACATTTGTAAACAACAACTACCTCGCCACGTCTCAGCCCATTGGAGTCACATCTTTTTACTATTATATTTATTAAAAATACTTCTAGTCACCGAATCGTTTTAAAACTTGGTGTGTTCGTGCCTAATATGTTCCGCCAGCCTCACAAAAAATCTTAGAGCGCTAACTAAATTCTAAAGTGGAAAAGCTGGCTTATGCTAACAAACGCTTTTTTTTTTACGAGTTAGACTTGGCTGAAAAAATCTCAACGATAAAAGCCGTGGGTGGCCAATCTATATTCTGTCGTAAGGTAGAATTTTCCCCGCTTGTTTAAGTATTAATTTTCTTAAAGTTGTAAGAAACTTTTCTCCTTTTTTAAATTTCAAACATTACAAAACTAGTTAATTAAACAACACATTTAGCACATAAAATGTCCTGTTTCTACATAATTTAGAAGAGCTGTATAAAATTGTGGAAGGAAATTGTTTCAATTACCCAGGATCTAGGGTATGTATATTTCTTAGGTTCATACAATGTTGCTCTTGGAGAATCTTTTACAGTAGAAGAGACTAGGTGCCAATGATACACGGGAGCTAAAACAAACTATGACAACTGAATTTTCGCATAAAATTAATCCATTAAATATACATGTTTTGTCAGTAGATAACCGTAATAGCATTACACAAACACAGTTTTTGAGAAAAACATTGCACTAGCTTGTTGCAAGGTAAGTAAAAAACATTCCTAAGCCTTACGTGAGTATTTTTTTTTACGTCTAATAAATCCTTGTTTTGATAAAGTATTTGCTCTCGTTTTAACAAAATTGATGTTTTAACAAAATTGATGTTTTATCAATGCAAATCATTTGCAATCACTATTTCGTATTAGTGATAAATATTTAATTTACGATAAACCTAAATAATTTTAAAAGTGAATGGGAACTAATGTGACATTTCAGATTGGGGAAAGCCATGTAATTATCTTTAAATGTTGTCTCTTCTACTGCTCTTCTACACGTTATTGCGTCAAATATTTATGTTAAATGATACATGTTGTGTACAATAACCACACTGTGCGTTAGTCTCTTATAACTGTTAAAATCACCACCATTTAACTATATTAAATTTTAATATAATAAACTCATTAGTTATGGTAACCAGAATCGCACTTCGGAGTTTATTCAGAATTGGAAAAATAATCAAATGCTAAAGAAAAACAGCCTGTTAAGCATGGCTGCCTCCCTGGATATAATTAATAAAAACATGGTAGCTCATTCTTTTAAATCCAGAATTGATCCCTCTGTTGGATTAATTGGGGTCTTTTTTCATACTGAACTGCTTACCCCAGTGACTAAGCATTCAAGTGTCCCTGAGCTTCTTAAACAGCTAGCTCTAGAGGTTATTGATAGAATACCGAGAGATGCTATCAAAATATACACAGACGGTAGTGAAGGTGAATATAACCAATCAGGCAGTGGTATTTTTTATCAAGAACCCAGATGGTGAACAGAATATGAGCATTAGAAATCCACACTTTTGCTCTGTCTTTAGAAGTGAACTTATTACCATTGAAGTAGGGCTAAAGGCCATTCTAGCAGAAAAGCACTTTGGTGAAGTAAGGATTCTATCGAACAGAAGTAGCGCAATCCAACACCTAAAAGACTGGAGTGATGCGGGTGATATCACTACTATTCCTATTCTAAATATGCTGAAACGGATCTCCTTGACTCGAGTAATACACCTACAGTGGATACCCTCACTTGTAGATATTCAAGGAAACTAGGCTGCAGATAAACTTGCAAAGAGTGGTTCGGAGGCCCCGCCCCCTGTCCCTGTCTGGACTTTCAATGAAATCTCATAAATTAGGAAAAATAGGAACAATGTTAAATGGCAGGTCCCTCCAGCAAACGAATGGTACTCACGATCGAGTCCAAGCGGAAACTTGGGCCTCACTTGCGACCAAAAATCTCAGACAACCTTATCCAGATTTGCTAGTGGTCATTTGAGGGTACTTGAATTTTATGGTGGACAAAAGGTTTACCCGGTTTGCAATAAGTGTGCTTCTGGGAATGCTTCTCCTGACCACATTTTGGACTGCCTCCAATTCACCAAGAAATGACATAAATAGAAATCCTCTATTGTTTCTGGACTTCTTGCAAGTATATAACCTCATGGTACAAGTTTAACTATCGTTGGACATGGAGGATATGAAAGAACAACACAACAATAAATTTAAATAACATCGTGATACGTTAATAAAGACCTCAGTTAAATTTCCTTATTTTTTTATATATGTAAAATTGGAATGAACATTCAATTGTAATGTATTATTTTGTTATTGATATTAATATATTGCTCATATAACTCTTGAATTTGCGTATTTAAGAGACAAATATCAAACCCCTTTACATCTCAGATCGGAGTGTAATGAGACAAAATTTCATTTTACAAATAACGGCTATTTCGCTTTCAATGAAAAAGCTACGCCTAATACTTTTTATACATTAAAAATTGTTTTTATATTACATGTTTGTTAAAAAATAGGAACAATGTTAAATGGCAGGTCCCTCCAGCAAACGAATGGTACTCACGATCGAGTCCAAGCGGAAACTTGGGCCTCACTTGCGACCAAAAATCTCAGACAACCTTATCCAGATTTGCTAGTGGTCATTTGAGGGTACTTGAATTTTATGGTGGACAAAAGGTTTACCCGGTTTGCAATAAGTGTGCTTCTGGGAATGCTTCTCCTGACCACATTTTGGACTGCCTCCAATTCACCAAGAAATGACATAAATAGAAATCCTCTATTGTTTCTGGACTTCTTGCAAGTATATAACCTCATGGTACAAGTTTAACTATCGTTGGACATGGAGGATATGAAAGAACAACACAACAATAAATTTAAATAACATCGTGATACGTTAATAAAGACCTCAGTTAAATTTCCTTATTTTTTTATATATGTAAAATTGGAATGAACATTCAATTGTAATGTATTATTTTGTTATTGATATTAATATATTGCTCATATAACTCTTGAATTTGCGTATTTAAGAGACAAATATCAAACCCCTTTACATCTCAGATCAGAGTGTAATGAGACAAAATTTCATTTTACAAATAACGGCTATTTCGCTTTCAATGAAAAAGCTACGCCTAATACTTTTTATACATTAAAAATTGTTTTTATATTACATGTTTGTTAAAAAATATAGGAATTTTATAAATTGCTCTTTCTGCAATGTAGAATGTAGAAGATGTCCTATTACCCCCAATCTACCCTATATTCCTTTGCTGATTACAAAAAAATTCAAACATGAAGAAATGAAAATCTGTTACATAAATATGTTTACTGGTAGCGAAAACATATATAAGGTCTTTCTGTTCAAATGTTTTTACTTCATCTTTTGAAAATATGATTAATAAGGCTTCTGACACGTTGGATTCTTTCAATATTTACAAAGAAATGATTCTGTTCACAAAATGCTTGCTTGTAAAACATACGAATAAACTGTTACTTATCTATTCGCTTGTGTGTACATTAAGTTATATTTTGAAGCAGAATTGCTAGATGTTTATATCTGAATAGATTTTATTTTTACAAAATATTTCCATTTCGCTACATTAGAAGAAAAATGAATTGTAGAGTGTATTACTGAGGGTCTTAATATTTTAAAATATTTTCTTTTAAGGTGATTGAAAGTAAATAAAGGATGTTAGTGAATGAAAGATACTAATGTGTAATAATAATCATTCATTGGTCTAAAATCTGAGAGTCAGGATGATATATAATATTTTCTGACTGACATTTCCGCAGTGCAGTGTTTAAAACATAATGAATGAGAAAGTACATCCAAGACATTTGTTACGGAATACCTGACCTATAAGGCGTTGCGCAGGCCCGTAATACTAACCTTAAATAAACCCAAAATTGGTATTAGTTTATACCTTTCAGCCGATTGTGCATGAATTTATATTTTTAATGACAAAATCGTGAAAAAATACTAATAATTAGCGATAAAAATGCTCGTAAGAAAACATTTTTTTATTTCACATAGGGCCATTTTATAGTTAAAAAATAGTGTTTGTTGTCCAAACTCTTTAAAATTTTTTATGGTTATAAATATAGTGGTTTTATAAAGCCCGTATAATATTTATGTCCGAAATATTGTTATCTAGTTGTAAGATAAATGTGTTTTCTAATTGCATTTTTTGGTTTTCGCATCGGGTCCATTAACAAAACAATTTTTTTTCCTTCGTCCGAACTGTCTAAAATTTTAGTAGTTTATAAATTTAACTGTTTCCAAGTCCCCTATAACATTTTGTGAAAATATATGCATATTAAATAGTGGAACGTTATCCGAAGACGAGCGTGGTCGTGCAGAACCCCGCTTATTATGCGTTTTCGTCGAAATGTCTCTGATTTTATTTTTTTAAGTATTTCTTCTTGTCTGAACGTTTTGAAATTGTTGTATATATTTCAAATCTGATCTTTCGAGATGCTCTAAAAAGATTGTGTTTAAATACGGACGTTTAGTTACTTTTTAGCATAAGAAAAAAAATCATCTGTAGAGGCGCGAAATGACCTGCATTTGCCGGTGCTTTTGAAGGGGTTAAAATTTGTATTTTTTAAAACCACTTATACCGTAGATTAGAAGAATGTCCGCTTTAAGAGAATATTTTTAGGTTGTCTGTATATCTCTAAAAATTGTGCCTTGAGGGGCGTTAGTTAAGGTGGAAAAGATCCACCCGCGGAAACTGCCCTTTTTCCAATGATTAACATCATTTGTTTTTCGAATTGATTGCGACATTTGAGACGTAAGAGTGCGATCTTTCATAATATGTTTTTCGTTTTTATTAAAAAAACCAAACGGTTTAGTCGACAGAAATTAAAAGAGAAGAGCGTAATACACGCATTCTTCAATCAAATGGTTTTTCATTATCGTCCACTGTGTTAATCGAGTTCTGAGCATACTGTAATGCCTTCGCTGACTCGGAAAGAAAGAGATCAGCATTTGATGAGTTTTTAATTAATATCTAGACTAATTATGAAAATATTAAAATTCTGAGCTTCAGGTGCATCAGGAACTGCCTTGGACTACCAAAATCGAAATATATAGCAAATATATACCAAAATCGAAATATATAATTCTATAGAGGCAGTAGATTTGGTTTGCCATCGTACACAGAGAGAGAGGGCGAAACTTTCTTTTAATAGTATAACTACACTGTAAAAAAATTGCAGCAAATTGTCCAGTCATTTGACCGTTTTTATAGAAAACGGTTACATAACCGTAATTTAACTCTATTCTGACCATATTATTTCCCATATTATGGCCAGAATAGAGTTAAATTACGATTATGTGACCATTTTCTCTGAAAATGGTCAAATGACCGGACAGTTTGCTGCAAATTTTTCACAGTGTATGGAACCAAACATTTTACTTTGTTCACCTATATTTCACATCACGAAGGGCACATTAGCCACAATCGCATACTCGTCCTTTTTATACTAACATTTAAATGGACTAGCTAATTTTTGGGTAACCTATATGACACAACAGATATGTGCAAATACATGTCATTTTAATTAAACTAAATTTCGCACAATCACTTCATATACTTAAAATGAATGGATTATTTTTGAGAAAAAAAATACGTTTAAGATAATATTGTTGTATACAAAATATTTATATGACACATCTCAAAAAAGCAGTTCTTATATACATACTTCAGTGTATATAATTTCTATAAACATTTGTTTTCATTAAATCAAATTTATCATTTTTCTACGAAAAAGGAAAAATGCTTACTAAAAACAAACCTAACTATACTCATATGTATTCATGAGAAGTTAATTTTCGCATGATTTACCTGAAAAGGGATCATGCAAGAACTCCTTTTGGCAATTATAGCACACTCATATCGCTCATTCTTTAAAAAAATGGTCAAAAGCTTCTTTGAAAGCCAGAAATATTTACTTAGCAAATTTTGACTCTCTTCATCGATGATATTTTATGAATAGCTTTGCAATGCTTAGTTAAGTGTAGAAGATTTCGTAAGAAATACATGCATATATACACGAAAAAAAATGAACGATCACAGAAAAATGAAAATGATCAAATATTATTTTTAATAACCTTTTTTGTTCAATATCGTTGATTAGTCTCCTTTCTGATTTTTATTTAATGAAAATTAATTGTGTTTTTTAGCTAATATGATTTGAAATCACATCAGCAATTTGAAATTCTTAATTTATGCTAAAATTTCAATTAAAAAATACCAAAATACAATTACACTCATATTTGGATAAAAAGTGCGTATGACAAAAAAAAAAAGTTTAATCTTTCTATTCACTAATTTTAACATTTATTTAAATTTTTAATATTTGTAATAAAGCCTCTTTAAAATTTAGCTTTAGAAAAAAGTTGTAATATAATAATTTTGAGTATCACTCAGGGTATCTGAAAAAGTGGGCAAATTTTTACGGGGTGGTAGAACGCAGCTATACGAGCATATTTCGTCATAGAATGTATGGCCGCGCGAGTCGCTAGGTGGCTTTGTAAATGGTATGACACATTCCTATGAGAGGTGTTGCTGGACTTGCTGCGTCCGATTCCAACCTCCATCAGGTCGAGAATATGGTTTGAACACAACGGTGCGCCTGCACACTTTGGCTTGGATGTGCGGAACACTTCATGCCACGTTCCCAGGGCAATGGATTGGTCCAGGTGGTCCCGAAGCTTGGCTACCAAGATCGCCGGATCTCTCGTGTTTGGACTTTTTCCTATGGGGCCATATGAAAAGCTTAATCTACGAGTGCTCCATTGAAACCGATATGGATCTAGTCGCCAGGATTGCCGTTGTTGCCGGGGATATTCGGGAAATGCCTGGGGTCTTCTCAAGTGTGTGTCTGTCCCTATCCCGCAGGTGTGAAGCGGGCATTACAGCTGGCGGAAGATGTTTTGAGCAATTTATTTGAGCATGTACTTTAATTACATTGCTGTTAATATTATTTTTCTGAAGTAACTCCTCTCATTCTTGTGTTAATTTTTTAACTGAGACAGTGAAAAACTACCTTTTAACTTCTCACCGCTTGCGTTCCGACCATTCTATGACAAAACTTGCTCGTATAGCTCGTTCTATCACCCCGTAAAGTTCTGTCCACTCTTTCAGATACACACTGTATAGCATTAGAAAATCTTAAATGATATTTATTTAAAAACGGACATTTGGCAGCTTGTATGCTCAAATTCTTGAAAATGGCTTGAGGGATTTTTTTTTTTTTTTTTTTTTTTTTTTTTTTTTTTTAACATCATGAAAAAAAATTAAAGTTGCTGAAAATTTACGTATGCAGTGACAAGATAAACCACAATCAGTTATAAAGCAATAAATACAAAATAAAACAGTATTTATATTTTATTATTGAATCAATTAGAACATATGTTGTAGCCAACTTTAAATTTTCTTTTTCAAGTACTGTACAAGAAGTGACAAAAATATTATTCTGCAGTTAACAGTCCTGAAATATATTTTTTTAAGTTTGTAATAAAGTTTCTAAATATCTAATATTTGTAATAATATCATTCTTTATTATGGAGAGAATAAATATTTTATTTCGATAGTATGTCACACAAATTATGCACCATTTGTGTAAGCATTTATACATATAAGCTCATTCTGCTACATTATGTATTAAACATTATGTATTACTAATTGGAAGTTTACTCGTAAAATATGGATCTGACTTAAAACTGCTAAAAATAAATTTGCTTTAAAATCTAATTGTGTTAAAATCAATTTTTAAATGAACCGGGTCTTTTAAATGTTTTAAAAGAATTATAGTAGTAACGGTAAAAATTATCTTTTTTAATTGAAATGCATTTTCCACTTCGAAATATAGCAAGTACTAAAAATAATTATTTAACTTATAACGTACAAAAATGTAATTTTCCATATTCTTAAACATTTAGTTTAAATTTTCTTTTTAGTTTTCACAGTTTCCACAATTTTTTTCAAAATATTCTACCTATTTCAATCGAAATACTACAATATTTCTGAAAATTTCTACGTAAATATTCCAAACTATCTATTTAATGTATTAACGGAACTGAAACTGCTGTTACGATTCAGTATTAAGGAATAGGATTCACTCTTTCGGCACTAAACGTGTCTTAAGAGTGCAGGAATCCGTCTATAACAGCAGTCGAATACGTAAACATTTCGTCTATGTTAGCACCAATTTTCTGAAGTATATCATTCTAAAGAATAATGACAACATAATAACATTCTAAAGAACAAACATCTTCTTCAGACAATGGGTTTGGTTTCTAAAACGTATTTAAACCATTTTATGACAAGAGAAAAATATTGGTATTTTCTTTCTTAAGATAATTATCCAATTAAAAAGCTTTATTACTCACGCTAATTTTATACCCATACAGTAGTGATATTTTACCAGTACGTGAGAATTAATTAAAATGTTTTTAAAATTAAAACATCAGAATAAACATAATTATGTAAGTTTTATTTGTCTGATAAGATTTCTGATTATAAATTTAAGTATTAGATTTTTTAAAGATAAAAATACAAAATTTAAGAATTTAAAAAAACTCAAAACTCCCATTTGCTTGGCTATGCGAATTCACTTTTAAATATACACTAAAAACACTTTTTATTTTGCTTAAAAGACGTCAGCATAAACCTTAAAGTTGTTTAAATTTAAAATTTACATGTTTCGATTTGTTCATCAAATCGTCATCAGAATATATACAAACCACAAATACAATGTACATAAAAACGAGGGATTAAATTAATTAAATAAAAACCAGAGAGTCTGAACAGTCACTATGTGAAAGAAGGTACAACGCCATCTATACTTTTAATTTTAATTTTAACACCGCTCTTAGATTCTACAGACCGCATCCCACTATTATTCAACCACTCAACCCAAATTGTAGGAATATTAAATGACAACGTATCATTACATGCTTTCGAGCTGCTTAAATAAATTACAATAGATTCCCTCACAAAAAGTTGAAAATAAAAACTGGAACAATAAATCAATTTATCTTCATTAAAAGGATGTTGATGTTCTCTATTATGAAGAAGGTTTTGAGCACGAGAATTGATCCTATCAGTAAGGGTGACCTTTCGTAAGTTTATGTTATTCCATTTATTAGGGGGGTGTTAGAAATTATTATGTTGGTATGACACAGAGAAAATTCAATATCAGATGTAAGGAGCATATTGCAGATAATAAGTATGGGAGAGGGAATACTGCCTTATCAAGGTTAAATAATAGAGAGAACATCAACATCCTATTTAATGAAGCTAAATTGATTTATTGTTCCAGTTTTTAATTTTCAACTTTTTGTGAGGGAATCTATTGAATTTTTTTAAGAAGATCGAAAGCACGTAATGATACGTTGTCATTTAATATTCCGAAAATTTGGGTTGAGTGGTTGAATAATAGTGGGATGCGGTCTGTAGATGAATCTAAGAGCGGTGTTAAAATTAAAATTAAAAGTATAGAGAGCGTTGTACCTTCTTTCACATAGTGACTGTTCAGACTCTCTGGTTTTTATTTAATTAATTTAATCTCTCGTTTTTATGTACATTGTATTTGTGGTTTGCATATATTCTGATGACGATTTGATGAACGAATCGAAACATGTAAATTTTAAATTTTAACATCTTTAAGGTTTATGTTGACGTCTTTTAAGCAAAATAAAAAGTGTTTTTAGTGTATATTTAAAAGTTAATTCTAATGGACGTATTTTGACTCTCCACTTGATTTGAAATATAATAACAGTTGATATGCGAATTCAGTTTCGGTATGTATTAAATTTCGGTCACATACATTTTAAGGAAAGTATTGTAATCGTCATGTATATATGTGTGTGTAAGTGAACACAATAGTGTCTGAACGTTGTTTTCGATAGCGATGTCGGTCTTGCAGGTTTGTTATAATCTCCTGAAAAAGAACTGTATACAATTATGAATAAATCGGCCAATGAATTTGGTATCTAAACCATTTTTTAGCTGTTTTTCTTCTATTTATTGTATTTGTGTGTTAATTTATATTAAAAAATAGAGCACTCTGTTAATTTAAAGTACATCAATATAAATTTCTTCCTAAAAATCTTAGTGACCTAATGATGTTAAAATAAATGAGTATAAAAAACGAAATAAGTATAAAAAACGTAATCATAAAGAGTTAACGTTCAAAGAATTTTTTAAACATTATAGATAATTATTGTATTAAAACACTATTTATACAAATATTTATAATAGTAGTAATGGCATTTTACTCCGATATAAATAAAAAATAGCGTTGTATTTTTCTTATTGTTGTTTTTTGATAAATCTTTTAGTCATAGCATTATTTTTCATGTTAAATATAATTTCTAGAATTAAAAGAGTTAAGTATCTTTAAAAATGCTAACCATTGTGTTAAATTGTCATGGAATTACTGCATCAAAGACAGGAAAACAATCGTAATAATTAATATTAACGTTAAAAATAAAATGCAACAATTCTTTGGATATAGATAAGAGAATTAAATAATAGAATTCTTAATTAGACACACTCAACTCTTCCACTGCTTAAAGTGTTGTTAATTTTACGCACTTAAAAGCCACAAAGAGTCACTTAAGATTCTTGTGTACTTAATTACACTTGTAGAATTCAAGTATCCTTCATCTAAGGAATAATAAAAAATAAGAAAATTATCTTTAAATAAAAGAAATAACTTATTAGGAAATTAACATTAGAACAAGATATTTCGTTGCTGTTATGTAATGATAATTTAAAAATAAATTTAAAATTCTGTTTGTGAATGCATTGTTTTGAAAGCACATATTTGAAATTATAAACGAAAAATTACCTGAAATAATGACAAAGAAAACTAAAAGAGAAACAATATGTAACAAAATAAGTGGCCACAAATAATTAAAAGAAAAAAAATATACCTTAATTCAAGGGATTGTTTCTTTACACATTTTAATTATATATGCTTATTTCACACAATTTTGGTGTATTTTATGAATCGTGGTTGGATGCAATGGAGTGATTTTGATGAAAGTCTTAATGTTAATTATGTACATCCTCATTAAATCGTATATACCGTCAATACTGTTAATTTCGACGTGTATTGAGCAATGGTATTTAATAATGTTTGGTGTCCTCTTGTTAAAAAGAAGTTAGTGATACGCTAAACATTTGTAACGTAAATTAAGACTTTAACAAAATATTCACATTTTGGAACGAATCATCAACTTTTATGAAGTCCAGATTAGAGCAAAAAATGCATATAAGAATATGTAAGTTATGAAATTAATATTCGATAAATATATGTAATGTAACCTATAAAAAGTTCAGCAGAAATTGATTTATAGAAAGCTGCCAATATAGGAATCCAATAATTTCAACTCATTCTGCTACGTAGATTTTACGTTAATCGTAATTAAACTACTGTTCAATTGTCACCCAATTTACAAGTGCCAAAAATTTATTTAACATTAGGAATAGAAACATTTATATTTGCACATTTTCTCAATTCCTTTGCAAAATGATTTCCCGTCTGGTTTCTGAAATTAAAACCGATCATTCAAATAGCATATCAAAATTAAGTGTTAATTTTTTCACTGCTTCAATACGGAGACGTCCTACTAAGCATTTCTTATTCATACATAATTTTAGAAGACTCAAGTCAATATTACATCTCGCATCTCTCTGAAATTGCTATAAATATTATGGGAGGCAATTTCTTTTTTGTTGACCAACAGTATATGTTAAATCTCCCACTTGGTTTCTTCTAGGTACGAGAGTTTCTTTAAGCATGGCAATTTCCTCCAAATCAGTAAATGAAGAAAATCGATTCAGTACTCTAAAAAGACATTTTCAAAACTGAGCAAAAAATACTCAAATCTGAGTATGTCGCATAGTCAAAATGGCTCCAAATCAAAATTACTCAAGTTTTAAGCATGTATATACTCATTTCTGAAAACATGCACACACTCAAGAATAAAACATCATGCGCTCATATTTGAGGATGTCCATGTTTCAAAAATGAGTATGAACTGATCCTAATCATTTTTGAGTATGCCTATGTTTCAAAAATGAACTGGCCACTATGTGCTTTGTTTTAAGTATGTCCATGTTTTAATATTCTAAGTATTTTTGGTATTTCATAATTGAAAGCATTGGGTTATCATATTTGGAACAAAAAGTTTCAAAGCAAAATGAAAACATAGATTTACTCAGATTTGAAAGTGTAATGTTTCTCAGTGAGTACTTAACCATTAGTGAATATGACGCATTATGATTTATGTTACTATCGCTTACATCCTGATGATAATATAGTACTGCATATTTTCAGACAGATAATGTTGCTATTTTAGTGTAAAATCTAACAAACAACAGCCAATAATATGAGAGATTTTATCTCTCTAAATAATAAAATGATTTTGAACATTAACTTCTTAAAGAGTCAGAGTAATTCCTGTGTGTGTGAAAATATTATTATTTAAAAATATATATTAGACAAATTAAAAAACCCGATGCATTTTAAGTTTAGCAAATATTATATTGTTATTTATAGGAAACGTCTCGATAGTGATAACACAGTTGGTAGTTCAGAATAATTGGACGTGTAAGATCAAGTTTTATTCGATAGATTTATTAGTTTTAAAAACCATTTGTTTATTTTTTGGAAAAATAAATTTCGCCATAACAACATATCCTGGATAACAAAACACTATTTGTCTTTTTTAATACAGAGAGTAAATTTCTTTTCAAAATATATTTAATGGCACTGTTTAAAAAATATTTTTTTTTCTGTATATCAATACGTCTGAAGACTAATAATATTCTTCTAAATATCAAATAAAATCTGAATAATTCTTCTAAATAATATTTTTTTTTTCTTAGTTGGTCATAAAAACAGTTCAAATATTTCAGTCAAAAGTTTTCAAGATCCATGTAAAGCATTAGAATAAATGAAACTCCTCTTATGGTGTTATAAAAGGATAACACGAGTGTTTCTTTCTGTTATAAATAGCACTCGCGAGAGTGCAGGAAAACGTCTGTTTGACCGGATACACATTTCCTTTATGTTCGAATAGGTAGCCAGCTGTATATGATTGAAAGAAATGAAATGTTATTGTCACTGAAATGTAACAGAGTATTTGTAGGATACATTTTTCAAATGTATAAAGAAGAAAGAATCCATTTTTTTTTAATCATTCCATTTAATAATTCCATTTTTTTAAATAAGATTTCAAGTTTCAAATATGTACAGCACGTTAAATTAAATTTTCAGAAACACACATTTTTTAATGATAAAATGTAAACATTTTACAAAATTGTAAATTTTATATACATATATTTCAGTATTCAATTTTTACGGGCGGAAATTAAATGTTTTATTTTTTCTTCCTCTTAATTTTATTATCTGCTGAAACAAATTACAAATAAATATAAAAATATATATTTTATATACGGAAAACATTTTAATAGTTATTTTAACAGATTATTAAAAATTTTATATACCAATCTGATTAATTGCTTACATTTCTAAATTTCAATGTTTAAAAACATGGTAATAAATTCAGAATATGTTTTTCTAAAAACAAATATTTTTAATTTTGATGAAAATAATAACTGTTGTGTTTTTATCAATTTAATTGGTTCTGAATTTACGGTTCATGTTATTTTAACAAATTGCATGAGTATTATTTCATTTATAATGCTCTGTCCTCCTTTGGAATACGATTCTCATTCCGCTGTTCTTAAAGCATACAGTTATTTTGTCATTGATTAAAATAAAATAAAATAAATCATAACAACTAATTTTCAAAGAAGCTACAACTTTTTATTTATACAATAATGAGATTTTGGAATGTATATTTATAAACATCTTAGTTTATAAATTTATAGAAAAAAAGGGATAAATAAAATAAAATGTAATTAAGTTATTTTATAATTAAACAAGAACGAAAAATCATGTGTCAAGCATAGATTATGTAACACTTTCCAACGCTTCCAAAATAATTTTACAAATCATATCGTTTAATAAGCTAAAAGATAACATCTAAGTAATCCGAATACTTTTCATCAGCCCTGTATAGGATCTATAGATTTGTATATATACTACATAGGATGCTAAATTTTAGTTCAGTTAGGAAACGCGTAGCACAGTTTAAAATTCTCCGTCTGGAGTTAAATAATACGGAAATGTGTTCGCGAACTTTTGTGCTTCCCTGTATAGGATCTACAGAATTTATACATACCACGTAATAGAGAAAAAGCGAGTTAAAATTAAAATCGCGTTCAGTAACTTAAAACGCACTTCCAGGAATTATTGTTAACAGACCGTAGAGAATTCTTTTGTGTGTCCCTGTAAATGAACGATGACTGCTATACACACAATATTCTGTAGTAAGCCTCTTGTAATGCACCTTATATAAATTTCAATGCGTTTAAAATAGGGAAACATTATTTAAATAAACCGCAGACGATTTTTCTCCATAGACGTAATGTAACGGAATTCTTTTGACTGTCCCTGTAAAGTAACTATAAGTGCTATGCGCACACTATTCCATATTAAGCTTCTTCTAATGCACCTTAGTGATATATATAAATTTCAATGCGTTTAAAATAGTGAAACATTATTTAAATAAACCTCAAGTGATTTTTCCCCATAGACCGCAATGTAATGGAATTCTTTTGAGTGTCCCTGTAAAAAAAGTATAAATGCTACACACTTCCGTTGAAATAGGGAACATGCTATAGATAACGACTATAACATATAAAAATTGCAGAGCAATCCGAGCATATTTGCGGGAGTTAGAGCACGGACAGACGGCCAGACGGCAGACGGCAGACGGCCAGACGGCAGACGGCCAGACGGCCATACGGCCAGACAAACCGAAGTCATAAACACTTTTCAACTAGGTTGGAAAGTGTTAAAAAATAGTTAAGAATAATAGAAAGAAGTGAACGTTAATCTATGAATAGCATTTCATTGTAGATGTGGATATATATTAAAGAGACGTGCGATTTAATTTTTAATTAAAATTGAAATTTTACCTGACATTATGGATTGCGTCATCTGTTGTTGTTTTTCTTACGTACACATTAGCTCACATTAGTTCACATTAGTTCACATTCATCCTCATTGTGAGACATTTGCATAGGCAGTAATATATTAACTGATGCTAATTTTTACATCTTACTAATAACTATTTTATCTTCTGTTATTACATGTTGTTAATTAATGTATTACATACAGTCAGAGCAAGACATAAAATGTTATTAAGCCATATTTCCGTACTCATATGTAAGGACTGCATAATTTATTTGGCTACATATAAATGAATCATATTTAAGAATATAACTGCAGGAAAACGGATTTATATCATACTATGTATTTATTATGTAGGATACAATGAATGAAAATAACCTTAATATAGACTTCCTTTAGTGACAGTCACACATATGTTAATAAAAGTTTCCTATGTACATAATTTTTAATCAATATCCTTTTCCAAAAACATAAAATAGGTATTGGGGGAACTTTTACACTCCTATAAATTCTTCGTGCAAAAATGAAATATTTTTTATGTTATATTTAAATGATTCTTTATGTTATTTTAAAGTTAAATTAATGACATTTAATTAATATAATTTCAGGATTTTTAATATTGTTTAAACCATTTTGTGCAATTCTAAGGGTTTAATTTATGAATATATATATATATATATATATATATGATTATCTGAAGATGTGGCACTAACGACCTGAATTTTTTTAGTTTATTTTATCAAAATATTTATACATATGATTCTAGAAAATGATTTTAATACTTTATTTACACTACAATTCTTTATTTAACTATATTTCTATGTGAATTGCCTTTTCTATAAGATCTGACATTGTATTATTTTAGGAATCGCTGATTATGACTAAATGTCGTAATGGTAGTACGTATGCTTTTTGCAAATACAAAAATATAAATATTTATTTTTCGTTATCATTTTACATAAAATATAATTTCTGCGAGTATGAAAATTAGTCTTTTAATAACTAAATAAGGTGTGTGTCCCTGATATGGCCATGCTGAAAATAAAGATTTTTCCCTGCCGTCATTCTAAAAAAATTAAAACAGCTTTATTTTTTTTAGCGTTCTTAGGTTAATGGAATTTCATAAAAAAAATATTGCATTCCACATGAAAATAGTTTTACTAGTCCAAAAACACGGAATTCAAGAAGTCTACCAAGTGGCCATATCAGAAACATATGCACATGGTATGGCCACCATTGTTCATGTTTCACAAATCGTGATTTTCTTCAATTTAAAAATGCTGTTTTGCTAAATAAAATAATTTTGGTGTAAAATAAATAGGCATGATACTCCATAATTCTTTTTAGCTCACAGGCTATCAAAGCCTGAGACGCGATAAATCTTGATAGAAATAATCGTTTTACTTTAAATTTTGTTTATAGGTTCCTTGTGATAAGGCGCTACCCTGATTAGTTTTGGAGGTTCATTGGTTAAGCATAAAGGAGTGAAACGGGTGCTAACTCCCCATAATTTAGATAAATGGGTTTTTCATGCAGAATTATCCCATTTTCTTCAAATTTTCTATATAGGTTCATTTTGATAATGTGCTTCTGTCAATAGTTTTGGGGGTTCATTGGTTAAGTATAAAGGGGAAAAGAGGGGATACCCCCCCTAATTTAGATAAATGAGTTTTTCATGCAGAATTATCCGATTTTCTTCAAATTTTGTATATAGGTTCATTGTGATAATGCGCTTCTCTGAATAGTTTTGGGGGTTCATTGGTTAAGAATAAAGGGGGAAAGGGGGGGGGCTAATCCCCCTTAATTTAGATAAATGGGTTTTTCATGCAGAATTATCCCATTTTCTTCAAATTTTGTATATAGGTTCATTTTGATAATGCGCTTCTGTCAATAGTTTTGGGGGTTTATTGGTTAAGTATAAAGGGGGAAAGGGGGATAACCCCCCTAATTTAGATAAATGGGGTTTTCATGCAGAATTATCCGATTTTCTTCAAATTTTGTATATAAGTTCATTGTGATAATGCGCTTCTGTCAATAGTTTTGGGGGATCATCGGTTAAGTATAAAGGGAGAAAGGGGGGCTAATCCCCCTTAATTTAGATAAATGGGTTTTTCATGCAGAATTATCCAATTTTTCTTCAAATTTTGTATATATATTCATTGTAATTAGAGACTTCCCTGATTAGTTTAAGGGGTTCATTAGTTAACTATGAGGGGGTAACGGGGGATGACCCCCCCTTAATATATTGTTGATTTCTTTATTTTTCGAGGGGCATATTTCAAATTCTTTGAAATAAGAGTATAATATGCAATTAGTGTGAATAGCCTGTGAGCTCAATGCTCTAAGTTTAACTGGGTAGTTTTCTTTTTATTTTAGTCAAAAGGGGATTTAATAAGGAATTTTTCCTCAAAAATGATTTTTTAGCTCATAGGCTATCAAAGCCTGAGAGCTTATGTGCCCGCCGGTTCTGTATGTACGTATGTACGTATGTATGTATGTATGTACGTAACGCGATAACTCTTGACAGAACTAACCGTTTTACTTTAAATTTTGTTTATAGCTTCCTTGTATTAAGGCGCTTCCCTGATTAGTTTTGGAAGTTCATTGGTTAAGCATAAAGGGGCGAAATGGGGGGTTAACCCCCCATAATTTAGATAGATAGTTTTTTCATGCAGAATTATCCCATTTTCTTCAAAATTTGTATATAGGTTCATTTTGATAATGCGCTTCTGTAAATAGTTTTGGGGGTTCATTGGTTAAGTATAAGGGGGAAAAGAGTCGATAACCCCCCCCCCCTAATTTAGATAAATGAGTTTTTCATGCAGAATTATCCGATTTTCTTCAAATTTTGTATATAGGTTCATTGTGATAATGCGCTTCTCTGAATAGTTTTGGGGGTTCATTGGTTAAGAATAAAGAAGGAAAGGGGGGGCTAATCCCCCTTAATTTAGATAAATGGGTTTTTCATGCAGAATTATCCCATTTTCTTCAAATTTTGTACAGAGGTTCATTTTGATAATGCGCTTCTGTCAATAGTTTTGGGGGTTTATTGGTTAAGTATAAAGGGGGAAAGGGGGGGTAACCCCCCTAATTTAGATAAATAGGTTTTTCATGCAGAATTATCCGATTTGCTTCAAATTTTGTATATAAGTTCATTGTGATAATGCGCTTCTGTCAATAGTTTTGGGGGTTCATTGGTTAAGTATAAAGGGGGAAAGGGGGGCTAATCCCCCTTAATTTAGATAAATGGGTTTTTCATGCAGAATTATCCGATTTTCTTCAAATTTTGTATATATATTCATTGTAATTAGAGACTTCCCTGATTAGTTTAAGGGGTTCATTAGTTAACTATGAGGGGGTAACGGGGGGATGACCCACAGCTTAATATATTGTTGATTTCTTTATTTTTCGAGGGGCATATTTCAAATTCTTTGAAATAAGAGTATAATATGCAATTAGTGTGAATAGCCTGTGAGCTCAATGCTCTAAGTTTAACTGGGTAGTTTTCTTTTTATTTTAGTCAAAAGGGGATTTAATAAGGGATTTTTCCTCAAAAATGATTTTTTAGCTCACAGGCTATCAAAGCCTGAGAGCTTATGTGCCCGCCGGTTCTGTATGTACGTACGTACGTATGTATGTATGTATGTACGTAACGCGATAACTCTTGACAGAACTAACCGTTTTACTTTAAATTTTGTTTATAGCTTCCTTGTATTAAGGCGCTTCCCTGATTAGTTTTGGAGGTTCATTGGTTAAGCATAAAGGGGTGAAATGGGGGGTTAACCCCACATAATTTAGATAGATATTATTTTCATGCAGAATTATCCCATTTTCTGCAAAATTTGTATATAGGTTCATTTTGATAATGCGCTTCTGTCAATAGTTTTGGGGGTTCATTGGTTAAGTATAAAGGGGGGAAGGGGGGATAACCCCCCCTAATTTAGATAAATGAATTTTTATGTAGAATTATTAGATTTTCTTCCAATTTTGTGTATAGGTTCATTGTGATAATGCGCTTCTCTGAAGAGTTTTTGGGGTTCATTGGTTAAGTATAAAGGGGGAAAGGGGGGGGGCTAATCCACCCTTAATTTAGATAAATGGGTTTTTCATGCAGAATTATCCGATTTTCTTTAAATTTTGTATACAGGTTAATGGTGATAAAGCGTTTTCCTGATTGGTTTTGGGGAAGCATTGTTTAAGTATAAAGGGGGTAACGGAGGGCTGCTCCCCCGCTTAATTTAGATAACTGCGATTTTCATGCAGAATTATGCGATTTTCTTAAAATTTTGTATATAGGTTCATTGTGATAAGGCGCTTTCCTGATTAGTTTAGGGGGTTCTTTGGTTAAGTATAAAGAGGGTAAAGGGGGGGGGCTTATCCTCCCCCTTAATTTAGATAAATGTGTTTTTCATGGAGAATTATCCGATTTTCTTCTAATTTTGTATATAGGCTCATTGTGGTAAGGAGCTTCCCTGGTTAGTCTTGGGGTTCATTGGTTAAGTATAAAGGGGGATACGGGTGGAGTAATTCCCCTTAATTTATATAAATGGGTTTTTTAAGCTGAATTATCCGATTTGCTTCGAATTAAGTATATATGTTCATTGTAATAAAGGGCTTCTCTGATTAGGTTTGGGGGTTCAATTGTTAACTATAAGGGGGTGGGGGAACGGGGGGATGATCTACCCTTAATATATTGTCGATTTCTTTATTTTTCGAGGGGCTTATTTCAAATTCTTTGAAATAAGTGCATAATATACAATTAGTGTGAATAGACTGTGAGCTCAATGCCCTCAGTTTAACCGGGCAGTTTTCTTTTTTCTTTTTAAAAATTTGATTTCATAACTTAAATTTTTATCTAGAAAAAATGTGAAATCCTTTTAGAGTTTAAAGAATTTGTTAAAACAAATTACCTATCGCAATTGGAACAAATAAAAATGTCTTTATCCTAGGCTTGCATGGTGCACTTGATATCGTCACCTGTATGGCCATATTAGGAGTAGGTCAGATTTCACGAAAATCGTTGGATTTTGAACAAATCCTAAAATATACACCATCAACGACAGCACCAATTGATAGAGCAATAAACACTGAACAGAGTATCATCAAATTCATAACAAAATTCTTTTAAATACGTGCATAAAAAAGGTGACTGACCAGATGAAAACGAGAAGCGCTCACACAAAAACATAAAATATGATATCGGCGCCAAATCCCACAACCTTGCTGAATGGCAAGTTATCATATGATACACTAGGGGAATCCTTCACGGTATATTCAAGCGATTTGACGAATTTGTTGGTTAGGAAACGTATAATAGGGGATGGCCATATTAGGAACATGACCATATGAGGGACACCTATCTTATGTCAAAAATGGTTCTTTCATTGTATCATTAAATACTTTTTTAATTTAGATATTGTGAAATTTGTATTTGTGATAATATTAAAATAAATTAAATGGAAACTCTTTTCAACTTATTGTAATCATTTTGAAGATTGTGAATTATGCTTCTGAAAAGTATAAGTTATGAACTTTATGTGAACTAAATGACTCCCATTGTGTGATATTTCAATGTATCTTGCTTAAATGATTTTATTATTTTTTCTGGAGTTTTTAACCACCTTAAAATAATAGATACAGGAAAATATTGTACTAAAATATAAAATTAATTTATTTGTTATTGGTAAAGTGTTTTTTTCATTAAATATAATATCATTAAGAAAAAAAAAAATTTCAGAAACTAGTGAAAGTATTTTTTAAAATTCCGAAGATCACTACTTTTATAAAAACACACAAAAGCTCGCTATTTATCTTTGAGATACACCTCAAAAAATTATTTATTCATAAAAAATTACTACAAATTTCTCATTGTGTGCAAGGGGTAGTAAGTTATTTAAAGCATTTTTAGTACAGTTATTTAAGAAACAAGTAAGGTTTCAATTATTAAAATATAAACTTCATAAAAAATGGAAGTCTTTGTAGAGATTTAGAGTAAGGAAAATAAATTTGATTCATTCCATTAAGATAATATCTATCTATATATATATATTTACACTTAGAATATAATACGACATTTAATTGAGAATCTATATATTTTTTTTCAGATTTTGGGAGTATTTGTGCTAGACTTCGTCACACGTGTTAATTGATCATTTTCTAATTACTTGCAAACATTTAATGACGAATGGTTTGGTAATTATATCTCATAGGTAAAGTTCTTATAATGTATAAATCTTAATTTAGTATTTACTTAATATAGAAAATTTAGTTTTTTATAAAACAATTAAAGATGTCTATACATTTATAAACAGGTGAAACAGGACTTTGTTATGGAAATTTAACCTAAGGTAAAGCCAGGAGAGATGGCGCGTTCGGAGAGATTGCGCACATAGAGGTTCGGGGGGAAGGAGTAGAGTGAGCGCGCAGCGACTTCAGGTAGTTGTACAACAGCAGTAGTGGAGTGTCTACTTAAAAGTGCACGTTGATTGTTTGGAGGGTCTAAAATAAAGCATTGCTATTTTGTTTTGTTTTCCCAAAGTAAGTGCTTGAATTTTCATAGCTATTCATCAGAATTTCTATACAATGTCAGTAGTACAAAATATTTTAAACTTAAACGGTTTCTCATAAGTTACTGATCTAGTCTAACCATGTGAACATCAACGGTTCGTTTTAGTAGCAGCCATATTTAAATAAAAGTCCGCGCAATCTCTCCTACCGAAATTGGAGAGTTTGCGCATCTGCTACTTAGGAGAGATGGCGCATTGTTCCCATTAATTTCCATGCTAGGAGAGATTACGCAGCTTATTGGTAAATTTGCATAAAAAATTAAAAATTAAAATGGACTAATTTTAAGTTAAACGTGTTTTCAAGTAACTTAATGTTATTTTGTAATCTTATCTGGACTTGCTTTTTCTGATTGTTTAATTTTTTCCCCTTTAATTAAAATTTTTTAATCGTTTTTAAAATTATTTCCCTTTTCTGTATCTTTAGACATTAGGTTGAAATATTCACTCCTAATACAATAATATTTGTTCACAAAAACCTTACAACAATGTCATTTAAGTACAATTATTATTGTTAACAATTTAATTGTAGTTATTATTAGTAACAATATCTCCTACCCATGTGCACAATCACACCAACCATGTAAGGATTAAATGTACACTATATCAATTTTTAAGTTGTTCAAAATAATGAATTAAAATAATTTTTGTATATCTTCTTTCTAACAATGTTGTTAGGCAACAAATACTTCTGTGAATACCGGGGATATTTATTCAGATCTGACATGCATTTTTTTATTTTATTTATTAATGGATGTTCCTTTTTGATGTACAGGGTAAAACGTAATTATTCATCATTGTAAACGATTTATACAAGAGTTCGTTTACTTTACGTGTCTACAATCTTATACACACCACAAATTCTCGAACATAGAAATAAAGTATTGATGTTGGCTTGCATAATACAGGGTAAGTCAAAATGAATATAGCGATTACAAACGGCTATAACTATTTAATGGAAAAAAAATGTATCGATAAGATTAACACAGAATGTAGAGGGGACTCAAAAATTTTGTATACATACGTCATAGATGTTCTATGTGACTTCCCCTGGTCACACGGACAACATCTAGGCGGTAGTCCATTTCACGCCATACATTCTGAAGCATTTGTTCAGTCACCAACGCAAGCGCATTACAAATGCGTACTTTGACACCTTGCGATTTTTTTCTATGAGGTTATGTGCCCCCCATGCTCAAAACAATTTAAGAACTCAAAGTACGAATTTGTAATGCGTTTGCGTCGGTGACTGAACAAATGCTTCAGAATTTATGGCGTGAAATGGACTACCGCCTAGATGTTGTCCGTGTGACCACGGGAAGTCACATAGAACATCTATGACGTATGTATACAAAATTTTGAAGTTCTGTCTACATTCTGTGTAAATCTTATCGATAAATTATTTTCCATTAAAGAGTTATAGCCGTTTGTAATCGCTATATTCATTTTGACTTACCCTGTACTTTGGGGAATATTAGCACTAAGTTAATTATTTGAACTAAATACAATATCCATATTAATAAGTAATATTTCAAAATATTCCGAAAAATACTTATTATTAGTAAATATACTTTTTTAGATTTGTATGAAATCACATTATATATGTGTCTCATGCAATGCTTAAGGAATATAATTAATAGACGCAATGCTAAAATATACAAAAAAATCCGTGGCGGTTTTTTATCCAAGTAACAAACTTTAGTTACATGTAGAATATTTAATTGTTAAATGTCCGAAAGGTTTTAATTCATTAAATTACGCATTTGAAGCAAATACATTTAAAATTGCCTTGAACGATTTAACATACATAAATCTTATATCGCAAAATAAATCTATATATATCGGTTATTTTTATTAAAAGTAAAATTCATTTTCACATAAAACATAATCTATTTTTTTAAACTTATTATTTTCTTTTAACAAAACTAAATTTAAACGGAAAAAAATCAGAAAAAAAATTTTAGAGAATGCAAATATCAAATAATTGTAAAATTTTAACTTAGAAATAGTGATTAATATTCAACAAAAATCTGTTTTGTATATGTTTGGTGACGTACCATCGTTGGGTAGAAAATCATCTGCGATCTTGCAGCAGGTTAAAATAAATATTACGTGAAACAAAATAGATAATTTGCTTATTTTCATACACAGAACCAATTTGAATCATGGCTTTAATATTTAAACATATTGAAGAAAATGTGAAATTCACTTGATAATTGCAGTTGAACGAAAGCCTTGTATTTTAACGAAATTTTCTTTTCAAGGTAGGGGGTGCGAAAAATATACGGAGGCGTTAAATAAAATAGTACGTTATAGTACGGTATAGTAAATACAATAGTACGTTATAGTACGGTATAGTAAATACAATAGTACGTTATAGTACGGTATAGTAAATACAATAGTACGCTGAACAAATCCTTGTATGTCGTCGCCTTCTCGGAAATATGATTTATTTCCCCTATGTATAGGTAACAGTTTAAATACTGCAAGGATAAAAATAATAACAAAGTGTTGGTTTTATTATAAAAATAACAGAGTATATTTTTACCTGTAATAATTACTAACACCGGACTGAAAATATATTTATCGATCTTTAAAGCATCTCATTGCTATTTATTTATTTATTTATTTATTTATCAATCATGATAAATGTCAAAAACAATACTTTATAATTTTACAATACGCCCAACTTCAATATCTACTATCATATACAGTATAAATAGATATATTTTAAAATTTAACATTATAATCAAAGTTATTTGTAAACTACATACATTAAATATAATTATTGTGAAATTAATAAAGCATTGTGTAACTAACGTTTAAAAGAAAAGTAAATGCATGCCTTTAACTATCACTAAGTTTTCCCCCATGTCCTGAAACAATCGATGCGTGGTAACTAAATTGTAATATAATACGAAATATGTTTAAAAAAAAGTTTTTAAATAAGTTCTTTATAAATATTATATAGATTGTTTGTTAATTTTAGATTGAATTAAAAATATATATTCTCAATTATTCCGAATGAATAAAAGCACAAAATACTGTTTCCTTTATGCGAAAAGTAACTTGTTAAGGAAAAGAACGTTTCCTAAAATTATTTCTTTTGAATTGTTTTAGAATGTGTTTTTATATTTTTATTTTAATGAAATTCGAGATTTGTATGGCTTGTATGGCTCGTATTACATTTTTATTTATTTTATATTCCATTTTAGACAGGGGTAGTTTTAGTTTAATTTAATATCCTTTATAAAATGTAAATCTTAGATTTTTCTATGATAAAACTGTACTTATTATTTTTTTAATAAATTTTAAAAAGTAGTTTTATGCATGGAGCGAATTGCATTTAACTCTTAAATATTTATATATACTGAATTCCCAATTAATCAGTAAATGAAGTTGATAAAAAAATTATAATGATCTTCTAAAAATGAGTTAAAACCACAGTTATATAGTACAAAGTAGGGTTTAGCGACAGGGTGTTCGGCATTTCTTATATTTGTTAAATAAACGTTTTTACATTTTTATTAATATATATAGGACAGTAATTCGGATTATAAAATAATTCTGAATTTAAAAACCCAGATTAAGCAATTAAAATTTGAATATTATGAATGCAATGCGTGAGAAATTTTTTCTGGAAAAATTTCCAAGTATTAAATATGAATTTATTCAATTGTCGGTGCTGGATTTTCTTTGATTTCGTGTTTGCCCCAGGGTTGGCGGCTCACGGAAAATATTCCATCTTGTGCTGCGTTTGTAGCCTTTCCAACATGTTATGGTGAAAAAGTTCCAGGCTGAGTATCGTTCCCAAGTGGTTCAGTTGGTAGAACGTCAGTGCGCTATACTGATGACCCGGCTTGGGTACTGTTTCACTATGTTAGCTATACGCCTATTAAGCAATTAAAATTTGAATGTTATAAATGCCCAGTTTTTAAGCAATAGTTAGTTTGAGATATGCTTAAGTTTTTACAAGAAATGATTTGAAATTTTAATTTAAATATATTTTTTCTTAATTTAGGAAATATGTATTAATATATAATACATAAACGATTATGAAATTATCAGACTAAATTATTATTAAAATGTAGTTAAAATTACACCTTTAAAAAATTAAAAAATGAAATGTGTTCTACTCCGTAAACTTTTGTACGATTTCTTTTTTTTTTTTCGAAATATTCATTTTGTGGATTTTCAATAATATATTATTGGCTAATATTGTAAGACGTTTAATCTAACAAATATTGAAACGAAACTAAATTAACCATTTAAATTAAAATAATTGTAAGAGGGAGATAAATATGTTATTATTATTATTATTAGCAGATACATGATCAATAATTCAACTGAAAAATTGATAAAAATTAATCTATATGCAAATGTGAAGTCGATAAATTTCAACCCCAAATTACCCAGATTTTTTGTTGTAGGTTCAAGTAGAATGCAATTTTCCCAACAAAGTATCCGGATTTAAAATTTTGACCTAGATACTTTCTACTCTGATACGAAAATGTGCTGTATTTTGGATCTTTACCAGAAGTAAAACTCGATAAATGAAAATGGTTTTAAAAATAAAATTCATTTAAGAAATCCACAAAAAATAAATATTTTTTATTTAAAAAATAAAATGTATTTAAATTTCAGTATGGTTTTATTTATTTATTATTATTATTATTTTTAATTCTGGGGTAATTTAAAAATTTTATTTATAATTAGGCTTTTTTCAATTAATGGGTATTTGGCGTGAGATGCAGCGTAATTTAAAACAAGAACGAAAAATCATGCGTCAAGCATAGATTATGTAACACTTTCCAACGCTTCCAAAATAATTTTACGTATCCGACTCTTTAATAAGCTAAAAGATAACATCTAAGTAATCCGAATACTTTTATTCAGCCCTGTATAGGATCTATAGATTTGTATATATACTACATAGGATGCTAAATTTTAGTTCAGTTAGGAAAGACGTAGCACAGTTTAAAATTCTCCGTCTGGAGTTAAATAATACGGAAATGTGTTCCCGAACTTTTGTGCTTCCCTGTATAGGATCTACAGAATTTATACACACCACGTAATATACAAAAAGCGATTTAAAATTAAAATCGCGTTCAGTAACTTAAAACGCACTTCCAGGAATTATTGTTAACATACAGTAGAGAATTCTTTTGTGTGTCCCGGTAAATGAACGATGACTGCTATACACACAATATTCTGTAGTAAGTCTCTTGTAATGAACCTTATATAAATTTCAATGCGTTTAAAATAGGAAAACATTATTTAAATAAACCGCAGACGATTTTTCTCCATAGACATAATGTAACGGAATTATTTTGACTGTCCCTGTAAAATAAGTATAAGTGCTATGCACACCCTATTCCATATTAAGCTTCTTCTAATACACCTTAGTGATATATATAAATTTCAATGCGTTTAAAATAGTGAAACATTATTTAAATAAACCTCAAATGATTTTTCCCCATAGACCGCAATGTAACGGAATTCTTTTGAGTGTCCCTGTAAAAAAAACTATAAGTACTACACACTTCCGTTGAAATAGGGAACATGCTATAGATAACGATTATAACATACAAAAATTGCAGGGCAATCCGAGCATATTTACGAGAGTTAGAGCACGGCCAGACGGCAGACGGCCAGACGAACCGCACCAGACAAACCGCAGATACACTTTTCAACTAGGTTGGAAAGTGTTAAAAAGATAGGATAAATTAAATCCCGTCTATGGAAAATTATTTTTGTTGTAGCACAATGACAATAAAATTGCGACAAATATTATATCGTTATAAATGTTTTTAAGTTTCGAAGTACATTTTTATGTTGAAAAAGTTTATTTATTATTTGAACACCTTGAAAGTGTTACCGTTAAAAGTGTACGAAACTGGTCTTTAAAATATTTTAAAGACAATTTTATGTGTACTTTAATAACTTTTAGAATGGAAATGTGCATTTCATTTTTATAAAAATGAAACACGTTTTCACATAAGATATTATTTTATTATAATTAATTTATGCTTGTATTTAAATAAAATATATTTTGTGTGTCAAATCATCATGTCAAAAATGGAAAAGAAAAGTAACCGGGGTTATGTAAATTAATCAAAGAAAATTGTAAAGATTTTTGTCAAAATGTAATTTAAAATTTTTAAATTATTTGATTTAAAAATTACATTTTTTAAATTACATCTTTTTAAAATTATACCATTTTAAATTACATCTTTTTAAAATTATATCATTTAAAATTACATCTTTTTAAAATTATATCATTTAAAACAAAACTTTAAAATATTTATAAGCAATTTTGGGGATAAATAATATCTGCCATTAATAAAGCCTTTTTCTTGAATATGTTCTTTTATTTTCTTTACAATGACAATAGCTCCCTAAAGTGAATTTAGTAAATATGGATATTGAAGGCGAAGTTCGTAGGAGCGAGAATAAAAATGTCTCAAAAAATGTTTTAAAATTAATTTTCAGTTCAGCGTAAATTTCAATCAGTTCAACAAGGATAAGAAAATTCTCTTACCTTTTCTGAAGGTGCTCTCATTGTTTGTGGATTCTGTGTATCCATATATTATTGGCTGTAACAATCGGTTTATCCTTATAAGGTTAGTATCCAATGTTGAATTCGTTCACACTGCATAAATCACTTATTTCCTTTTTTGCTGAAAACTAAGTAATGTATTAGTAGGAGGCTAAATAAATGTACACATATTTCTTAATTTTGTTTATATTTTATTGAATTAGAATTATACAGCGTTTTGACATTACAAGAATTAACATTTACATTTAGTTTAAATTTAAAGAATAAAGTAAGTTTGATATGAGCCCTGGAGCCCACATGTATTTTGGTTACATCTTAATTCGTGACTAAAGTTGAAAGTCATTAGTTCAATTTGAAGAGAGTTTTTCTTTTTTTTTTTTTTTTTCATACGTTATGGGTGTACACATTACAAGGTTTTTTCCGTAAGAGTGAAATCAGTCAACTGAGTTCTTTATAGTTATTTTATAATTATTGTTCAAATTCTTCTGCATATCTCACAAACAGTTCATCGAATAGAGTTTTTTTTTTCAATTACTGGCTGGCGTTGAGTGGCTATAAATCACTATATATAGGTTTCGCGCTGCGATAAAGAAGATATGAGTATTTTTTTGTGGTTTACCCCTTGATTAAGTTCTTTTATATTCTTTATTTCACGAGGAAATGAAATTGTTCTTTATGATCGGTATTTCGCGGAGGAGATTAATATTTCCAACAGATATAACCAAAATATAAAATAATTTTTTGTTACTTTTAAATAAAATCAGATATTTTATCTTCTGTAGAAAGTATTGAGCTATAAATGACACTATCCTGTCAGTCCCGTAAGTCTTTGCATTATAAGTAGCATTAGATGTAAAAAAAGAAATAAAAAAAGAAGTAAAATCTTTCACCGAATAATCAGAGTAAAATAATTTTAACTATGATACAAGGATTCCAGAGCATTTTTTGTTTCACCTCTATCTTAAAAAATGGCTGAGATAGAGCAGTTTGAAATTCTAGGGTGGCTGACATTTCGAAACAAGACAGCACATTACAAAAAAACCAACGATTAATTTTTGAATAGTAAACGCGATTTCTCGCAATTTATTTTATTTCATTGTTGTAATCATTTTCCCAATCCTACGCATAAAACTATATATTCATATCCGTTATCGCCAAATTCTCTCCAAACTTGACGACATTTGGCGAAATATCGCCAAAATTGGCGACCAAAATAAGTGTTCATAAATTAAGCCAACTTGGCTATAGCTCAATAATTTGGCGAATTTCTTATTCAAATTCAGTATTAACGAATATTTTGTAAACCGTTTCTTTGTATTTTAGCTTGCTGCTTTCGAGTAACATTAGCTAAAATTTTAAAACAAAGATATAGGAAAGCTACCTTTTCCTCCCGGTACAGGTCGGAAGGACTTTTTACAGTGAGTACAATAAAATCAATTTACAATTAGACAGCGTAATTTTTCTGAAGAAATAAAATAACGTTTATTACAGAAGACAAAATTCAGACATGCATCCTCTCAACGCATATATAAAGTATAAAATTTAATTTAACCTTAATATCACCAATTAAAAAATAATCATCAATTTTAAAGTTCTTCCGCTCAGATAAATGATCGACATAATCAATATATTAACCCTGTGACACACTCAAAGCAAGTACATTCAAGGACAGAAATAGCTTTTCTAAAAAGAAAAAAAATATATCTTTGGTTAAAATTTTTAAGAAGTAACGAAAAATTCTTGTGAATATTTCATGCATGAAATTAAAACATCCCGTTAAACATTCAAAGGATGTGATCGATAATAACTCTGTGGAGTATAGGATTAAGTAAAGTGATATAATTTAATGATTGTTCTTAAAAACCTATTTTTAAGATAATATTTTAAAAAATACAAGATAAGGGCAAAAAAAAAAGTATTTTATATTATTTTTTTAATAAATAAATCATCTATATAATTTGAGATTTTTAAATGGCTCACAATCGATATATTCTCTTAAGATGATCATAAGTGAATAATATATTTATTAAAAAAAAAAAAAAGAGGTATATTATGATACTGTGTTGCAAATATTTGTGAAAAATATGAACATGGAATGAATGTTTCTTTTTTTATTTACTATATTATAAAAAACTAAATAGTCAGAAGTAGTGCAAAAAATATTGTAACGAAACTAGCATTATGTGCTCGGGAGAGCCTTCTGGTTGATCAAGGCCGACCTCACTAAATATAGCTTAACTGGAATTATCTGTTGTGTGGGCCTATGGCTCCGAGGTAAAGTGCTTGACTACAGACCAGAAGGTGGTGAGGTCAATCCCCGTCGAAGGCAAGTGTCCTAAAATTTGTTTTGATTTAAAGATTGCTTTGTATTTGTTTCTAGTTCCTTCGGAAATATGCTAATTGTTATTATGTTAATTCTTATGTTAATCGTTATTTAATTTCTAGAACTTTCCAAGCTTGGAATGTTCCATTCGAGAAAGCACCCCTCGAGTGTATTTAAGCTGGTGTATGCTTGAGTTGGCAGAAATAAAGCTTCGAGTTTGTTCATGCTTGTTGTCTTCATTCGTCCTCATTTAATACCTACGCGACAATATGTTTAGAAATGTTTTTTCATCTATACTGTGTAATATGCATGATAAATTTTAAATTGTAGAAATAATACGCTGCTGTGAAGAAATACGTAATAAACTACTCTATATGGCCATTAATGACCGGCAGCTTTCAATTTTAGACATTTTGTCGAATATTTAAAAATATACTTGTCAGATTCTTCTGGAATTTTAGGATTAAAAAGAATAGGTTTGGCTTCATATTTATCAATGACGATTTAATAAGGAGGACAATTAGGGGGCTAAAAATATTAAAGAAAAAAAGAATACTTTGGTTCACCCTGTAAAATAAAACGCACGAAATGATCTATCGCTACAGAATATACATAGGCAGACATTGTACAATATGTGTATTCATTTGTGTAAGAATAGCATGTATATTAATAGAGATATAGCAATTTTTTTTTTCAAATTAAAAAAAAAATTCTTGCATGTTTTTTGCATATAATATACAGGGTTTTTAACCAAATTTAACGCCAGTTTCAGAAAAATTGACAAAATGTAGTAGAAATAATATAGTGCAATTGGAATATAAATATATTAAATATTTAAGGAAATATAGGCAGTTGTATAAAATAATTTTTATCTGCGCATGCGCGAACAATAACAAGGATTTTTTGCATAATTTAATAGTCAACTCTATCGAGCAACTTATTAAGAAAATCAGTCAAATATCGTAAAAATTTAGAGAGATATCGGCGTTAGAGTGAGCTGTTTTTTAGCTTCTCACAAATACTTGTTGAATGATAAGGGATTGTTCACAAATTGTCATGTTTAATTTTTATACTATACTAGTTTACCCGGCCGGCGTTGCCCGTGCCAACAACCTTAAATGTACCTGAAATCAGTATTGAACATTTTTTTTATTTTTAAACAAATCTAATGTTGGGGGCCCCACTACCTCAGACAGCAAACACTGGGCGTGCCATACACACTCCCATATATTACCATAAGTCGAGTCGAAATAGCCATACCCCTTCATGATCCAGCCCATAGAACCGGAGATAGTAAAGCACCCCTGGTGGTGAAAATCGAAAAGCTATATCTATGTAGAGTCGAATGAGCCATACCCCGTCGTGATCCAGTCTATAGAACCAGATATAGGAAAGCACCCCTTGTGGTGAAAATCCGAACTAAAATCAGTCAGCTCAATCGAGGTCAAGTGGAAAGAGCCATATCCCATTGTGATCCAGCCCA
This sequence comes from Maratus michaelseni, assembly GCA_963931845.1. Classification (NCBI taxonomy): domain Eukaryota; kingdom Metazoa; phylum Arthropoda; class Arachnida; order Araneae; family Salticidae; genus Maratus; species Maratus michaelseni. Next base: position 436,466,917 of record OZ007587.1, on the reverse strand, counting down.
TAGAAACAAAGATAGGAAAGCACACCTTGGTGGTGAAATTCAGAACTAAAATAGGTAAGCTCTATTGATGTTGTGTCGAATGAGCCAAACCGTGTCGTGATGGGACCCATAGAACCCGAGTTAGCTGCAAAATCCTTTAGTTACACCTTCCACCGCCAGGGAGCACAATATGTTCTATACGAACATAACTGACTTCATTAAGGTTATCGATGTCGAGTTGAATGAGGCATACCCCGTCATGATCCAGCCCATAGACCCAAAGATACGAAAGCGCCCCCTGTGGTGAAAATCCGAACTAAAATCAGTAAGCTCTATTGATGTCGGGTGGAAACAGCCATACTCCGTCGTGATCCAGCCCATAGAAACAGACATAGCAAAGCACCCCTTAGTGGTGAGAGGAAGTTGATGTAGAATAAATGTGATATTTAATAAAAAGTCGTTCCCACCCCACCCCATTTATCTCGCCATTTTCGCTAATTATTACAAATATACAAATGTTTCTTATTTACATCTAATTTCCCGATCTGATAATGGGGTTTCCCTATCTACTTCTCCTAATCCGCTTTTCCCTATCATAATAGAAAAAAGCATATTTTATCAAAGAATCGCTGGCAAACGTCAATTTCGTCAAAGGTTCACAAGAAAAACACGAATTTTATCAAATAATCGCTGAAAAAACATGAATTTTGTAAAAGGATCGCTAGAAAAGCATGAATCTCGTCAAAAGGCAGCAGAGAAAACACGAATATTGTCAAACGATCATTAAAAAAGCAAATTTCATCAAAGGATCACGGAAAATGCGAATTTCATCAAAGGATCGCGGGGAAAACGCAAATTTTGCCAAAGGATCACAGGAAAAATGTGAATTTCCTCAAAGGATCGCTGAAAAAAAACACGAATTACGTCGTAGGATCACTGAAAAAACATGAATCTTGACATAAGTATGTGGAAAAACACGAATTTCGTTAAAGGATCACAAAAAAGCAAATTTCTTCAAATGATTGCAGGAAAAACTTTAATTTCATCGAAGGATCGCAGAAAAAATACGAAATTCGTCAAAGGATTGTGGAAAAAATGCAGATTTTGTGAAAGGTTCACAGAAAAAATTTTCGTAAAAGGGTCGCGGAAAAAATGCAACTGTCTTTATTAAAAACAGCACACACACAAACCTCTACACAAACAAACCTATTCTGCCTTCCTGCCCCGAGGAAAGCACCGTAATTATAACACCTAGGCCTGATTTTTTTATTTCAATTTAGATTTTTTTTTAATTATTAAAACGTGCATGCGGAATTCTGGATTCGAGGCTATTCCATGCTCTCCGCCAGTCCACAGCAACAAAGCAGACAGCCAATGAGAGCAGGTGTGAATATGGGATGATCCAGGATCCAGCGACGGCAGTTCATGTTCACAGCTGAAAGCGGCTAGCCACATATTTCATTGTTTTGTTTATGTTTGAGTTTTATTTTAAAGAAAAGGTATATATTTTTGGCTAATTGAGGTTCACATAAGTTAGTTGCAATTGTCTTCATTCTTTGTATACGTAGTTACCCCCATATATTATGTGTTTGGTAAGAATATATTTTGCACTTTACTGAATGTTTTCGTAGCGTTAGACATATCAGCTCATGTTCTTAAATGAAACAAACTGTTTTCAATAACAAATCTTAATGAATCAAATTAATCTTACACTTTACTATAAAATGTACAGTTCTACAATTTTTCGCATATTACAACGTTCTTGGGAACTAAAAATGTAGTCCAATAACAGTAACAGAAAGAAAAATTGTAAATAACAATAAATAAATAATCATAAACTTCACATCATTGAATTAACAAACTAATATATAAGATACAACTTTAAACTGATATGCCTCATCAACTGTTGTCGAAATCAATATAATGTAAATAATTCTTAAACATTATGAGTTTGCTAAGAAATTAAAACATTCAGTGCAGTGTAGGATGTATTTTTTACAATTTATATTGTAAATATGAAGTTAAAAAAAAATCCCCGTTTTCTCACATATTATGAGTTTTATCAGCAAGTTAAAACATTAAGTAAATATGAATGATTTGTGGAGCTGTTTCTATCAATAATTCAATCACATCGCCCAAAAACCCTCAACAAAAATAATTATAAAGAGTGCGATGACAACATAAATTTGCATGTCCGTTCTTGGGCGATTCTTATAAAACACAAAATTTATCACAAAATAGTGATTTTTTTACAACATGCTTACAAATTAAAATGGTTTATAATTATTTTTAAAAAAACTCGGCCAGAAATAACATTGATTTTACATTTTTAAAGACTTATTCTTTATAATTATTTTGAAACAGCTCTGCAAATCATTCATATTTATTTATTGTTTTACTTTCTGATGAAACTAATTATGTGAGAAAACAGTGATTTTTTTTACCTCATACTTACAATCCTCAAAACAATTTAATTTGTATATATGAAGAAAAAAAAGAAAGAAAAATCACCGTTTTCTCACATATTATGAGTTTTATCAGCAAGTTAAACAATAAGTAAATATGAATTATTTGCGGAGCTGTTTCTATCACTAATTCAATAACATCACCCAAAAACCCTCAACAAAAATAATTATAAAGAGTGCGATGACAACATAAATTTGCATGTCCGCATTGCATGTCCGTTCTTGGGCGATTCTTATAAAATACAAAATTTGTCACAAAATGGTGATTTTTTTACAACATGCTTACAAATTAAAATGGTTAATTATATTTTTAAAAAAACTCGGCCAGAAATAACATTGATTTTACATTTTTAAAAACATATTCTTTATAATTATTTTGAAAGAGCTCCGCAAATCATTCATATTTATTCATTGTTTTACTTTCTGATAAAACTCATAACGTGAGAAAACGGAAAATCACAAAATTCATCAATCAATAGTTGAAAAAAATCTCAAAAATCATCAAATGGTCTCGGAGGAAAAAATGCAAATATCGGCAAATAGCTTAAAAATAATCACAATTTGTCAAATGATTTGGAGGGGGGGGGGGCGGTAATTGTGAAATGTACCAAATGGTTTTGAAAATCATCAAACGACAGCAGGGGAAAAAAATCTTTTTTCAATCAATCATCACAATTGGCGAGTGTGACTATTAAGATGGCCAGTGGTGGCAAAACAGTCAATCGCCAAATTTTTAGTATTACTTGCAGATTGGTGAGTGCTAATTTTGTCCTATATGTGAGTGATTCTTATGAAACTCATGTCACAAAATGCACATCATAAATATTTCACTGACTGGGAATTTATAATCAGTTCATCAAAACAATTTAATAATTACCGTAAAATCCCGTTAATCCGCCCCCTAAATGCGACGGAAAATCGTAAAATAACCAGGGGGGGCGCTTGCACGGTATTAGAATTGTAGTATATGATATTTATGGGTGGTGGTGGTGGTTGGATGCTACCGGCCGATCGTCGCAAAGTATGCTATCTATAAAGTGACAAAAGAAACAAATTTGGAAAAAAATGATATACAAAATAGAAAAACAGTATAACTTTACTATTAATGGCGATTTCAGATTATAAAAAATTCTGGATTTCAGAAGCTTTGAAACTGGAATGCATTTAGATTAATAATAACACTAATATCTGTCATTAATATGGTAACAGAAAAATAAAACTAACTTAATAATTTAAAATAATTAAAAAACACCGAGAAATTGCAGTTGAAATTTTTAGTCGCCCAAGAATAGACTGTTTTTCTTGAACTTTACTTTCTATAAAATGAAAACATTCAGCAAATAATTTCCGTTCTCAGGTGATTAAGATTTATTAATTATTTACTGAATGTTTTCATTTTATTCAAAGTAAAGTTCAAGAAAAACATTAGATTCTTGGGCGACTAAAAAAGTTCTTAAATCATAAACATCACTCAAAAACGCCCCAACAAAAAAATATTGAATATATAGAAACAGCTCAGAAATTCTGTTTCATTAAGAATATTTATAGTCGCCCAAGAATCGACTGCTTTTCCTGAACTTTACTTTCTATAAAATGAAAACATTCAGCAAATAATTTCCATTCTCAGGTCAATTGATTAAGATTTAATAATTATTTACTGAATAAAACATTAGATTCTTGGGCGACCAAAAAAGTTCTTAAATGAAACTTCTTAAATGGAGTTAAAAATGGTTCTTAAATGGAGTTCAATAACAAATCTTAATGAGAACATACATCTTAACAATTTATCGCATGTTATGAATTCACCATTCTCGGGAACTAAAAATGTAGTCCAAAACAATTACAGGAAAAAAATTGTAAACAATAAATAAATACTCAAACATTTAATGTAAATTGTTTGTTTCCATCAAAAATATTTAATTTGTAAGTATGAGGTAAAAAATAAATCACAATGGATTCCTAACCGCCCAAGAACTCAAGTTATTTACTGAATATTTTCAAACTAAAAATGTTAAAAAATGAAACAAACTAACTAAAAATACAGTCAAGAATAGTTTTTTTTAAATATTATAAGCGTTGCAGATACATGAAGATATACTTTCTGTTCAGTGAAGTGTAAGATGAAATAGGCCTAAACCCCAGTGACAAAACTAACTGTTCATGAACGTATAATCTTCAATTAGGTACCAGCAGCATGTAAAAATTCCAATGGGTTCATATTTTATGAGCATTTTTTAAAAATCCCCATTGGTTTAGTATGAGAAAAGGGCTCTTTTCAGGGCATTTATGTTTGGGGCAATCCCCTCCAGTTTCAACCCCACCCCCCAGTGCCTTATTTTCGCTAATATGTTTAAATTTCCTGTCTACATCTATAAATAATCATTTAGTTTATGCCTTAATTTTTAAAAGCTGCAAAATCTTTTTTTTTTTAAATATGTGTTGATTGTACCTGCTTGCAACTGTTTGTTTGTTTACACTACATTTATCACTAAATAATGTCCCCATGGTTCCTTAAGGGTAACTAAGTCAATTAATTGACTCTTCCCTATCTCCGGTGACAGTTTGGCTAACTCTTTTTCTTTTTTTTTTTTACAATTTTGAAGCAATTTTATCCCCTTTCCTCGGAAAGTAACCAATTTTTATCCCTCCCTCCCGTATCTTAACTAATTAAAACCTCTTAAAAGTTACTTACTCACTCAATCTAAAATCTAAGCTTTCGAACGGTACCCATTTTATTTAATTCAAAATATATTAAGTGCTTCTTTTCATCATGCAAAGTTTGTATAATTCGTGTAATTGTTCAATTCAAAATGGCTGTTCTTTTTCCTCCTGTAAGGAATCCCCACGCCAAAAATTTTCAAAGTAGTTATACAGAAAGGTACCAGCGATGCCCCAACTCCGAGTTTCTTTTTAATCAATTCACAGCTCAAGTTGACAAACCACTCACCCAAACTTCTGGAATTTTAAATATTTACTGAATTGGTTTTGCAAAAAATTATTCAATGGAGTTCAAAACTTTATAGGGGAAGAGGGAAAACAGATAATTCCATTATTAATTACTAATTTGTATTATTAAACTTAATTTTCTACTAATATTTTTAGGATTTCGGCCTGGTTTCCCTATTAGTAGTCATTTTGGGGCGCTCTCCACGATGGTGTAGCCCATTTTTACAAGACCTCTTACAGAGGCTCGGTGCCCCCCTCCCCCCCCCGGTTGAAAAAAAAAAAAAAAAAAAATTCTCTCATTTGCTCATTTCAACACATATAGCATCTCTATTGATAGATTAAAAGGGAAAAAAAGGGAAGAAAAGGGTAGAAAAAAAATCTCAACAACTGCTGCACATTTCTTTCCCCTTTACCGCCCCCCCCCCTCCATGGCCGTGTGCTCTTTGGGGGGCTATCAACTAAATAGAGGAAAAGAAAATAGATTATATTTAATAAGGAAATATTAATTCTTCCCACATTTAGCTCATACCATCACTTATAGCATGTCTTTTAATTTTCCACAACTGCTGCACACATTTTCCCCTTTTCCGCCCCCCCATGAGAGTTCACTCTTTTTTTTGGGGGGGGGGCTTTTTTTTTTTAATTAACTCAACTTTTACCCCCACATGTAATATATCATGTGTTAAGTTTAATTGTTTCAGCATTCCACTTTGATTTTCCACCCACTGCGTTCAACCTTTTTTTTTATTAGTTTCCCCCCCCCTTCCCTTCTATTATTTTTTTCGATCATTTTGGGGCGCTAGACACGTTGGTAGCGCTCTTTTTGCTATGTCTCCAACTGGAGCTGAGTTCCTTGGGGAGGGGCTTTCAACCTTTACAACTTTAACCCCCACATGTAATATACCATTAATTGTTTTTGTTTTTTTGTTTTGTTTCACTCAGCCTGTTCTTCCTATTTGTAATGGTTTCGGGTCGCCCAACACGATGGTGGGGCTCTTTTCATTTAAACTTCAAAAGTGGCTGAGTTACCCCCCCCCCCCCTTCCCGTTGAGGGAAAATTAATTTAGCCTTTTATTTTGCACGTGCATCACATATAGCAAGTAAATAGACAGCTAATTTCTCAACACTCCGTTGCAATCCACATTTCCCTTTCCTGAACCCCCTCCCCCATGAGCCGATTCTGTTCGGGGGGTGGGGATCTTTGCACTTTCTCAACTTTAACCCCCACATGTAATATATCATTGGTTAGGTTTCTTGGCTCAACAACTAATGATCAGCAGTCTGACTCATTTCTTTTTTTTTTCCCATCCTACCATGATCAAAATAGCTTTTTCAATTACTAATTAAAATTATTAAACGTTAAGTGTTCAGAGTTCCGCCTGCGATCCCCCCCCCCACCCCCGTCTAGCTAAGACTGCGCTTCCCCGTCTCCTCTACAACACTTTAACACCATAAGTAGTGGAAATATACTAACAACACAGTAACTACAGATTTATCGTTAGTAAGTCATATCCCGCAACAAATCAAGTTGAGCAATAACCCAGTTTCACTTGTTAAAGCATCTATGTGCCTATTCAGAACAATTAAAGTACTAGTATCTCTCCTCATAGGCGCACATCAATTCAGCAACACCTTTTAAAAAACAGAAGGGAAAAAGAGAGGGAATGTAAAGGAAGAATTCTGTAATTCCCCCCCCCCCGCTGCTGGTACCAACAAATCCCAGGACCTTGTAAAAACAACAATTCAAACCACAAACATTAAACACTCGATCATTGAGGGTTCCCGTTATGCCTATAGCTATTTTAGTGAAGAGTAGATTTAAAACTGAAATTATGCATTTGTATTTTCAAATCCCCCTTTTTATTATTTTACAATCAAACACAGAGTTAGCCAATAACTTATGGCTGCAAAAATGCAATCAAACATGAACACTAGGTCAGCATCAAATCAAACACAACTTAAACAGGTAAAAAAACCAGTTGATGCTAAGATAAAAATAAAAGAGTCTTCCAAAAATGCATTCAAAACATCCGGTAGTGCAGGTACACCAGGCAGTTCCCGGTCAATTCAGGACAAAGAAAAATTAAAGAACAAAACAAAGACAGAAGAGCAAAGCAATCAATCAGCAGTCAATCTAGATAAGTACTTTGAGGAAGACGACACTGTAACTGAATGCGAAGAAACGGATTCGGAATCAGAAACGAGCAAAACTAGTAAACAAGTTGCACTTGAAATAGTTAATGCCCCCGAGGTACGCGGTACGAAGATGGAACTCCAAAAGCTATGTGATGCCCCAGAAACAGGGAAAAGAAGATCAATAACAGTTGAAAAAGCGCTCAGAGCAATAAGTTACATCAGAGTTATAGAAAAACGAACCACAAGATTGCCGAAAATCGTCTGCAGAGAGATAGATAAAGCATTGGAAATAATCTCAAGATCAATAGTAGAACTCGAAGTCAGAGCACAGCACGCAGAGGCGCAGAACGATATATTGGAAAACATGACGCACAGGCAGACAGAAAAGGCAGAACACGATTCAGTAGACGAAGTACATGGGAGAGAACGGGAGATAAAAACAAACAAACCTCCAATTAACTACGCAGAGGCAGTAAAAACAGCCACATCAACAATTATCATACAGACAAAAGAGGACAGAACAGCTGAGGAAGTAGAAAAACAAGTTCTTAACCATTCCAAGGACCATCACGGTAATGTTAAGAGTGTACGAAAAATCAGGAATGGGGTAAAGATCATGTGCGAAAGCGCAATGGCCGCACAGGAGCTTAAAAAGACAATTACTGAGGATCAAGAGGTAAGCGAAGCGCTAGAAATAAAAAACGCAAGCCTGAGGAAAAAAAGAATAATCATTTTGAAAGTCCCGAATTGGGTCCCTGAAGACCAGGTAACATCAAAGCTCGCACGCATTCTAGGGGTTAATAATGATGAATACAACGAAGATGTCTTCAAACTGATGAAGCCGTTGGCGGCCAAGAATGAGAAAATACACATTCCAGTCACTCTTCCCGAACCTCTGGCGGACCACCTGCTTAAAAAAAGGACGGTTTGTCTGGGGTTCAAAGAATGCCCGGTGAAACATTTCGTAACAATCCAAAGATGCCACCAATGCCTCGGTTTCGACTACGTGGCATTACAATGTCCAAACACACAGATGTGCTCCAACTGCGCAGGGGAACACAGCTACAAAGACTGTAAATCGAGACGCAAAGAATGTGCTATGTGTCGTCTATATAACTGGACCAACAAAGGATGGCTGAGAGCTCAGAAACCAACAGACCATTCGACACATTCAGGACACTGCTGGGTGTACCAGACACTACTGCAAATACGACAATTAGAACTTCAGGAGGGTAAGAGGCAGCTAACAAATGGCTTAGAGGTGATACAGGGGTTAGTCTCAATTCACACGTATAGGGGCAAGCCACGAATTGCTAGGACCACTAATGAAGAACACGGCAGGTATCAACGCAGGGACGAACTAAGAAGAAAACATCATGCTTAATACCGCCTCAAATAATCACATAAACATGCACTCACAGAATGCAACACAAACACGAAGACCAGACGTCCTAAACGCCATACAGATCAATCTTCACAACAGCAGCCATGCCACAAACGAATTAGGGGGATACATGGGAGCAGAAGGAATACATGTTGCTATGTTACAAGATTACTACCAGAACAAGGAGACAGGACAAATAGCAGGTATAAACCCAAAACATTGGTCAATAACAAAAACGAAAACAAACAAATCAGCCATCATAACAAAGTTAGGATCAAACCCGATAACGCTAAGTGAACAAGAATTTGTATCAGCCATAACTATCGAAAACAATAAAGAAAAACTAACAATTATCAACACATATGCTCCCCCCTCAGCCGATTTCTCAGTGGTGCTTTCAGAAATTGAGAACACTATGAAGATAGCATCGGGAGAAATCCTGCTAGTGGGAGACTTTAATGCACATTCACAAGCATGGGGATATGACAATATCGACGACAGGGGACAAAAACTCACAGACTTCATCCTTCTTAATTCACTTTTTGTCCAGAATCCACCAGGTGCCCCTCCCACTTTCTGCACTATGAGGAATAAAAAAGAAATTAAGGGATGGCCGGATTTAACGATAGCAACACTTAAACTAGGGAACAAAATTAAGGACTGGGAGGTCAACGAGGACGAATCTCATAGTGATCACAAATTAATAAAATTTAAAATTCAACATGACAACACCAGCCACCACAGACACAGATTAGAAACAAAACATGGAAAACATGAAAAATTTGACAAAAACATAAAAAAAATCAGAAATAAATATATCAAAGAGTTAAAAAAAGTATCGGAAATAGACCAACTAGATAATATTACCCTCAGACTTCAAAATGAAATCACAACCGTAGCGATTAACTGCTATAAAAAACGGTCAACACCCGATATAACAGCCCCACCATGGTGGACAGATGAAATTAAAACGGCAAGAAACAGAGTCAGGGCCTTCAGGAGGCGATATCAAAAACAAAAAGACGAAGAGCTAAAATCTAAACAACACATAGAATACAAAAAAGAAAGAGCAAAACTAAAAAAAATAGTCCAAAAAACAAAAATTAAAACCTGGAAAAGATTCTGTGAGGACGCAACAAACAGATACGGGTCCCAGTATAAACTAGCATCGGGAAAAGTTACGAAACCCCCAAGACTTGTAAACATCTTACCAGATAACAAAACAGTAACAATAAAGGAAACTCTTAATCACTTTCTAAACAACCTGTTTCTTACAGACCCGTCAACAGAACATAAACTTATACCAGCCCCCCCCAGATTTAATGACTCAAGGCCCCCCGTGATAACGAAACAGGAATTAAACCGAATAATAAGAAATATAAAACAAAACAAGGCACCAGGGTATGATTACATAGATTATAATTTAATTAAAAGAATACACAATGCAGAACCACAACTTTTACTAACGCTTTTCAACACATGCCTCAAACTTAACTATTTCCCAAAATCTTTCAAAATAGGTACAGTAGTACTATTCCACAAAGCTGGTAAAGACACCAAAGATCCAAATAATTACAGACCAATATGCCTACTACCAGCATTCAGCAAAATATTAGAAAGAATAATACATTGTAGAATAAACCACCATCTAACAACTAGTAATTTTTGGAGCGCCAAACAATACGGGTTCAAACAGGGAATATCAACAGAACAAGCACTAGACGAACTTATTAACAAAATTAAACAAGACAAAGAGGAAAAATATCAAACACTGCTAATTTCTATGGACATTAAGGGCGCATTTGACAATATAAGTTGGCCGATAATAGCCAAAACCCTAAAACAATCTCCCTGCCCCACATACTTAATTAATTGGATCATTAGTTTTCTGGAAGATAGATACGTAACATTAGAAGAAAATGGTATAAAAATAACAAGGCAAACATTCGGCGGATGCCCACAAGGCAGCTGCCTGGGACCACTTCTGTGGCTGCTAATAGCAGATATAGCACTTAAGAAGCAATGGGGTATAAATGTCAGGATTCAGGCTTTCGCAGACGATTTTATACTAATCTTAAGATCAAAAACAAAAGAAGAACTTATAAAATTAGCAAATAAAATAATAAAAGAATTTAACGAGTGGATAACAAACAATAGATTAACATTAAATTGGGACAAAACAGAATTACTGTACCTAAATAGAGGACACACAGGGAATCTCCCAACCGAAAATTCATACAACATAGAGGGCATTGAATTCAACGGTAAAAAGTTAGAGGTCAAAGAACAAATTAAATATTTAGGGGTAATGATACACAAGAATCTAAACTGGCTCCCACATTGCCAACAACAAACAAAGAAAATCATAAAATCATTTTGGATGATGGGACGGATGGTCTCTAAGGGATGGGGTCTACAACCCAACATAATTAAAATTTGGTATAGGTCAGTAGTGGAGAAAACACTTACATACGCCGCCCCAATATGGGGGCATAACCTGAATAGACGCAGCAAGGAAGTATTATCTAGCTGTCAAAGGCACTTTGCATTGGCCATAGTCAAAGCTTATAGGACAGCCTCAACAGCGGCACTTCAGGTTCTATCTGGCCTGATTCCAATTCACCTTCAAGTACAATACGAAGCAGCTTACGGCACTGTCTCAAGATTACGCAAAACAGTAAACATATACAACACAACTATCCATCACACGGACTATGTTAAAAAGATCAACGTTTGGCACAACCACCCAGCAGAAACAGTAGAACCAAGATTCGGACACAATCTAAGAGACATAGTCGTATACACAGACGGTTCGAAATTGGAATCAGGCGCTACGGGATCGGCTTTCGTAGCATACAAAAATGAACAAAAAATCAAGACATGGTCGGTGCCACTAAGAAAGTGCAACAGTGTCTTCCAAGCCGAACTACTGGCCATACTGAAAGCCGCAGAATGGGGTAATACCACAGGGCAAGATTACAGCATACGCTCGGACTGCATGTCAGCAATACAAGCATTAAGCAAACCCTTTAACGTAACTGAAATAATAGATACAATACAACAAACAGTAAAAAAAATCAAATAATAAATTTAAAATCAGCTGGGTCAAGGCTCACGTGGGCATCCAAGGAAACAAGGATGCTGACGAATTGGCCAAACAAGCAGCACAAAACCCATACAATGCAATCCCTTACCACATGGAGAAACCAATAACAAAACTAAAGAGAACCCTGAAAGAACTAACAATTAAGCAATGGCAGTTCGAGTGGGACTACGGGGACACAGGCAGGCTGACACACAGGTACTTCCCTAAAGTGGATACACACAGATTGATAAGCTACAAACTACTTTCTCAAGTCTACACAGGCCATGGCGCGTTTCCAGCATATCTGCACAGATTCGCACTGGTGGAAACGCCAGATTGTGAGTGTGGATTGATGGGAACTTCCAAACACTACCTCATAGCCTGTCCACTCACACAAGCACTCCATCTGGTAGGCATAACACCAAACAACGAGCAACTTTGGCACAAACAGCTAGCTCAAAACAAACATGTACAAGCAAAAGCCAAAATAGTGATCAGATGGTTAATTGATAACATAGACTTAATTTCACACTAACGTGAAGCAAAACTGAACAAGCCCTTCCCACCGTCCACACAAGATTAATTCCTCAGCAGCAACAGTAATCTAGCGTAGTGCATAGCGAAATAATAAAAAGCAATTAATAGAATCCTCTATTTTTGCACAAAAAGGCATTAAAAGAACTTTACTTTTACTGCACCAAAAAAACTATAAAAAAATATATACTAAAAGCACAATGTGCACAAAAAAAAAAAAAAATAAATAAAAATTAACGAAGCCATGTACGCTAATGGCGCCTGGTGCCTGTAAAATCCGTCGTGGGTGCAAAGTCCTCCAAGTTCCCTTTGAATTATACCTCTGGAGGTGCCTAGTCAGGTGAAGGTCTCGTCACCTGATCAAGGTTCTAAATTACGAGACCAATTCCTTTCTCTTTTTTAAAATTTAAATTTCTTTTTTAAACCTGCCATTTCAGCGAGGTTGTATGGATGCCGTGAGCTGTCAAGTAGAGAAACTGTAGCAAACCACTAGAGAACACTACAGACAAGATGTAATACATAGCGGAAACACAAATATTTAAACTGAATTATATAAACCTGTCTATATTAGCAACCATAGTCAGTGTGAATATGGCCCGAAAGCAAGCCCCTTTCCTTATTCGACAACATACCCAGATACCCATAATTAATAACAAACTAGAACCGGCCAACACAGTATCAAAGTAACTCTCACAAAATACCGTTGCAGCCAAGGACACCCAAGAAGCTAATCAGGTGGATCTCCGTTATGAGGAGATTAGGCGAATTTCGCCCCGCGGCCAGGTATACAAACTCGTTAAGCTGGGCATAATGCCCGGCAGGTAGGGGCCTGGTCTGCGGTTTAATAATAATAATAACTATCGGGAACTTAATATGATATATATTGCATATATGTTGTCACATCTACACATGACAAAAATTTTAGAGTCCTAGATGTTATAATTACGGAGAAATCCGCGCGCAGGCAGGCAGACAGACACTTACTCTTTTATAGAGATAGAGATTTCATTTTTGGTTGATACATTAGTTTGCTTTGGAAAACATCATTTCATCAGGTTATAATAGTTTTGGAACGGATCCTTTGATTTTGATTATTCTTTTTTAGTTCGAATAAGCTCGTTAGGGTAGTATTTCAAAGAGAACTAAAGTATCATTAAAAATTGGAAAATAGTATGAAAATAAAAAATGACAATTGGTTGAAAATCCCTTATCATTCAGCGAGTTCTAGGGAGAAGCTAAAAAACATCTCACTCTAACGCCGATATCTCTCTAAATTTTTACGATATTTGATTGATTTTTTTTAATAAGTTGCTCGATAGAGTTGACTATTAAATTTTGCAAAAAAATCCTTGTTATCGTTCGCGCATGCGCAGATATAAAGTATTTTATACAACTGCTCATATTTCCTTAAATATTTAATATATTTATAATCCAGTTGCACTACATTGTTTCTACTACATTTTGTCAATTTTTCTGAAACTGACGTTAAATTTGGTTAAAAACCCTGTATGTTATAAGCAAAAAACATGCAAGATTTTTTTTTAATTTTTAAAATAAATCGCTATAATTCTATTACTATACATGCTATTCTTACACAAATGAATACACATATTGTACAATGTCTACCTATGTATATTCTGTAGCGATAGATCATTTCGTTCATTTTATTTTACAGGGTGAACCAAAGTATTTTTTTTCTTTAATATTTTTTTAGCCCCCTAATTGTCCTCCTTATCAAATCGACTTTGATAAATATGAAGACAAACCTGTTCTTTTTAATCCTAAAATTCCAGAAGAATCTGACAAGTATATTTTTAAATATTCGACAAAATGTCCAAAATTGAAAGTTGCCGGTCATTAATGGCCATATAGTGTATTCGTATATATATTTATATACGTTATAGATATGTGAATATATTTTATAACAATAAGTTACTTGATCGTTCTTTTTGAAATTCTTATTAATGTATACTGTTTTATTTTCAAGTTTCAAAATTTTCATTTTGAAATAGATTATGAGGATTATTCCAACAAGTGGGTAAGTGTGATCGAAGATCGCACAAAGGGTTTCGTTTAATAATCCTTTCAAAACACTTTATCCTTTCTTTAATAAATCCAAATAAATTTCATTTAGCAACAAAAAAAAAAGTTCACGTTTTTTATAAAGTAAAAATTTACCAGTCTATTTTTTCGTTTTTTCGAATATCTAAACAATCCCGATAGCGGGCGAAGCCCTCTATTATACTCTGTCATAATAATATATGTCATGTGGACTAAATGCGATATTTAAAAAAACAAAATTTCAAAATTAAACATGTTGTACACCTTCAAAATGTTAAAATATGCGAATATTTCCAGAATCAGGTTTTCATCACGATTCAATACGTTCCTCACACTCATATATTTACTATACTCTATTACTCACATTGATACTCGCTTTGTATTATTCTCAAACATTTGAGAAATCTGTTAAACTTCCGATATGACATCAGATTAATTTTCTTTTTAATTCTCTAATGACGTGATATTAATCTGCTTTCTGTACATACGCATACTCATACTCCTCGTATTATTGAGAAATCTTTGAAAATTTCCGTTTTATTACCCATTTGACGTCATTTTTTTTTTTTTTTTCAGTTGGTGAAACTTTTTATTTCATTTTCATTTTTCACGTGGAAATCTTTCAATAGAAAATTAATTATTGTAGAAAGAATTTTATTGTGGATTTTTAATTGTTGGCAACTGCTATAACGAAAAATGTTTAAATTTAATAGGAAAAGGTTGTTAGAATTTTGGTTTTTTATCTCTATTTATTAAAATAATACGATTTTTTCAAATTTTAATATTTTGAGCTTCATAGCAGGTATTTAATTATATATACACAAAGTTTCAACTCTGTAAGTTATATAGGTTCTGAGAACGGCTCTGTGACGGACAGACAATAGAGCGAGAGTAATAGGGTTTCGTAGGATGAATGAAACCCTAATAAGAAAAATGGTTTTTAAAAATATACGAATGATTTTTATGAGAATAAATTATCTACCTAAAGATTAATGTAGATAAATTACTTTCATTTTTGGACACGTATTTTCAAAAGTGGACTTTTTAAAAAAATTCCAAAAAAGTTGAAAATTCTTTATAGATCCGGTTTGTCTTACTGTCGGTCTATCCGTCTCCCCGTTGTCTAACTCTCGTAAATATATATTTGGTTTGTCATGTAATTGGTATATGTTATTCAGGTTTCTTGAAAAATATTTGGTTTTTTAAATGAAGAAATCCGGCCTGTACCTGGAGGAAAAGGTAGTTTCCATGTCCCATGTCTTTTTAAAAATTCAACTCATTTTACTCAAACACCCGAAACTAAAATGCCTGGAACCCGATTATAGAAAAATCATTCTCGGTTTTCGTTAATACTAAATTTCAATGCGAATTTGAACATGAGAGTTGCAGCGCTAACAAAAATCAAATTGTTTCAAAATATCAGCTAACCTAGAATTTCAAACAGCTATATCTCAGCCATTTTTTAAATATAAAGTCAAAACAATGCTTCGAAATCCTCATATCACGAAATAATACTTAAAGGAAATAACCTTTTCAATTTATAATTTCTGATACATCTTTTTACTTTATTTAAAAAATATTACAAACATTTTAACTGTCATTTTGAAACAAGATGGCGGATGAAGCTGGCCAAAGAATTTGGTCGAGACCTTCGTATGTCTTGTATACATGAGAAATTCGTATCGGTTCATAAATACGAGAGTTACAGCTTAATAAAAATCAGACTGTTTCGAAATACCAAACACCCTAGAATTTCAAACTGCCATATCTCAGCCCCTTTTTAAGATAAAGCCAAAAAAAAAATGCTCCAGAATCCTTGTATCACGATCTAGCACTTAACGGGAACAATTGTTTCAATTTATAATTTTTTTACATATCTTTTTGAATTTTTTAAAATTTAAAAGTTTTTAAAAAGCCGCCATTTTTAAAAAATATGGTTGATGAAGCTGGAGTGAACTCGGCTGGAGTGAACTTGGTATGTCCTATACATATACTCAGTCACATCCAAATCTTTTCATAAATAAGATAGTTGCAGCATGACATATATCAGATGTATATGTTACGGCCAAAACCCGAAATCGGCCAATTCGCGAAATGGCCGGCCAGTTCGCGAATTGGCCAACTTTGTTTAAAATTGATTGGCCAATTCGGGAATTGGCCGGATGCCGTCGGCCAATTCCCGAAATAGCTATGGGTAGTTGGGCAGTTTGAATGTAAATGCTTGACAAGTTCGGTATTGAAAATGAAGTATGTAGAGATTATAATTCATGTACAGGAGTACTCAAAAGTAATATGTGACTTAATGGTCTATGGGGAAAATCAATTGCGGCGTACCTTAATGGTGTTACAATGTTACAAACATAATAAAATGATAAGAATTTCTGAGGTGCACTAAAACATGATTCTGTAGAATAAAGAGCAAAAATAATTTATCATTGATTTACAGGGTCACACAAAATAATTCTACTACATAATGGTGTACGGGGAAAAATGTTTGCAGCGTATTTTAATTATGTTTCTTTTTTTGAAATATGCTGAAACTGATATACATTGCTGATTTTTACTACAAGATTTTTTCTGTAGAATATTATGGGTATATCAATTATTGTTCATTTACAGGGACACATAATTGATTTCGAATACACTTCTGTATCGGAAGTATTATCTATTAGGGATGATTGCTGGAAGTGCGTTTAACTAAATTTTTGCATACTACGTGGTGTGTATAAATTCTATTAATCCTACACAGGGCTAAACAAAAACGTTCTTAAGCTTTACTATTGGGATTTTAAAAAGGTACATTAAGTATGCTTTTTAATTTGAATTATGCATTTTCAAGCACAAATATACTAAAAGAAGTTTCTAGATTATAAATTAAATCATATAGAGGTATATGCAATGAACTTGATACTTGGCTGCCTATGAAAAGTAATTCCTTGAAATGTGATTTCAGTAGTTTTATGTGTATTTTTGCCTAAATTAAATTGTAGCTATATATTTAGCGTGTATAAAAACCTGTATGTAATAGACTGGTCTTTACAAAATAATTCAAGTACATTTCTGCCCATTGGTAGAATTTTCTGAAGGTATATTTTCAACTATGTTACGCGTTTTATAACTAAACTAGATTTTAGAATACTATATGGAATATATACAAATCAGTACATCATATACGGGGTTTCACAAAACAATTAGAGTTTTTCTCCGACTATGCACAGTAGTGGCTGAAATCTGGCTTTCAAATGTGTTACGCGTTTTCTAAAATGTTTAATTGAATATCTTTTTTACCTTATTAAACGGTTTTGTTAAAATATTCTATAAGTGTTGCAAAGTATATTTCATAATCTATGCTTGACGCATATGATTTTTCTTTCTTGTTTCGTCATTGATGACATTTTGTTATAACGATAAAAAATAAAATATTAATTTGCAAAAAGGGTTTTTGTCAAGGTCAAAGGCATTAAAATTGAACTAACATCATATATCAAAAGAAAACATTTATTTAAAAACATGAAATTGCAGCATTTTCCTATGATTTCGTCAAAATGAAATTATTTTCATATTTTTTCATTCTGCCCACTCTGAAATTAGGTACCAAAATTTCAATAGAAGAAATTAATGACGTCATTTTTAAAAGACATTTGACTAGATATATTTTAGACATATTTTTTTTTATTCAGAAAATGGCAATATTTGACTACGATTGTGTCCAAATGACAAAATTTTGATTGGTATTTCATTCTGCTGATATTGACATCAGACCCAGATGTTTTACAACATGTTTTTATCAGAAAAAATAGAATCATGTTTAAGAGAAAACACACATTCTTCCATAAATTGATGTTTGCCATATGAACGATTTCTGGGCGTGAAAAGTAGAGACCCGTTACAGAGAGGTTTCTCGTTACAGTGATTGCCGTATCAAAGATTAAAAGTCTAGAAGAGCACAAAACTATATTTTGGGGATAGCTGTAGTAACAGTTAAGAGGATACTTCACTCGCGCAAAAACAACCGCTGGCCAATATTAATTTTTTTTAATATCTCGTTTGCAGTTCAATGTTTTTTAATGATTGTTTTTACCTTGGATAGCAGATATTAATCTCTACACTGTAAAAAAAAAGTTCGATATACTAAAAAAATTTTAGTTTTTCTCATTGATTTTTGCAATTACTAAAAATTTGTTTGTATTCTTACTCAGTTACAAGAAAATCTGTAAGAATTACTAAAAAACACCTAGCAACATTACTAGAAAACAGCTAGCAACGATTACGGTTTTTAGTACCGGTTACTAAAGAAATCTGTGGAATACAAAAAAAAAAATTAGTAACCTCAAGATTTTTTTTACAGTATACGCAGGTCATTTGTTTTACTTTTTTGATTTTGTTTACAGGTTTTTTTTTTCTATTATGAGGCTACTATCACTTTTGAAACCGGTTTCGAAAGTGAAATTATCTTAATAAAAATAATCTGTAAACAAAATCGAAAAAACGGCCTGCGTTGAGATTGATCTCAGCTACTCAATGCAAAAGAAACTTAATTAAAAATATTGACATATAAAAGAAAAATTTAAAAAGAAATCTCCCATAGGATTAATATTAGTGAGCGGGTGTTCTTCCGTGACTGAAGTAGCCTCTTTATGGTGGCGGAGCACAAAAAGTCCCATTAAATTAAGGTGCTCTATTATACTGATCACAATTTAAAAGGTTAATAGGCTCGAAGCCCAGAATAACTATTATATAAAAGGTGTCCGTTATAATTATCATTATTTTAACGGTTCGTGAGCGCAACGGGCAGGGAGCCTCATTTTTCAGGAAACCACGTTACAGTGATTTCCGCATTAACAAATTATAAGTGCTAATTGCACAAGGTCCTGTTTTGTAAGTGACTCCATTACAGAGATTACCATATTAACGATATATGTGCACAAAGTGACCAATATGATAAATACAAATACTGTTGCGATAGGATGATTATGCAACGTTTAAAAAGCAACGTAAATAGCAGAATAAACAACGTAAATTTACGTTTAAAATTTTTCCAGACTTCATAAGAAAACTTTTTTTAGTAGGGAAAAAGGGAGAAGGAAATATAGGAAGACCAACGCATATGATCGAAATTAAATGTGATTGTGCTTTTCTTTATGTTGGTTTTATGTATTACATATTCATCATGAAACTAATTTTACATATGTAAAACAATGGATATATTTATTTGTTAACATGGGAGTCCGCAGAACAATATCAAAAAGGGGCAAGATTTTCGAACTCTAATCTAATTTTTACTTTCTTCTATCTATAATAGAAAAAAATATCGTAATCGAAAAATGTTTTCGACTTTCGGTTTTCGACGGATTTACACGTTTTAGGAGTCGGAGATCCCGAAAAACAAGGTTATAAAAAATGTCTCACTTATCAATGCAAAATTATTCTCATTTTTTGTTTTGAAAATATACATAATTATAAAAGAAATGACTTTTATTACAAGTATTAACATGTATGAAATAGAAGAATGTTTTGTGATTGGCACAACCAACACGTTTTCTTCTGTTAAATAGAGAATATAAACACGAAATAAACAAAATGTATTATTTTTTTTTAAATCAGAATTCTACGTGCAAAACAATTTTTAAGTACATCAGCATAAATACAGAAATATAAGAACACATATTAAAAATGAAGAATTGAAACAGTTTACTATTTTTCCTAATCAGGGCGGGGTTTTTGCCTCCTGTAGCCTCCGTTTAAGATAATTTTTAAACACATGAACATAAAAATAAAAACATAACTAAAAACTGTCTTTAACGGGGGGGGGGGGGGGCTAAGGGGACTTTGACCCCGTGAGGAAAATTATTAACTACTTCTTTTTTTAGTGTTTAATTTTTTTACATTTGAGAAGAATAAATTTTACTATTGCTTTCAAGAGAAAAAAATCATAAATATGAAAATCCAGCAAGTGGCAATTGCTCTCCGCTGACCCTTGCCCCCCCCCCCCCCCCCCCCGTTTATCGAACTTTTAAACGAATAATAATATTTTAAAATTCCTCCATCCAAATACTTTGGCTTAACGTCAGATTAATAATAATAGAAAAAAATACACTTTTAAACTAGTTTTTCGTAACAAATAATGATTTTGGACAAAGCATATTTTTTATATGAATCATTAGAAATTGTATTCCAAAAAAAATATAGAATAGCCTTTTACAATATTTATATAAAATACTATACTAATACGAAGAATACAATAATCACAATGTCACATAGGCAGGAAATTAACTCTTCAACAGATCAGAATATAATCGTCACAATGAATTCACTGTATCAGAATAAGTCACAGAAGCGGGAAATTCTTCATCAGAGAACATCTGTCATAAATTTCTAAAAAGTATAATCGTCACAGCTTGGAACTTCCTTTCCTATCACGTGCCCCCTATCGGACAGCCTTGGATCCCCATTTCGTATATTGGCCAAGGATTCCCGGCCACTTCGCGAATTGGCCGGCCAAAACCCGAAATGCTTTGTTCATTTCACGTACTTCGGGTTTTGGCCGTAACATATATACATATAAATTAACATTTGAACGGAGGGTGGTTTTGCGGTCTGGGGTTGATGATCGGTGTAAATATACCAATATTTTCTGGAATTGCTTTCCTCCGAACGGCTGGAATAGGTAGCCTTTTACTTTTTTTAGTGAAAGCTACCTAATAGTGTAGATACATGCAATTGCATCATAGATATGACATTGTCTAAATCTCTCTTCCACGTGTTTCTTGGTTCTTTTGGCTAATAAGCAATATTCAAAACAATTACTTCACCATGATTTCAAGAATAGTAAAATAATTTTTCAATCAAGAGTTTATTTCCCATCCTTTATCCGTGAATCTATAGAAATACATTTGCAAAAAGATAGCATTTACAACGAAACCGCTTCTTTGGAATTAGCTAAAACTTGGCACGCGATGATCGTTAGATTGAAAAAGCAATAAAAATAAAAACAAATAATAAATTTCACGTTTCCCAGTTTGGCCAATTTAAGCACCTGCTAGCCTTGGACATGCGATCTCGTTGTTTATGTTTACCATTTTCAAAAATATACGATAATATTGTATTTATCATTTAGATCTGAAGATGTCACCGATAGTGTGAACGAAACATATGTAATCTACATTAAAAATGTATTTTTAAACATTCCGTGTTATGTTTTTTTATCACTTTAAGTATTATTAGACTTTAATTTAAAGTTAACAAGTGATTGTATTATATTATTTATAATTACTTCTCAGTTAGTACCTATTTGACTTAACGCTCATATCACGGTTCATGTAGATAAATATTTTCCTCTAAAATTTATATTCAGGAGGCTAATGTTCGCACAGACATATGTAAACCAAAAATTAATCATCCATAACCTAAAATCGCACATAAGAAATATGATGTTTGTATTATATTTTAATAGAAAGTGTCTTTATTTAACAATTGGGGAAATTGCTTAATTTTTTGACAGTGCTATATTTGAGGTAGTTTTCCAAGTCAAGATAAAATAGCAATTATTTTATAAGAAAATCAGCATTGTGGTGTAGTTCATAGCAATTTTTTCTTATATTTATTAGCGTCGTTTTCATCTAAAAATATTCGGCTATATTCAATTCAAGTCAAAAACTCAAAATCTAATCGTTTATTTTTTAAGTGGAAAAACAAAAATTCACAAAATGAATTAATGTATTTTTTTATGTTAAAATCCATCTTCAGTGGTTGAAAGTTTAAAATGTTCCTTTCAAAGACACTAACATTTTCCAGATAAACATATAAACTTTAATAAAATAAATGGGCCAGCCTTATCTTAAATACATGAAAACTTCGCTAAATATATATCCAAAGAAGGTACACATTTCGAATTATTATTATTTTTTATTTTTATTTATTATTTTCTTTTGCACATACAGGCAAAAAAGACAAGTACGGTACAACGAATAGAGTTATAATTACACAGCATTTAAAATCGCTTCATTGCAATATAATGAAAAACATGGAATGTTCTGAATATATTGCGTACTTAATTAAAAAATATATTTAAAAAAATTCAACAACATATTTAAAGGGAAATTACATGATTTGCATATTGTATAAAATATTAAATCTATGTATAAACATTTAAAGAAATAAAAAAAAAAATCCTAAATTGAATACTTAAAAAATATCTAATACACATTTTTTCATCTTTACTAGAATGGAAATATATGTAAATTTATTTTAATTTTTTGGCTGAGTTTAATCTGTAACATAGTTCCAATAAAAATATTGTAAATCAATTTAGCATAAAAAGATCCAATTTATTCTGTGTACATAAAGAGAATGTTCTTAGGTTTTACACACTTATTTAGTTTTTTCTGTTTTAATATTTTAGTATTTTTCGAAACATAGTATCTTCTTTATTGTTTCAGTAACTATGTTGAGTGCATTAAAAATAGATATCCTTTATATTTCATCCCTCTTTTGAGACCTATTAAATAAAATCACTGTTACAGTGTTTTCACATTATACTATATTTTTTGTAATGTAAGTACATTTTTTCCTAAGAGATAAAAGATGATATTTTTAAATGAAGAGAACTATAATAAAAAAAAAATATGTACTTTTTTACTTTTAACATTTACGTATTACACGTAGCATCGTTTTTGACATTTTTCTACTTTTTTAAAGTTGAAAATACTTATAAATGTTAACTTTTAGGTTTTAAAAAACATTTTCTAATTAATATGTACACAATCGTATTATATATTATAATAAATCTTAATTTTATAATGCGTCAGTTGAAAAACGACCAGTGCACAATTTGAATTTCAAAATGTTTCAATTGCGTAATGTTTAAAGTACCCCACATCCCCTTAAATATAAAATAACCTGAGAAAACGCTACTGCTAATAACGTGTAAAATTACACTCTCGTATATTTGTGGTGGGAATGTAGGAGAGAACTGTCCCAAAATTACATACTTAGGTAAATTAACATTTTATGTTTCTTTATCCTTATGTTTCTAAATATTGTCGCTAGAGGACATCACTGAACGATACACAGTTATGTAGTGCAATTTATCGGCAACGATTAGCATTTAATGGCGAAGGTTTCAAGTTTTTATTTTTCATTATTTACAAAGAAACCGTTTACACTTTTGTCAGAAATTCCTTGAGACTTTTTTTGTGCAAATTCACATCTGTTTCATTTCAGTGATTACATATCTAAAGTATAAGGTGAAAACTAATTTCTTTTTAGGTAATATTCTGTATATGCAAAAATTTATAAATGCATGTGTTCTTAAATACTTTCTCTGTATGTATAATTTGGTAATTGTAGGTAAAATGACATGCCGTCAGACATCTTTCCCTATCATGTTTTTCTCTGATTCAATTGTGACGGATTCAACAAAATTTCAACATATCAAAATCTATCTACAAATAATCCGTCAATTTTTAGAGTTTCAATGTCACCTTCTCTAATCCCAGTGACGACAACGTCTGTTCCCGAAACTCCAAAGACGTGTGTATTCTTTCAATCAGCAGTATCTTCAAGTTCAACATCTTCATGTATCAGACAACTTAATATATCTCCACTTCCTTGTGGATCTCATATCAGATCATCCTCTAAAAAGAGGAAGCATGAAGATGCAAAAGTTCTCACTAGTAGTAATAATATTGCTGAAACGAAGGTAAAAGCTGCGCATAAACATAATTCACACTCAAGTTCTACAGGCTAAGAAGAAAATTTGCGAAGTGAATAAAATGTGTTAAGTGTTCAAAGTGGGCACACAGTGGATGTGCCGATGTTTCTTGGTACGCCAAAAAATTATTTGTGATGTATGCAATTAAAATTTATAAAAACTGATGGGTGTGTCATTTTAGGACAGCACTGTATATAAAATGACATAGTGCAGCATTTTATATAAATCGTTATTATGACGTTGCGACGTTATGTGTTACTTTTTAAAAGTCACAATTTCATTTTGTATACTTCACAAAGTTCGTTTGTAAAAATTAAAGGTCCTGAGGAAAAGTGTGTATGAATTGAAGCATGTTTTCCTTGGGGTATGTCATGTTACGACAGTTTCCCCTATACCTCTAAAATGCGTATGTTTGATTATATACAACTTTAATGATAGTATGAGCAACAGACGGCAAACCACGGATAAGTGTTTTATATATCCAAAAAGGTGTGACATTAGAAATCTTGCCGAACTTCAATCTAAAGCGTCATGAGCAACGCTTTACAAATTTAATAAAATCTGGTAGCTAGCAAGAAAATCTAGTCGCCAGTAACAAAATATTTAGCACCCCACTCCGCCTGTCTTAGAAATTAAAAAATCGCGAAAGTTTTCTAATGCATTGATTGACAAAAAAGAATAAGATGCAGAGTTTAGTGATATTAGTTACATAGTTTAAAATGGTACATAAATTAGAAAAGTAATATAAACTAAGTTTTCTAGTAAAATTTAACAAATTATATATATCCTGAAAAAAAAGGAATACTGTAAATATTGAATTACCGGCATCTTCGATAAATGCTGATTGTTGAATACTTCAAATGTCTGGATTCTTCAGTGATATGAAATCTATATGTGATGAAAGGAAATAAAAGCAAAAATAATCTAGGACTCCATAGGGCAAGGTAGCACAAAATATTCTATTAGCGAAATAAAATGTTACCAAACGAAAAGAAAAACACTTAAGAATTATTTTTCAATTAATTTTCCACTTTTTAAAAGAAGTTATCCTCCGCAAAGAAGGGGTACACTCAATCTGTCACGTCATATATACTAGAAAATCGTCTCCAAACCAGGGTGACGCAGACCATTTGTACAGTCTGCGCGGAGAACACAGGGTCCATGATAATAAAGGCACCAAGTATTATAAGCGAGGGCGAAATATTTAAAAATACATATTATTTAATTTTATTAAAATTATTTATTATTTAAATTTTAATTAACTTTCATAGATTGACTTCAGATGAATTAGTTATAATCACTGCTATGTTATTCTATAAAATGAATGTGATAGATTAATCAGTTTTAATTCCGAACACAAAAATCGGATTTGAATAATAATAATAATAATAATAATAATAATAAACTTGAAGATTTTTTATCGTTGTATCCCATTTTAGTTGTAGCCACAGAGGAAAGATTGACACGAGTTCTTACTGTTTTATTGTAACCTCCTCCCTCATCCAACATTCTAATCACGTGGCAGGGCTATAGCGGAAAACAATGAAGTTTTCTGTGCATGAGGTGAGAAATATCTTAATTTTTCCTTTAAAAGTACGATAAAAGCGAAAAATCACTGCTGGCCACGCACGCGGAAGGTGGGTAAGAGAGGAAATTCTATTTATGTTCACTTCTTAGGTCATTTTTTTTTCTAAATAAATAAATACATAAAAGTCAGAATATATGACTTGGTCACCAGGTAAACAACTTGGTCGCCAGTGGCGAGCGGGTGGCCGCTATTGTCAAGCCTTGGTCACGATAACAAATAATAACAATAAAAACCAGCAAACAAAAATTCAAAGCTAATGAAAAGTTAACAAGAAAACTTATTTTTCAATTATATTGGTTTTCTTGATTTCTAAAAAATATAGGTTAGAAAAATATATTTTAATTGATTTGATTATAAGAAAAAAAGTATTATACAGTATTACAATTTTATCAACAATAAATAATTTATATTTATTATTAATTTTCTCATAACATAATTATATCATCTAGGTACGTTTTTTTTTTTTTCATTATTACCAAATAACCAATTACCAATACAACATACAGAAATTAAAAAGAAAAATTCTTTTTTTTTTTTTTTTTTTATGAAGATGTGTTTTAACTTATTCGATAACGATAAAGTATATTTTTTATGCTTGATATTTTATAATATTGTACATTCCTAAGTCGTAAACCAAATTGGGATATATCTGGCACACAGTAATGGACGAATATTAGGAACTTGTCTCAGCATTCAGTTGTTGACCTTGTACTGTAAATATCTATAATTAATCGTCGATATTAAAAATTTTTGCTATTTGCTTCACATTTGCTAATCATTTCCTTCACATATAACGAAAAAGTTGAGACCCTAATATGGGTGTATATTTAATTCCAATGTGAGCAATTTTGGCTTAATATGGGGCCAAGATCTGCAGTATTGGCTTGCTACTAGGCTTTAATCATATTTATTTTTAGATTACATATATAGTATAGTGCATTTTTATTTTTAGTTTTTAAATGTACTAGATGATTTGTTCTGCCTCATAAAATTTGAGGTTTTCACATGTTTGTGGTTATTTTTTCTAAAACACTTTTATGGAAAAATTAAAAATAAAACTAAAATACGTTTTAATTTATATACTAGTTCACATTGATATTAAATATAACTTTAAATATTTATTAGAAAATAAAACGGAAAATAATAATCTTAAACTCAACATGTTTACATTGAAAAAATTACACAGGCTGTCCAAGAGGAAACACCCTAAATTGAGCTGTCTGTAATACAATATGTAATTGCACATGTTTAGTTTTTAAATATACTATATGATTTGTTCTGTCCCATAAAATTCTAGGTTTTCACATGTTCGTGGTTATTTTTTCTAAAACACTTTTATGAAAAAATAAAAACTAAAACTAAAAGGCGTTTTAATTTATATACTAGTTCACATGGATATTAAATATATCTTTAAATATTTATTAGAAATTACAACGGAAAATAATAATCTAAAACTCAACATGTTTACATTGAAAAAGTAATTAAAAGGATATACAGGCTGTCCAAGACGAAACACCCTAAATTGAGCTGTCTGTAATACAATATGTAACATTTGCATTAAGAATATTGAAACAGCAATGGATACACATAGTTATGGATTTTTGTTTGTGAGCTCACACAATTTCTGCATGTGCCCCGCGAATGGCACGCTGAATGTCTAAGGAGGATGGCCGGAAAATTCTACCACCTCTCCCAATCCACCTTTGTGGAAATTCGCCAGTCAGTGTGTTCCGGACTCCTAAATGCCATTGTGGAGATGCCCTATTCTACCAATGGACCCCAATTATGCATACTACTACACGGTTTGTGCTTTTTTCAGAATTCGCTGTCATTTTTCAATATTATTTTTTTTCCAATTTTCAGTACTTTAAATAAAAATAATTGCTATTACATAATGTAAATTTACAAATCTAAGCTGCCATGTACAACCTGACAAAATTGTCTTGGTTGTTTATTACCTTCAGTGTAAGTGTTTAAAATTAAGGCGTTTCATATATTTATTATGTATTATGACAGTATTTTGAAAATTTGAATTAATCAAATCTTTATTTATGTGTATTGATATAAATATCACTATAATTATAAGTATTTAACATCCGAGATTTCCGATAATTACTTTTATATAGAGGAAACTGTGTCTGTAAATATATTTTTCGAGATTTACTTTTGAGGTATTTATAATATTGTAAAAATTTTCTTTTTCCGTTTCAAAAAAGGAGGAATTGAATTAAAACTAACATTTGTTTCTTTTATGAATCGAAATTACTCCTGTATGCTATTTTTATGGTAATGAAAGAGATAAAGGAGACGCAACAATCACGCTTCTATTATTACATTGTTTTTTTTTTTTTTTTTGTAATGTGACAAACTACACTACTAATCAAATTTTTATCACAAATGAATTGTTATGATAGGAGATTATTGCCTATAAATATCATTGGGTTCTAATAAGTTTTTACATTAACTAAGAAAAACTATTTACTACGTTAATTAGTTAATTAACGAAATTATTTCCTTTATTATGCAGAGGACTGTTTTATTAACATTTTATTTTCAATCTTAGATTATATTTTTAGACGGATTTATTTCATAAATTAACAGAATAAAGTATTTAATGTAATAAATTTATAACTTTTTTTGGTAATTTGTAAAGGGCATGAAGAACTTAATATTACGAATACCTTCAATTTATCAACAATCCTACAATCGACATCAAATCGATACGCTAACCTGTATGAAATGAATAAACTGAGTTATAGTTTCATTTAAGGATATTTAGATAAATTGTTTGTTTAAAAAGAATTTATAAAGTTTTTTATTCATTTTTTTAGTTTATTGGAAAGTAAAATACCTGTTCACAGAAGAAAAATAACGTTTGAACAAGAAGTGGGGTTATTAAAGGTTCGATTTTATTGTTACCAAATTAGTTATATATAATATTTAGTACTTTTTTTAAGATAATTCAAACATTATTATTCATAATACTTCAAAATTTGTAATTGAAAAAAGCCCGAAGGTTGTACACCTTCTACATCTACACCAGAAATAATTCTCAAAGTAGAGAATCTCTTTTAAAAAATCCTTCCATTTCCACACATGAAGTTTATTAAAAAAAATCCGATTGAGAACTAGACTATTTGTTAATAAAAGAAAATAAAAGCGTTTTAAAATACTTGAAGAATGAGTATGAAATAGGGGTTTCAAAGCATCCGAAGAAGAAGTAAAGTGTTAATTTTATTATTAACAAATTAATTATATATAATACTTATTCTTATTTACAGGTAAAACAAACAGCATTGTTTTGTAAGTCAACATTACTTTGTTCATTATAGAAATGGTTAACAATCTTTATCTCCAATGTTCTCCCAGTATTGGAAAATGCGTTTTACAAATCTTTAATTTTCTTTACGCTTATGTTTTGAAACAAATAGCAAACATATAATAGTATGAAGTGTTACGAATTAATAATCATTGGTTTATATGTAAAAATAAGAGTAACTAGTACTAGTATAATTACTTTTGGAATAATCAAATTAAACTTAAAAACCCTACCGATCTTGTTCAATTCTTATGAGACACATATGAAAATCATATTAAGATATATTGGTAAACCATCCGCATATGATTCTAGCAGATGATACTAGATGAAAGTGCCAAACTTACAGTCATATTTTACTATACAGTGTATGGAACAACAGTCGCCTGATAAACATCAAGGAAACTAATACATTGTAAGTCAAGATTGCCTTCCAAATTTTTCTGATTTCCGTGACTCGAAGAGCTGGAGGACAGGTGACAGATTATCTAATGTGTATACACATAATATCTGAATGCGAAATCCAGAATAATAAAATCTGTACATGTACAGAACTGAGTTTTCTAAATAATAATACATTTCCCCCCGTGTATCAGTAGAAAAAAAATAATATTTTTACTTACCCATCATACGTACTATAGGGTAAGTTTTGTAATCGTTTTGAAAATCGAAAACATTTTTTTTTGACGGATTTACTCGTTTCAGACACTGGAGATTCCGAAAAACATATTTTTAGAAAAAAAAATGAGGTCCGTCTGTCTATGTGTGTGTCTGTAAACGCTCTATCTCCCGAAAAATTTGAGATAGAGACTTGAAATTTGGTATGTACTTAGCATGTAATAATGAGAAGAAGCTTATTGAATTTCAGTAACCTCTATTATCCGGAACTATTTTTATCGGACTCTCAAAATATTCGTTCTGATAAAACGTATGTAAAATTTTTCGAAGATGTTTATTTTAAGGAGTATAAAAGACAATAAAAAAATATTAATTTTGCATAAGAATGAAGTCGATCGGATAATGAGTTGCCGAGATATTTATAATCATATTTCAAACACTCTTCGATTTTTCATGATCCTGCATTTCATTCAAATTTCAATTCAAAGATATATTTTGTAACAATTTCAGTAAATCTCTCACAGTCTGCTAATTAGGCAGAGTAATCAAAGATAGAAGTTCCCAAGAGTTGGAAAACTTTTCTCACGCTTAGCTGTGGGGGTGACAAGAATGCCGTTTACTACAATAGGAAAAGATGAGCTTCGATCAATCTTGTGAAACTGAAATTGCTAGACAGCAAATATTTCTCTGATCTGACCGTCTATATGTGGGGTCTCAGATCGTGGGAATTTCCTGCGTGAACATTTAAAAGTTCAGTAAGACCTCCCTAAAAAGGCTTTATCCAATGACGTAAACTAAAACTTTTTTGATTGGTGATCGGAGAATCTTTTGTTCGAGCAAACGGACCGGAGAAGAGGATCGAGAGGAAGGTAGTTAGAGTTTCGGCAGGAGAACGAGTGTTGGTGGAAAACACTCATCTCAGGACGGTTTCCCTTCTTAGTAGGGAAGGACAGGTTTGCTGACAGATTTTTGAATGAGAGAGTGCGATCTCTCTGAAGTCAAGGCAACAGCCTTGGATTTGACCTTTCGGGGAGAGTGAAAAGTAGCACTTTAAGATTCTAAAACTACTGTAAAAGACTGGACT
Source organism: Maratus michaelseni (assembly GCA_963931845.1). Lineage (NCBI taxonomy): Eukaryota > Metazoa > Arthropoda > Arachnida > Araneae > Salticidae > Maratus > Maratus michaelseni. The sequence continues at coordinate 436,436,009 of OZ007587.1, read as the reverse complement.
ATTTGGTGATTTGCTATAAATTACAAGTCGAGCGAACTCAGCTAAAAAAAATTGTTGTAAATAATTTTTACCTCTAGAAATTTCAAGAACGCTTTTTAAATAAAATTTGTTCTGAAATATTTAATGAAGGTGATCAATTGTGAAACGGCTCCACGCTACCCCATTTCAAAAACACACAACATCGTGGATTCTTTACAGCTGGTGGCAAGCGAGTCGGATATTTCGACAAAAATTTATTAGCATTAGTGAAGAGAGTCCAGACAGTAGCAGTGACGCCCGCCCGCATCTAAGCGCGCAAGATCTGACGCCAGTTCAGGAGAGGAAAGCAGAGACCGAAGCAAGCCTTGCAGTGTCACGACAGACCACAGTTCCGTCCTGGAAGCAAGCCCGTGTTTACAGAGAACAAGCCCGAAGCAAGCCCTTGCATTGTCACGACAGACCACAGTTCCGTCCTGGAAGCAAGCCCGTGCTTACAGAGAACAAGTCCGAAGCAAGCCCTTTCTAGGAAACATCAGGAGTCGACAAACCGAGATAACCTGTGAAATCGACGACGTCTAGGCCAGACCCGAAACCGGCGACAGATAATGCAGACAAAGACTGTAGAAAAGGTAAGCTCAATTCATTTTTGAGTGGCTCTCATTTTGTTTATATATTCTTTAGTGAGGAAAATTCATTTCTGAGAAATTTTTTATGTGAATATTGATATATGATAAATTATGATAAATTTTTAAATCTAATAACTTTTAACATATTTGGAAAAATTTTATGTATATTTGTTATCAGCATAAAATTTGATAGTGTGAACTTTCTTTTGGCAGTAAAATTATATAAGGATTGTCAGGCTAAATGTGTATATATATAATTTTTTTTTCCCGAAAAAAAAAAAAAGAGATAAAAATTTTGATTTTTCAAATAAGTCGATTGTCTATTCATGATTGAAAGATTTCAAAGGTGTACTTTTTTATATTATTAGTGAAACAATAGATGTTGTTGATAATCAAATATTTTGAATATGTGATGTTAGGAAAATTTTTTCAGCAGTTGCAAAAAGTGGTCATTTTGTTACCTGCGGGGTCAGAAATATCAAGTATTGGTTGAATTATGAACACAGAATTTCAAATTTCTAAATTTGTTTTAAATGTGTATGATCGACACCAAAACGTGTCAGTGTATTGAAAATTTTACAATATTGAAAATCTATTTTTATATGTATACTATTTTTATTATTCCTCAAATTGAATTGTATTTAAAATTGTTAGTATTATGTGGGTAGTTGCAGAAAATTTTCCATAAAGTGTTAGAATCCCTGGTGCATAAGTTAGCGAGCGAAACTATCATTTTCATCTTTATATTGTATTTACATAAAATTTTAAAATGCAAGAAGTAACTGATCTGAAACAGTGCAGGAAAATTGATTTGCAGAATTTAGCGGAAGAATTGGGAGTGGAAATAGGGAAAAATGACAGGATACCGGTAATTATCCAAAAAATCGAAGCTGCCGATGATTACGATAAAGATTTTGCATTCACGCAAGCTGCGTATATCATAAAAGATCGAGAAGAGAAGATAGCCGCGGATAAAGAAAGGGAAAAAGAGAATAAAGAGAGGGAGAAAGAAGAAAGAGAAAGAGAGGAAAAACAAAAAGAACGCGAATTTACGTTAGAACAACTTAGATTGACGCAAGATGCAAATAGACGTAGTTCAACTAACAGTACCGGGTCGGAACGCCCACCTAAATTGCCGCTTCGAACAATCATGCATCGATTTGATCCAGAACGCTCGGATATAACTTTGTTTTTAAATTTGTTCGAACGACAGGCGACCAAAGCGGAAATAGAGACAGGTGACTTAGTGACGCATTTATTAGCTTTAGTGCCGGTAGAAATTGCAGAGTTAATTTTAAGGGAACCGCAAGATCAGACGGATAACTTTGAATACGTCAAAAAGTTTTTGCTTGAACGATTCCGTATGAGTCCCGAATCGTATCGTCAAAAATTAATGAAACATCCACGCAATCCAGATGCTCCATGGAAAGATATTATTTTCGAGATCAACAGTTATTTAGAGGGTTGGTTAAATGGGTTAGATGTTACAGATTTCAATAGTCTGAAAAATTTATTGATAACGGACCAGATCAAGCGCCGTACTTCTAGCGAATTGAAAGAGCATTTCATTGATTCGTGGGCAAACTACAAAGACCCGTTAGTTTTGGCAAAATGTCTGGACGAATACGAAGCAGTGAAAGGGATTTCAGATAAAAAAGAGAATGCGAGATCTTTTTATGATAGGAAATCTGAAGAAACGAAACTCGAGGGAAATTCTGGAGAAGAAAAAAATTCCGACAAAAAAATAAATTGGCGAGACAAGGAAATTAAAGACAGGGAACGTATCTTTGAACGAAAGAGGCGTTGCCATACGTGTGGAAGCGAATTTCACCTAATGGCACGTTGTCCGAAAAGACAAAGGGATATTACGGAAGTAAAATCTTTCGAGAGCATAAATCACTTAGGCGATATAAGCGAAGACAAAAGCTTGTTCCGACCTTTTTTGAGTGAAAACAAAATAAATGGGAAGAAGGCGTGTGTACTTAGAGATTCAGGTAGCTCGTATTGTGTTTGCCCATGGAATTTGGTAAATAAGAGCAAATTAGGCAATGAATATGTTTGGCTTAAACAGACATTTGATAAATATCCAAAACGATTTAGAGTGGCACGTATAAAAATGGAAATAAAAGGTCTCGGATATGTAAATACGAAAGCGGCAATCCTGCCTAGACACTCTAAAATTAAACACTATATCTTAGGTAATAAGACGCAGGCTTTAATAAATGAAAAGATAAAGCGAAAGCAAAAATCGCAAACTAATTCCAGTTTTGAGAACCCGGGGATTGAGATAAACCCTTTAACAGATCCACAAGGGCAGGAAGAAAGTCTTTCATCATTCCCCCCCGAAATGAAGAACCATCATTCTCAGTGTATTGGGGAAAAAGAAACCCTTTTGAAAAGGTCAAGGAAAGTAGATGAGTTGGTTTTCGACCGGCAGGGTAATTCGAAAAATAAACGCGAAAATATGGAAGTGAGTGTTGACAGGAAGGGTTATCATTCGAAAGTTAATCTGGAGGAAGTGAGCGGATTCACAAAGAGTTTTCTAAAATCCTTCGAAATTCTGTTGAAAGAGAGTAGGGACAGTGGAAATTCACGCCTTTGTGACACTCTTGTTAAAGAAATTGAACGGTTGTGTAAAACGTATTGTTCGGCAAACACAAGTAAAGAAATTCAGTAGTAAGTATTTGAGTAAAATCCAATCTTTTGTACATATTTGATTATTTTTAGTTTTATTGTTATTTTGGGGCATGTGTAGAAAAAAAGTATCTTTCAAAAAAAAAAAAAGTCTCTAAAGCTAGATGTTCAAGAAATGGTAAGCAGTATATAAGAAATTAGGTCACTGATGTATATAGTGAGGTTAAATTGAAATGTTATTTGAGCCACTCAAATATGTTGAGCTAATCCCTTTTTTGCAGATTTTCCGCGTTTTAACCCGGAAAATGTTTTGATGGTGGGGGTGTTGTAACAATTTCAGTAAATCTCTCACAGTCTGCTAATTAGGCAGAGTAATCAAAGATAGAAGTTCCCAAGAGTTGGAAAACTTTTCTCACGCTTAGCTGTGGGGGTGACAAGAATGCCGTTTACTACAATAGGAAAAGATGAGCTTCGATCAATCTTGTGAAACTGAAATTGCTAGACAGCAAATATTTCTCTGATCTGACCGTCTATATGTGGGGTCTCAGATCGTGGGAGTTTCCTGCGTGAACATTTAAAAGTTCAGTAAGACCTCCCTAAAAAGGCTTTATCCAATGACGTAAACTAAAACTTTTTTGATTGGTGATCGGAGAATCTTTTGTTCGAGCAAACGGACCGGAGAAGAGGATCGAGAGGAAGGTAGTTAGAGTTTCGGCAGGAGAACGAGTGTTGGTGGAAAACACTCATCTCAGGACGGTTTCCCTTCTTAGTAGGGAAGGACAGGTTTGCTGACAGATTTTTGAATGAGAGAGTGCGATCTCTCTGAAGTCAAGGCAACAGCCTTGGATTTGACCTTTCGGGAAGAGTGAAAAGTAGCACTAGTTAAGACTTTAAGATTCTAAAACTACTGTAAAAGACTGGACTATTTGGTGATTTGCTATAAATTACAAGTCGAGCGAACTCAGCTAAAAAAAATTGTTGTAAATAATTTTTACCTCTAGAAATTTCAAGAACACTTTTTAAATAAAATTTGTTCTGAAATATTTAATGAAGGTGATCAATTGTGAAACGGCTCCACGCTACCCCATTTCAAAAACACACAACATCGTGGATTCTTTACAATTTCAATTGGAAATGAGACGCAATAAACCGTTAGTTAATATGATTAACACTTTTGGAGTTATAAGGATGATTCTTTTACACAATTCCGTAATAGAACATTTATGGTTTAGGACGTCATCAAGCCACAATTTTATTCGAATTGCAATGCATTTTATAAATAGTTTACACATGTTTTATTTTAATATTTTTTATTATGCATATCTATGATTGGTAAGTATTACTGTCCCCACCAGCGACTAGTTTCTTTGAATGCATTAGTGTTTAACTTACCCGTCATACGTAGTATAAGGTAAGTCTTGCAGTCGTTTTGAAAATAGAAAAAAATGACGGATTTAGACGTTTCAGACACTGGGTATTCCGAAAAACATATTTTTAGAAAAAAATGCCGTCCGTCTGTCTGTGTGTCTGTGTATTTGTCTGTAAGCGCGCGTGTGTGTCTATTACGGTGGCCCCCAACAACTAGTTTGTTCTTTGTAACAATAACCTGATTTCCTTTTTTATTTAAAAAAAAAGTGCAGCTGTCTTTTAGTCCCAACATACTTTACTACAACGACTAAGATGAAAATGGCAAACGCATATTTGTGTGAATATTTCGGGAAAAAATTCAATTCTACATCTGTATACTTAGTACATTGATAAAATATACCGATTAATATTCTGTTATTTTACAATGTTACAATCTCAAAACAAATTGTTTATATTGTTTTATAATACATATAGATGAATTACTAATTCAAATGTAATTAACGATTCATTTTTATTTCAACATAATATAAATACTTCCACTGTGGGAAATAGAGATATATCTTTTCATGTTTCCAAGTTTTCTAGAGTTGTGATCAATAATTGTACACAGGAAAAAAATATCTTAAACCAGTGTAAAAATTGGAAATCCTTAATTCATATATAAACTAGTCGTGGGGGCCACCGTAATACTTACACATCATGGATATGCATAATATAAAATATGAAAATAAAACAGGTGTAAACTATTTATAAAATGCATTGCAATTCAAATAAAATCTTGGCTTGAGGACGTCATAAACTTTAAATGATCTCTAACTCCAAAATTGATAAACATATTAACTAACGGTTTACTGCGTAATTTCCAATTTAAATATATCTTTGAATTGAAATTTGAATAAAATACAGGGTCAGGAAAAATCTAAGAGTTTGTAAAATATAATTACAAATATCTCGGCTACTAATTATCCGATCGACTTCATTATTGACGCAAAATTTATGCCTTTGTATTGCCTTTATATTCGCTTCTTAAAATAAACAATTTCGAAAATTTTTATATACCTTTTATCAAAACGAACATTTCGAGAGTCCGAAAAAAATAGTTTCGTATAATCGAGGTTACTGAAATTCAATAAGGTTTTTCCCATTATTACATACAAAGTACATACCAAATTTCAAGTCTCTATCTCAATTTGTTCGGGAGATAGAGCGTTTACAAACACACAGACAGACGGACGACAATTTTTTATATATATATATATAAACATGTTTTTCGGAATCTCCAGTGTCTGAAACGTGTAAATCCGTCAAAAAATGTTTTCTACTTTCAAAACGATTACTAGACTTACCCTATACTACGTATGATGGGTAAGTAATAAATCATACATATCCTGAAATATATTTTCTTAAACTCATTCAACACTTTTATTAAATTGGAAGTTGTTACCGCATGAGAATTATCAAAGCAGTCGTTAAAATTAACATTCGGGAAATAAGTTTAAATATTACGCTAATCCGAATGCTCAGTCGCTTGTAACAGTTAAACGAACGTCGAAAGAAAATAAACGAACTGAAAATAAATATGCAATCATAAATCCAAAGTTTTATGTTTCATTAATTTCTATGACTGAAAGAGAGGTCACAGCCAACTCACTAAGAATTTTTTGCTTTATTCAGGCTTTCGAATTACGTGAATGTTAAAAGTGTTAAAATTTGCACAATCAGAATCTGAAGTAAAATCACGTGTAAAAAAAAAAAAAAAAAAAAAAAAAAAACTCATTGAGAAAAAGAAAGTTTAATAAAGGTGATGTTTATTCTCTGTGTACCGGGATAAAGATGATTTAGTAATTCGCAAGGAGAAATAAATATAACGAATAGTAAATATACATTTGTATACAAAAATTAAAGTGTAGCATTAAATATTATGCATTTAAAAATAAGTAATTAATGTTATATAGCTGAAAATAGCTGTTATGAATTATATATTTATTTTTTTCCATTTTTTTTCCTTCAACATAAGAATAAGGTACTGGATTCATTTCAAGCGAGAATATAAATTACCGCAAGAATTCTTTTTTCTTGTTTTGATTTAACTTTCTTCTTCATACATAGGGAGAAAGTATTGGAATAGTAAAAAAATAAAAATTTCGACTGCCATTTTTTTTTTACATAATGTACCCTTCTGAGATGTTCTGAACAGGATTTAACTATTTTTAGAAAGTTCTTGTCTGTCCATATATGACAGGAATATTTTGGGTGCGTCCTCTCAAGCACTAATGGTAGAAAACTGCTCAATGAGTTAGACTTTCACAATAATTAGTGCTGATTTTGTTTTGTGTGTATATTGCTCAATACGTGGAGCTGCTATACTGAATTTGCAAAAATTTGTATGATAGCTATATCTCAATAACTATTGTAGGCAATGGAATCCGAGATTCTCTTAGACTTATGGAAATATTGGTTGTTATCACATTTTGATTTATATTGACTAAAGAGATGAGGTTGGTATGTTGTATTATTATTTTTAAAGATTATCTTGATATTTATATGTGAAGGACAAAACTTTTTTCATAACTAATTTTAGATTTATTTAAGGTTAATATCGGATCAACTAGCTAAAAAAGTAAAACATTGTATATTAAATAAATAAGATTTGTTCAAACATAACATGCAAGCTTCGTTATATTGAATGTTTTACTATCTATTAGTACTTAAGCGGCTTCTATTAGTACATCTTTCTTCTTGCTGTATTTTTAGTCTTGGCAATTTACCATTTTCCTTATATTTATTAAAAGATTTAATTTAGATATAATTAATTTAAATTTATCCGCGTGCAATTTATTTGCATATATTATAAATAAAAAAAAGAGTAATTATTTATATTATATTTACTTGCGCCTATAGGCTTCTACTCTCTTAAAACGAAAGAGTGGATTTTGCTTCTCAGAAAAGAGCTCTAATTTATTGGATCGTGAATGAGTTCATTTTTAAATGTTTCACTCATCATGATTTGAATTTTTATTTTCCTAATGCACTCCAGAAGGACGAATACTAAACAACTCATCTCGATAAAAAAGCACTCATTGGCGAGCGGAAATCCAGTAAGCTGACGCAGTTGACGTGACCTCACTGTCCCCATATCCGCTGAGCAGACGACAGACGTGTGGTGTGTAGTACGTGGCTAACACCACGTTGTTAAAATTTTAAAGAAAGAATACTTGAAAAGGTAAGAATTTCTGCTAATTTAAATACTGTAATTATGTTTTTTATAATGATTCTGTTTTATATTAATTGTTATTTTATATATGGCGTGATATTTTTCAGTTTATATCAATATTTTTATTAAATATGTCTTAACCCTAACATTTAGGGCTATTTATACGAGCGAACATTTAGAGATCTTTTAAGTTGGAAGGATAAATATTAAAAAATACTCTAAAATATAATGAAATAAATCCTTTGCCTCTCCTTTATGTTTTTTTTTAATGTTGTTTCAATAAATATGATTTATATAAATAGCATTTAGTAGTAATTTAAACTTTTAAAGAAAATATCTTGGCGGTACGTTTGTTTATATAGTCAGGGGTCGATGCAAGTTTTTTATCTTGGGGCCCATTTTGTGAAAAGTAAAGGTTATTTTTGTGAAATTTATTATATTTTTGTGAAAAATAACATTTTGTAACGAAAGTTGAAATCCAGCTAATCAAATTCGAACCAAGCATTTATAAACAAAAAGTTTTTAAAATCCTTTTGCTGAAGTTTTTCTCTTTTTTGAACTTGTTTGTTTACAAATTACACATTTTAAAACATCATAAAATAATAAATAATAAGTTTTTATGGAATAGAATTTTGTGAAAGGATCAATTTTAGTAAAAGGAATTTTGTGAAGGTTTCCATTTTATCAAATTGATTTTTGTGAAGGGGCCCTAAATAGGCCCAAAATTTTGTCTGGATCGAGCCCCGATAGTATATATTTTTAGCGATGTTTCAGAACTCTAACTTTTATAATACTATAAATTGAAAATTGACTTGTCTGACTTTAAAAATATTGTTTTAAAGTAAACAAATTATATTTCTTATTTTATTCTGAGTCTGAATTCTAATTTTTAAAATATACTTGATTTATGAAACTGTATAAATCCCATATTTTTTATCGTATGTTGTTAAAAATAAGGTAAATATCTACATTCCCGGATATTCACGGTGTGAATATTCCTAAATAGTACTAGGATTAAAACATATTTAATGATAATATTGATATAAACTGAAAAATATCATGCAATGTATCGAATAATATTGCATAGAAAACATAATCATTATAACAAAATAAAAAAAAAAGATTAAAATATTTAAATCAGCAGAAATTCTTATCTTTTCAAATATTCCTTTTAAAATTCTCTTTTTGGGTCGGGAGGGGGGGGGGGTATATATTTCAAGCAGCTCAGAAACAACAAAAAAAAAAAAAAAAAAAAAAAAAAAAAAAAAGATACTTTTCACTTAATTGTTGAATATATACATATATGTAAACATAAATATGTATACATTCAATATGCAAATTACTTTTTTTTTTCTAAAATAATAATCTACCTGTTCATGAAATTTATTATTTTACAATGAATTATTACATTTTACCATGAATTTTAATTCTCCTTCCCCTCCTCAAGTATGAGTTAGTTATAAATCACTCAAGTGCTACTGGATTTAACCTTCATTGATTTGATTTCACTCAAGTATGAGTAAAATAGAGATAACTCAATCATGAGTTGCTTAAAAACAACTCGTTCACTCGAGTTGTTTCAACTCTTCATGAGAAGCTGACTTTCAAATCATGAGATGAGTGGATTTCGGCTCAACTTGAGTTATTTTGGCTCTTTCGTTTTAAGAGAGTATCCGTTCTCCAATGTTTTAGCGATTATATTGTATACAATCTACTAACGTGTATAAATTTATATTTCATTATTCACAAAGATAGAATAAAATATATTATAAGAACAATAACACAAATTGTTCATAGAAAAAAAAACAGTTTATAAAATTTTCCTTAGTGAAGAAAGTAGTATAATACATTACAGGAAAGTATTAAAAAGAATAATTATCTAGAAGATAAAAAAATGCGATACTAATTAATAGAACATAATTAACAGTTAATCTAACAAGTATTTCGTTACAAAAAAAGAAATTCTAAGTTGAAAATAATTAACTGTAAATCTCAAGAAAATGGAAAAAAAAATCAGCATAGTTTATTAGTCAAACTAATTATCAGACAAAAAAAAGTCTCTATTCCTTCTTTCACGTGTGATGTTAATTAAGTTTTCTGTAACAACCAACTATATTTTAAGAGTGTTATTTGCATATTTTATTCTTAAATTTATTTATTATCACTATTCCCGATTTAAATTGCGTGCAGGTTTTTTTTTTTTTTTTTTTTTTGCCTCTTTTATGAAAACATGGCCAAATGATATATAGTAAGCATAAAATAAGCGAATATAAATAGCATAACCTGTTCAAAGTAATTCGATTAAAATTAAATTAGAAGCCTTTTATGTCTTAAAAGAAGTGATATTGGGTTTTAATTTTTTTGTTATAATTTATAGATCTAATTTTGAAAAATTGAATTTCTGACTATTACTCAAGTCAGAAATTCAATTTTTCGCAACTATAAAAATCATTTACTTAATATTTTTATAGATGCGTATATTTTTATACAATATGTTTATTATTTAGAAACATTTAAAAAATAGTTAAAAAAATCAATCATTTATAATTAAAACAGAACACAGAATATTCCCATATTTTCATAAAAATGTGAAGGTCTGCTAAACATATTTCAATATTAATTGTTAAAGCACTTTGAAATTGGGCAATTATCGAAATAAAGTGCGATATTGCGAGAATAAGGTAAAGCCAGGAGAGATTGCGCACATAGAGGTTCGGGACGAAGGAGTAGAGTGTGCACGCAGCGACTCCAGGTAGTTGTACAACAGCAGCACTGGAGTGTCTACTTGAAAGTACACGTTGATTGTTTTGAGCGTCTAAGATAAAACATTGCTATTTGATTTGTTTTCCCAAAGTAAGTGCTTGAATTTTCATAGCTATTCATCAGAATTTCTTTACAATGTCAGCAGTACAAAATATTTTTAACTTATACGATTTCTCATAAGCTACTAAACTAGACTAACAATGTGAACATCAAAAGTTCGTTTTAGTAGCGGCCATGTTTAAATAAAAGGCCGCGCAATCTCACCTACCGAAATTGGAGAGTTTGCGCATTTGCTACTTAGTAGAGATGGCGCTGTGTTCCCATTAGTTTCCATGCTAGGAGAGATTACGCAGCTTATTGGTAAATTTGCATTAAAAAATGAAAAATGAAAATGGACTAATTTTAAGTTAAACGTGTTATGAAGTAACTTAATGTTATTTTGTAATCTTATCAGGACTTGCTTTTTCTGATTCTTAATTTTTTTTTTCCTTTAATTAAAAATTTTTAATCGTTTTAAAAATTATTTCCTTTTTCTGATTTTTTAATCATTAGATTGATATATTCACTCCTAATACAATAATATTTGTTCACAAAAACCTTACAACAATGTCATTTAAGTGTGATTATTATTGTTAACAATTTAATTGTAGTTATTATTTGTAACAATCTCTCCACCAACCCTGTAAGGACATATTGCGCAAAATTACCTTTTTTGGTTTTATTACAACTGTTCTATTAAATTGCAACATAACAACAACATAGCAATGGAAATGCATAAGAAACAAATGAAGTAAAAATTATACATATACAGTTTAGTAAAAAATTAATATTTAAATTTTTTACTGTTATTCTTTTGAATTGTGCGCAGACTCTCCTAGCTTTACCTTACATATAATTACTGATAATTTTACTATTGTAAAAATTGCGTATCGGAAATTCTATAATAAACGAATACGGATTGAAAATGGTATTTACGGTAAATTTGTTTCAATATTTAAATATCTTAAACTGGATCATGTAATTTACCTGGGACCAACTGGAAAATCTAAACCATCTATTTGAATGTATTGCCATTATGGTTTTAAGAAACTGTGTTTATATATTTTTTTTTCCACAGAGAGCAGCTCTCCAATCAGATGTAAGAAGACCAATAAATGTTTCATGTAAATTAGTCGTTACTTATGAGATCACCTATGGTGAATTCAGATTATTTAGAGCGTTTTTTATAAAGAAGAATATAGTAAGACGGAAGGTATATAAAAATGATTTTGTGGGAGTGAACATAACTTTTTTTTTACATTATTTCTCTACAATTATAATTTTTTTCACGATAATAAATCATAATGTAGACTACTCTGAAACAAAACTTTGTACGGTAAAGCATTTCAATTTCTTTATTTTTATGTGAAAAATGTACAAAATAGAGTAAAATATTTTAAATACATTTAGAAAATAAAATAAAGAGGAGATTTTTAATCGGACGACTTTAAAATAAATATTGTATTATCTATAACAAACAAGAAATCATATTGGTCTCCCACTTTTGTATAAATTTACATTAGATAAAAATATCTTTAAAATTAATTATCACTTTATACTTCAATCGATGTAAATAATTTAATACTACGTAAGACTATTATTTTGTAAAATATTTTGGTTATTTGTTTGTCTGTAAGAGAAAAGATTTTGTGAATACTTAAAAAAACAAAAACAAAAAAAAACACGTTTATTATATAAATTTACTAGTTATGCAAAACATATAACAGGTATTATTTGTGCAAAATAATCGGAACAATACTTTAATACTTTAGACCTCTACTGTAGCTTAATATACAATACAAAAATTTTTAAAAATCACTTAAAACATAGATTCGCAAAAACACAATTTAGTATCAGTTATAGGTACTTAGAACTATGGTACAGCAAGTACGGGTCGGAAAAACCTGGCTTAAGGCCTAGGACCCCGTTCTCTTTTGGGAGTCCGGTGTAAAATTTGTCGGGAAACTCCGGTGTAAAAGTACTGAAAGTGTAAAAGTTGTGGTCTCCGCTAATCGCAGCGACCTATTTCGTCACTCCTTGGGAAATTGGCGTGTAGTAAGCATGTGGTGGTGCCACCACCGTTCGTAGCGCTCACAGGATTCTCCTGGTCGAGCACGCTAAAAGTTCCTAAGAACTTGGGCACGACAGGTGACGTTCCTGACGGGCGCCCGTAAGCGCAGCTTAGTTTTATCATGTTTCAAAAGCATTAAATTTTGTACTAAGCAGAAATATTTTAAAACGGATAATTTACTTTTCAGTAACAACTGTTAATTTTTTTTTCGTATTGAAGGACATGGACCTGAGTATTTCAGTCCTGAAAACGGTTTTTTAATATTTGTCCGGGAGGATATTTTACCGTATATACTCGTGCATAAGTCGACCCCTACCCAATTCTTAAGAAAAATTTTGAAATAAATTAAATTTTCGTGTATAAGTCGAACCATATTTCAGGTAATATTTTGAAAAATGATTTGTAATAGGGGATAAAAAAATCCTTAAATTAGTAAACATATTTTTTTTTTACATTTCTAATCGGACTTTAAAAAAAAAAAAAAAAAAAAAAAAAAAAATCAACGTTTTAAAATTGAATAATTATGTACAACCGAAGAAGCTTAAGGTATTTTGAAACCTATTCATATCAATTTAATGATACTTAAAAAGAAAAAAAAATATTTCAAAAATTTATCCAAGCTTTATTTACAAGGGTAAACAACTTCTTAGACCGTTAAAATATAGTACGTCTATGTATTGTAGAATTTTTAGAAGATAGATAGAGAAGCTTTATCAAGTTGAACTCCTTTTAAAAAAGGAATTAAAATGTTGAAAGGAATGTCCCACCGTATTGGAGGGGATTCTATCCCAATTTGAAAATGGGTGCAGAACAATTACAGGGACATTATTGTTGAGCTTTTTCTGTCATTCACAGGGAAATGACCATTGTCCACTTTTATCTCTCTCTTCAACTTAGACTCATATGTGCTTACTTAAAAGACTTTCCCATTCACCGATTATCTGCGATTTTTTTTTTTTTTTTTTTTTTTTTTTTTTTTTTTTTTTTTTTTTTTTACTGTCTCGTGTATAGGTTGACCCCCCATTTTCAATTCCCAAATATCGTCTTAAATTCTTCGACTTATACACGAGTACGTATATACTCGTGTATAAGTCGAAGAATTTTAGACGATATTTGGGTATTTAATTTTCTTTAAATTATATAAAAAACTAAAGAGATACATTTTAAAAGAATTCGAGTAACGTGGTAACTATTTCACAAAATCCCTATAAACACCGATTTAGTTCCTATCCTGCATTTAATTTTCCTAAAACTCATTAAATAAATCAACAAATCTTCTAAAATTTTTTAAAACTTCATAGGAAATACTTTGAAAGTTTACGATTTTATTAAATCAGAATTTGAGAAATAAAGGGTTGAATTGGTGTATATTTTTTGAACTACCTAATAGTTTTATATGAAAGTTCCTTCAATTAAGCATTATTTCTATGCTTTAATACTGAATCCAACATTGCTCACTGCTAAACTCTTTGACTACAGTTTTAGGCATATGCTCCTCAGTGGACTATTTTTTTTAAAATTCTATTCGTACCGATTCTTGAAAAAAAATCACTGACATATTCGTACACTAAGACAGTTTCAAGACAAATCTATCACAAATAAAATTTTTGTAAGTTATACTCTTGAGATCTGAAGTTAAGTTATTATTACAAATGCACTTTCATTGCTTTTGCACAATGGGAAATGACAGCGTAGGTGACATAAACAACCTTTTTCCTGAAATATATACTTTAGGAGCCTGGTAATTTAGGTTCACAAATATAAATCTAAAATTACGAGCGATTTTAAAATATCAATTTAATTAACAATATCATAACTTTATCCTTTTCCAAATTTAAAGTCTTTAAACAAGTGAATGATCTACAAATCCTCAAACATTTTTATTGTAAAGGGTTTATGTTAAATAACTACGAAAATTACTTACTTCCTTGGCCACACTGTCTTGAAGAACTCGGATGAATATAACATATATTTTATGAGGGAATAAGCATGAGTGTTGACGTTTATTGCTTTTGATTCAATTTAATTACCAATAACATAATTACATACCAATAACATACCAATACCAAATTTAAAGGCTTTAAACAAGTGAATGATCTAAAAATCCTCAAAAAAATTATTGAGAAGTGTTTAAGTTAAATAGTTACGAAAATTACTCACTTCCTTGGCCACACTGTCTAGAACGCATTTTGTAAACTCAAATAAATATAACATTTATTTTATGAGGAAATACGCATCAGTGCTGACGTTTATTGGATTTGATTCAAAGCAATAAACATTCAGCTATATTAACTTACTTCCTTGGCCACACTGTCTTGAAGGCATTTTGCAAACTCAGATGAATATAACATTTATTTTATGAGGAAATAGGCATTAGTGCTGACATTTATTGGATTTGATTCAAAGCAATAAACATTCAGCTATATTAACTTACTTCCTTGGCCACACTGTCTTGAAGGCATTTTGCAAACTCAGATGAATGTAACATTTATTTTATGAGGAAATAGGCATTAGTGCTGACATTTATTGGATTTGATTCAAAGCAATAAACATTCAGCTATATTAACTTACTTCCTTGGCCACACTGTCTTGAAGGCATTTTGCAAACTCAGATGAATATAGCATTTATTTTATGAGGAAATAGGCATTAGTGCTGACGTTTGTTGGATTTGATTCAAAGCAATAAACATTCAGATATATAGAAATAAAGTAAAATGCAAAAACATCAAACAGTTTAGTTTTTATGAGGAAATAAACAGAGGTGCACATTTGTATACCTCATGTCCAAAGAGGTTAAAGTAAGATTGATTATAAAATAGTCACCACTTGTGACCTGTAATAAGAGAGTTAACCCATGTAAGTATGCTCATTTTTTTTTCAGAAGACTCCAATTTTTAAAAAATATTTGCAATAATATCAGTATTACTTAAAAATGGGATATTTTGCGAAAATATGGAAAAATTTAAATTCATTATTTATTAAAGTGTCGGAAGTAATTACTAGAATAAAGATTTTGTTTTCTGTGAAAACTAAAATGAGATGTCATACACATTGATGAATCATACACGCATACGTCCTTACACTCTAATAACTACATTTTCAAAACTAAGCAAATAATACTCAAATCTTCGTATGTCACATAGTCAAAATGGCTCCGAATCAAAATTACTAAAGTTTGAAACATTTATATACACATTTCTGAAAAATTCACATACTCAAGAATAAAAAAAACATGTGCTCATATTTGAGTATGTCCATGTTTCAAAAATTGCTGTGAACTCACTTCTATGTGCTCATTTTTGAGTATTTCCATGTTTCAAAAATTCGTTTGAACTGATTCTGATCATTTTTGAGTATCTCCATGTTGTATGAACTGACCTCTATGTGTTCAGATTTGAGTATGTTCATGATTCT
Organism: Maratus michaelseni; assembly: GCA_963931845.1. NCBI lineage: Eukaryota > Metazoa > Arthropoda > Arachnida > Araneae > Salticidae > Maratus > Maratus michaelseni. Next base: position 436,419,901 of record OZ007587.1, on the reverse strand, counting down.
ATGTTCTGAGTATTTCTGGTATTTCAGTGGGTCGTCATATTTGAAACAAAAAATTTCTCACAAAATGAAAACATCGATTTACTCAGATTTGAAAGTGTCATTTTTCTCAGTGTAACACTTCTATAAAAAGGTTTTCATTTTAACTCTTAAACACCTACATTTTTTGTATTATAATATGGGCAAATGCTAGAAAAACAATAACAAGTTTTTATTAGTGTAGAAAATATGGTTTCAAAGTACACACATCCTAAAGTATAAAGTTTCAAATCTACATTTTTTTTTTTTATCTTTTTGAAAAGTTACTAACCTATGACAACTTAAAAATGTACAAAAATATTTAAAATTAAACAGCTTGAGTTTAGTCATGCAGCCATATATGAATTGTTTTTGAAACATATTTCGTTCTTTAGTACTTTCATAAGAAATAGAATGTTGATAGTAAATATAAGTGAAACATTTTTAATGCTTTCGAAGAAAAAAAAATTCTTTTGTAGAGATAATATATTTTTTTTTCATAAATATTTTATATTAATAATTTTGAAATGCTTTTGTTTTTCTTTATTTAATTATGTTTTATATTTTTGAATTTCCTGCCAATATTTTATTTACGGAAATGTTGAATATTTCTTTCATTTCAAATTAATATATATATATATTGAAAATTGCATTTTCTTGCTCTATACAACATGGTAAAAGTGAATTAGAACAAATTTATAAAATTTGGAATAAATAATTTTTATTTAATGATATTATATTTTTTCAAAAATAATTAATTTTCTTTTTTCAATAGAAATATTATATTTTTCATTTATATTAAAAAACTACGTTTTGAATCTTTTAAATTATTTTATTTTAAAAATTTAAAAAGTATTGTTGTATTGTTTTTCTCTTTAATAACTTTATTTTTTTACTAATAGATTTCAGATATTTTTCTTTTTATAGGCGATTTTTATTTGTCATTTGTTATGAAAATGTACTCACTTTCGACGGAAATTTATTAATAGAGTAGTTTGATCATGATTCGCCTAGTGTAATTTTTTTACATATAATTTCATCTATATGAAAAAATTGTACTTCATTAGGTTAAAATTTATTTAATGAGTTGAGTATTTTGACTTTCCAGTGATTTTTCCATATCAACTTAATTTTAAAATGAAATTTAAAAATAAGTGTTAAAATCTCAAAATTCTCTACATTTATTCTTAACTCAAAATATACCAACAGTTTGTACATTTTTTGAGTACATTATGTATATATGTTTTGACTCTATCTTTACAAATATTTTACTCCATTTTAATGAAATCACCTATTTAATATTTCTAAAATTAATATTTGAAAATTACTTATAAAGCTGTTAGCTAAAGTTTATCCATTAATTCTGAAATTTAAAATATTGATTAACTCTTGTGCAACAGGTGGTTTTTATCTTTTGCTGCAATGAATGTGATTAGTCGTTGCTATTTATTCAGTTTATGGAAAGCATAATGTTAGATATTTTAAGACGACTGAATAAAAAGTTTTCAATTAATTTTGCATGTTATATTTCCCCTTAAAAAATGCTTAAGTAATATTTTTCATTTCTAAGGAAGCCATAAAAAAACTGAGTGTAAAAAATTTAAAAAAAGAAATGTTTCACTTTTTAAGATATTTTAAAGTATTTGTTTCTAATTTTTGAACGTTTTGCTTTCTGCCTCTTTTAAAGAAATAAATTGCCTTGTACGATATTTTGTACAATTTACGTGAACAATGTTGAATAACAAAAAAAAAATCCACAATTCTAATATTTAATCGTCATATTTAGAATTGTCAATCAAATAATACTTGTTATTTTTTTTATTCATACAGAGTAGTATTTTTTAAAAAAAAATGAAATAAAAATATATTTTGTTTTATCAAAAATGCTCTTAAAAATAATAATTTTAGAAGTTCTACAATACTTTTATAATCTTCATATAAGGGGACTTAACATCAATTGTGCAAGACATGTTAATTTCCTTCTCATTTCAAATAATATCTAATTGTATATATATATATTGTAAACTTATACAGAGTGGTATTTAAAAAATGTCTGTTGAAATAAAAATATTTGATGTCTTCCTAAAAATGCGTTTAATTATTGAACAAAATAATTTTATAAGTTCTAAAATACTTCTATAATCTTCATAAAATGGGTCTTATCGTCAATTTTTCAAGACATGTTAATTTTCTTCGCATTTCAAATAACATCTAACTGCATTTTTTTTTTTTTTTTTTTTTTTTTTTTTTTTTACAGAGGGGTATTTAAAAAATGTCTGTTGAAATAAAAATATTTTATGTCTTACCAAAAATACGTTTAATTATGGAACAAAATAATTTTTACCACTCAATTAAACTTCTAGAATCTTCATATAAGGTGCCTTAAAGTCTATTTTACAAGACATTTTAATTTCCTTATCACCTCGAAGAATATCTAATAGTTAACTCTTTTATTCATACAGAGTGGTTTTTATAAAACAATTGTTGAAATAAAACCATTTTATGTCTTATCAAAAATACGTTTATACGTATCAAAAATAATCTTGATGTCCGCGAATAATAATGTTAGATTATTTGTATATTTCTAAGTACACAGATTTCCCAACGATTAAAAAAAAAAATATTTTTTAAGAATGTCAAATTAGCCAGATTTTATTTAATGTTCTCTTTTTGTGATATGCTATAAAATCCAATTGCTAGGCAACATCTAAATGAAAACAAAAAAGAAAAGAGAAAAATACATCCATGTTATTTCAAAATTGTAAAAATGATAAAGAGAAAAATATATGTATACATATATATTTTAACATATGCACAAAATTCCATGGAAATCGCATGACTAATATAATCGCATTGCTTTAATAGCAACATGGATAAAATTTAAAACTAACCTCTCAGTTTTCATAGTGAAATTTGTTTTTAAAATATTTTAACAAGAGTTAATATATTTTCGCCTTTGCTAGAACATACAGAGAATTGTGAAATGTCAAGAAAATTATTCACAATATTTCAAACTTATTTCAATGTTTTTTAAACTTCACATACCGAAATTTAGCATCCATAATGAGCATTTGAATCAACTATTCAAATGCGTTCGTTTTCTTCCCTTTTATGATAAAATGTGAAAATCGACTGAATTTCCATAGAAAATCATTATGACATAAAAGAAACTGTTCCATATTTTTAGAACAATTGAACCAAATTGAACCAAACCTTATACAGTTAATTCCGGGTGTATACGTACCTAACGAATTATAAAGTATTAGGATCCATTTTTCTGAAGTTATAGCGACACATACACACAAAGAAAGAGACAAAACCCGAGAACTTTTCAAGTCTCCACAGTTAAGCCTCGACTGACTTTTATGCAAATAAGGATTGAATATTGTTTAAATAGTTAAGAATTTTTGTGGAACCAATTAAATAAATGGTATAAAATGTACATATGTGAACACAATTTACTTTGAAGTATCTTTCTTTAATAGCAGCATGGATAAGCTTTAAAATCTAACCTCTATGTTTCCATAGCGAAATTTTCATTTTAAATCTTAAAAAGAGTTAATATATTTTCGTCTTCATTGTGTAACAGTAATTGAAATTAATATTTAATATATTTAAAAATTAAGAAACATTTCGAAATAAGTTGATTAAAATAATTAATATAATTAATACAATTAAAATAATTAATATATATAGTCTTTTTGACGTTTTATTGGTTTTGAAATGTAGGTAGGAATGGAGCAATTCTTATGAAAAATATTTGTTTCTCAAATTATCTGCTAATTTTTCTGCCAAATTTTTATACAATTGCGACATGGTAATATTTAATGTACAATAAACAAGTGAAATATAAATCAAAGTAATTAAAATTTTTAATTTCCAGACCATTTAAAAATTATGAAAATGCTTTTTCTCTCATCTTTCACCAGCGACATGAATGCGAGATATCTGTAAAAGTGAGTGAAAATATGAAGAATGTTTATTTTTCGAATACAACATTTAAACAGATGCAAGTTGAATGAAATATATCATTTGTATTTATTTATTACTATATATACCTTACAAAATAAACAGCTGGGAAATTTAAATATTTTCTGTTCAAAAATTTTCGTTTATAGATTAAAAGTAAGTAATGAATACTATTTAGAAATTTGTTTTGGCATTTATTGAAAAATATATGTATATTAAAAAAAATCAATATTGCAAAAAGTAAATAAATAAATAGTTAAATATATCTTGTTGTTTGGAATATAGACGAAAAAAGTGGAACATGGTACTTTCTGCCCCAACATTCATCCTTCCTGGTATTCAATTTAGTTTATGTCTGATCAAGTTGACATGATTCTTATTACGCATTACATTAAGGACTTAAGTACATTACAAATAATTCAATATGCATATATAGCTTGGTATACATAATAATAGTGTTTAAGGCTGATCATATTGGCATGATTCTTTTTTAGTTTTACATAATTAATGACTTAAGCACTTTACAAATAATTTAATATACATGTATAGCTTGATATACAGGGTAATAGTGTTTAAGGCTGATCATGTTGACATGATTATTTTTATGCTTTACTTAATTAATAACTTAAGTACATTACAAATAATTTAATACACCTATATAGCTAGCTATACATGATAATATTGTTTAAACACAGGATGTACACAACTATGGTAATAATTCATTTTTTTCAAATTTAATGTGTGTTAAAGTAAATTTCAAATTATAATTAAATATTTACTTATAATTTAAAAACATTGCCTTGCCCTTTTTAACTGCATTTCTTAAAATATTGCAACTGTAAAATTTTAGAGCTTATAAATGTGTGTTTCCACATTTCATCTTGTTCAGATCTGAAAATATATTCTGGTGTTTTTGTATAAGCATATTTAATGTTGTCCAATACATCCATCCGTTCCAAATTTGTCTTCTTTCTCCTACAATTTAAACATATATAGATTACTAAAACGTAGTTCTAATTCATTTTTAATTAACAGCGCATGCATCTATTAATATCATTTACAGATTGACTTGTGAATTTTCGTTAATAAAAATAAATCACAAATTTTGCGTAAGTTAATTACAGTTTTTTTATGTATTATACTAAGTTTAGGTAACTTTTTATCAAGCCTTCTTAAATCATATTACTGAGAGAAAGAATTTCCCCATGTTGAAAGTAAAATCTCATTAACATAAAAAAAAATATATATATATATATATTATAATGCTTCGTCTGAACAGAAAATAAAATTGTCGCTTTCGGGAAGAAAGGTTTTCATCAAGTATTTTCAATAAACTCAAATGACGTAATACACAAAAAATTCCATTTAAAAATGAAAAAAAGGAATCTTTATTTTAATAAAAGTACTTAATCATTTTTTTCTAATCTGTTACATTCTTTGCGAATATGTTTCGAAACTCACAGTTTTTTTATTACAAAAAACAGACAGATTAATTTGCACTCATTGATTCCAATCAGCAGTGTCCAATTATACTACAATTTCGCAACTTTGAACGTCACTTCTTTCTAAAAAAATGAGAACTGAGTTAGTTTCAATCTACTGTTGCATTTTCAATAGTTTTTTATTTATTTATTTTATTTTATTTTATTTTTTTGTAGTAGATATTCTAGAAATTGATAGTTTCAGAAGAGATACAAATACAAAAATTTTAATAGTTTTAGGATTTTTTAAGCAAAATCTTTTTTTTCTTTTAAACTAAAATTTGTAAGAGGAAATCAATTATCTAGAAAAAAAACATAATAAAAGTATAGGAAATTACAAAATAAATAAAATAAAAGCAGTAATTCCTGATTTCCTTTCATATTTCCTGATGAAAAAAAAAATCCGTAAGTATTTGCTTGTTTTCGTAACTTTTGTTACCTCTCTTAAATCACTTATATTAACTATTTCCTCTATATGTCTTTTTTTTTTTAACAGAATTGATTCTTTAAAAGTTAACACTATATAAAAAATATATATAACAACCTAAGTTACTTAATACGGACATTTTAATTCAATTTTAAGACGTTTCTCAGACTATTCAGTACACAATTAAACAAAAAAATATTTATTAAAGACTGTGCAAATAAAGTCATTATGTGGTAAAGACTGTGTTAATAAATAAAGTTAAATTAAATTTAAGAAAAAAAATTATATATACATAAAGAAACGAAAACATTTTCATTATCAAAATTTGTAATTTCATAATAATTATTAATTAAAATAAAACAAGAATTTTATATGACAGATTAGTTTATCTTAATCATTTACACGAACAAAATCCTGATATTTACTTAATAAAATAAATATTTGCATAAATGTGTTTAAATATGTGAAATACAAATTATTATTACTAATATTAATTATATTTTATAGCTTATAAATAAATATACATATATATATATATATATATATATATATATATATATATATATATATATATATATATATATATATATATATATATATATATATATATAATTAAATATGGAATAAATATATAATTTGATTAAATGTTTTAAACTGATTTATCTACGATATTATCAAACTAAAAAAATAGCTGTTTTAGAAATTAAATAAATCGTATTTACTCATATGTGCTACGTGGTTTTTATTCCAAAAATGTATTTTCAAAAAATGCAGAGGCTCGCGAGTTACACGAGGATATGATTTTTAAAAACCGTCTAACACTATAAAAAAAAGACAAATGTTTTTTACTTACCCATCATACGTAGTATAGGGTAAGTCTTGTAATCGTTTTGAAAATCGAAAAAAAAAATTGACGGATTTACACGTCTCAGACACTGGAGATTCCGAAAAACATTTTCGGAAAAAAAAATTGCCGTCCGTCTGCCTGTGTGTCTGTGTGTATGTGTGTGTCTGTAAACGCTTTATCTCCCGAACAAATTGAGATAGAAACTTGAAATTTGGTATGTACTTAGTATGTAATAATGTGAAAAAGCCTATTGTACTTCAGTAACCTCGATTATCAGGAACTATTTTTTTCGGACTCTCGAAATATGCGTTCTCATAAAAGGTATATATTTTTTTTTTCGAAATTGTTTATTTTAAGGAGTGACTATAAAATACAATAAAAAAACAAAAATTTTGCATAAGGAATGAAGGCGATCGAATAATTAGTTGCCGAAATATTTGTAATCATATCATCCACACTCTTCGATTTTTCATGATACTCTATTTCATTCAAATTTCAATTCAAAGATATATTTTAATTAGTAAAGATATGCTTAATCCGGCGCAGTAAACTGTTAGTTAATAAGATTATCATTTTTAAAGTTATAAGGATGTTTCTCTTACAAAATTCAGTAATAGACCATTTAAAGTTTTTGAGTCATCAAGTCAGAATTTTATTCGATTTGCAATGCATTTTATAAATAGTTTATACGTGTTTTATTTTCATATTTTATATTGTGCATATTCATGATGGGTATGTATCACGGTGGCCCCCCAACGACTAGTTGTCGTTCCTGGTCATATTATATTATATTTTCTCAGATTACATTTGGAAATCGCATCTGGAGATTACATTTGTGTTTTGAACAGTGTAGAAAAAAACATGGATCTCTTTACATTTTATCGGTATAGAAACAGGGTAACTGTAAACTGTATTTTAATTAGTTACGTTACCATTATTCAAAATGTGTTTTAGCAATTGTAACAGACGGAATAGAAATTAAAAAGGGAAGATTTGATTGTAATAAAAATAAACAAAATCAAAACGTCAATGTGAGAGCTAAAATATATGTATAATATAAAATAAAAGGCGACTTGTATTATGTGTAATGTCTATTCAGTTTAATATATTTTAATTTTTAATTATCTGAAATTATTTTCCAGTGTTATTAGATTAAATCTTCTGATATCCTGTTTTAAAGCTATTGCATAAAGTCATATTCCTGTTAAACAATTAATTAAATAAATTCAGAGAATAGAGACAGATCACAAGAAATGAGATCAGAATAATCTACTCAAATAAATGGTTTCCGAATACTTCGATAATTATTAACCCTTAAACGGGCGGTGGTCACAAAAAAGGACACCTAATTTTAATTCCAAAACTGACAAACGACACCAAGAATATATTTAATTAAAATTTTCGTTTTATTAATTTCCGGAAAATAAGCAAGTTTTTATTTCCAAATAAATTCGTTTGTAAATTCCGGTGCCAGTCCATTATTTCATCATTTTGTAAACAGACTTACTCCGCGCCGGAAAGGGTTAATGTACAGCTAGATAAGAATCCTATAAAGTTTGGTGTAGAAATAATAACCTGCATATAGTTTAAACATGCATTATATTAAATTTCCTGATATACTATTAAGAAATTTAAAGCTATTACATACAGATAGAGACGTATTCCTGTTAAACGAGGAATTTAAATAAAATTCATTGTAGAGAGATATCACAAGAATTGAAATCAGAATAATATATTCAAAGAAATGGTTTCCGAATAATTCGATAATTATAATTATATAGCTAAATAAGAATCCTACAAAGTTTGGTGTACAAATAATAACCTGCATTTAATTTAAACCTGCATTAAATTAAATCTCCTGATATACTATTGAGACATTTAAAGCTATTACATAGAGATAGAGACGTATTCCTGTTAAACGAGCAATTTAAATAAAATTCAGAGTAGAGAAAGATCACAAGAAATGGAATCAGAATAATCTACTCAAATAAATGGTTTCCGAATAATTCGATAATTATTAATATATAGCTAAATAAGAATCCTATAAAGTTTGGTGTACAAATAATAACCTGCATATAATTTAAACCTGCATTAAATTAAATCTCCTGATATACTATTGAGACATTTAAAGCTATTACATAGAGATAGAGACGTATTCCTGTTAAACGAGCAATTTAAATAAAATTCAGAGTAGAGAAAGATCACAAGAAATGGAATCAGAATAATCTACTCAAATAAATGGTTTCCGAATAATTCGATAATTATTAATATATAGCTAAATAAGAATCCTATAAAGTTTGGTGTACAAATAATAACCTGCATATAATTTAAACCTGCATTAAATTAAATCTCCTTATATACTATTGAGACATTTAAAGCTATTACATAGAGATAGAGACGTATTCCTGTTAAACGAGCAATTTAAATAAAATTCAGAGTAGAGAAAGACCACAAGAAATGGAATCAGAATAATCTCCAAAAATGTTTTCCGAATAATTCTTATGGATTCTTATGTTAATGTATTAAAAATTAATTCCTTTTGAATACATAGCCTTATTTCTAAAAGTGAAAAATATTTTCGAATACGTGCAGGAATATATTTTCAGTTCGTGCGCAGTCTTTGACTTATATATAAAATAAAATTTTCAGCAGATCTGAAATTACGCTGGAAAAATTAATGAGTATAAATGATGTGAATTATCACTTTACTACATAGCGTACAATCAACAGAGGGAAAAAAATGTCCAGACTGGGAATCGAACTTGGAACTTTTGGTATTATGTACCAAAGGTTCAGTTATAGTATCAAAGGTTCCGTGACCTATTCCCGGTCATTTTTCACTCAGTTGGTTGTACGATGTGTAGTAAAGTGATAATTCACATCTTTGTATTCATTAATGCTTTTTATTCATGAATTTCATCTCTGTTGAAAATTTAATTAAATATATAAGTATTCACAGATATTGGGTTAAATTTGTCTCATGCATGCCACTGCAGTTGTGATCATGATTGACGTTCCGTGTTGTGTTGCTGAGTTGTAGTCTTGCCATGTAAGAGTGAGGGAATGCTAGACTGGATGACGTCTGGATAGCTCCAAATGGACGGCAGAGCATTGGTGCGTAATACAAAATGTTCCGTGTTCGATCTCCGGTCTGGACATTTTTTTTCACCCTGTTGGTTGTGTGTTGATAATTCAATTCCTTTGTATTCATTAATTTTTCCAGAGTAATTGCAGCTCTGCTGAAAATTTAATTAGATATATAAATATTCGCCGATAATGGATTTAATTTGTTTCATGCATGCCACTAAAGTTGTGCTCTTGATTGTGCTCCGGAGTTGCAGTCTTGCCATATATGAGAGACTGGAAAGATTATAATGCTAGACTGGATATCGTCTGGATAGTTTCAAATGGTTGGTTGAGGATTGGTGCGTAGTACCAAAGATTCCTGGTCCAATCCCCGGTGAATTAAAGGTGTAATTCACATCCTTCGTAACCATTAGTATTTTATTATTACATAAAAATACATAAATACTGTTCTTTTTTCAAAATATTCTGATTATTTATGTATGCATTTTGATATTTTGACCAATTATCAAATACGTAAAAATGTCATTCATTCTGAATATATAAAATCTATAAAATATCTAATAAATCTATAAATTGAACCCAAAATATTTTAATTTTGAAGGAAAAAGGTTTGAGTATTAAGAAAGATTATTATTTTTAAGAACGCTCTTAATAAAAAAGATAATCCCATTTTTTTTTTATTCTTGAAAGCTTATTGTGAAATTTAAAATATTAGCATTTATTTTAAGTGAAAGTATTTATGACGCATTAATTTTTAAGACTCTTTTTTCTCTCACCTGAATCTATCTATTTTTATCTTCCTTGAGCAGGAAAAATTTTAATAATATCGATTAAAAAGCAAAGACTCATTTTTACCATTAATGCAGAAGATAAAATCAACCTGGTGCATAAGTGTTAATCAGTATAGTATGTTGAAAGATGAATGAGTAAATTTTTGCTAAACAAAATCTATAATTTATTATTGTAATATCGAGTTTTAGAAGCTTATGAAATAATGTTTATATGATGCTCTGAATGCGTTGAGATGTCCATTTCAAGAAAGATGATCATGTTTATAGTAACAAAAAGAGTTTCAGTATTATTAATAACATTTTTAATTGTTCTTACGTTTCATAGTACATAAGTTTTCAGCAAATTTTTAAAAAAGTTTAAAAATTACCAATTTTATAATACATTTTTTTACAAAAATAAATAAAATATTAGTCATATTTGAGCAGAAGAAATTATTTTTTTATATTATAAAGCAAAATAGTTTAATAGTTATTCTGATAACGTAGTTATAGATTTTAGAAGCGTAGATACGTAATTAGAAATACTTTGAAATAACAGTTTTGAAAGAAGACATCGTAATCCAGATTACATAGTTGAACAAATATTGGTGTTTGATTGTATATATCTTTAAAGTTATAACTTTTCTGATATTCAGTATGAATTAAATTTTTGAAAATATAAATATTCCAATATTCCCATAACATTTTACACTGTAACCACAATTTTCGGCAAAGTTTAAGAATATTTTCTTGTTACCAGGCCTCGCACTCGTTCAGTGTTTTTAATAGAATATTTATCAAAAAATTTTATTTTTTTTAGATTTCTCTTTTACAGAGTGTGTTTACACATATTGGCAACGATTTTGACAACAGAAAAAAATACATTAAAAAATGAAGAAAAAAATACATAAATTAAAAGAATTTTTTTTAATACGTTCTATCTTGTAGCCCTTATTGTGGACTATCATATTGCAGTGGGATTTCTAAGATAGTAGGGCTTTTTGTGAAACCGCAAGTAGAATTTTGTTTCATTCCTCCACCACACATTTCCAGAGTCCACTCAACGTAGTTGGTCGGCGTATCACTAGAGCTTGTTTTAATAGTCCAAAGACACATTAATCCAATGGTGAAACATCTGGGGACTTGGTTGGAATATGATTAAACGGATGATATATGATAAATTATGATTAAACCAATAATTCCAGTTTCTCTTGTCAATTTTTCGAGAAATGCGGCTGTACTTTTGGATGTATGGCTGATCGCTTTATCCTTGGTGGAACTGAACAGTTTTAACGTCGGTAGGATTAAGTTTTGGAATTTCTTCTTTAAAAATAGGAATGTTAGCGAAATGTTAGAGACGGTACATAACTTTTTCGGATAGTTCTTTTGGTGTTTTCTTTTTGAAAGCTTTAAAGATTTACGATTTTTCCCATTGAAATTAATAATATCCCTTATTTTATGCTTTGACACATTAAAACCATGCTTCTTGCAACGTTTTTTAATCACGGAATATTAATAATTCTTTTCGAAAAGAGAAAATATATAACCTTCCAGTCACTCGCTTCTTTCGCGTGCCATTTTAGTAGCAGACGATATTTTTTCATAACAGCCAAAGTTATCACGTTATTACATGTTGTCAGAATTCCCCCCCCCCCCCCCTGTTGTTTCTCGTTGTTTTTTAATTTAACACCAAAATCGTTCCCAATATGTGTAAATCCACTCTGTATTTGAATATACTTATCCCGAAGGTTATTTCTATTGCAAATATTGTGGAAACATACCTTAAAGTTTAGCAAAAGTGATAGTCAGAAAACAGACAATGGCAGTCATACGCATTTGCTGTGGTATAGTGTTTAATGCACAAAAGTGATTTAGCTAGTGGAAATATTTATAAATGAAAACAAATAGCAAGTTTTTAATCTGACGAATGTAAAATACTGGAATACAAGCTTTGTTAACCCTTTATGTACCAAATTATAAATTATAGAAAATTCGCCTTCCAAAGCCATTTCACTATATATTTGAAAATATGTTACTAGATTTCTGCGATCATTAAATAAATTTTAGAAATTTTCCATTTATTAAATTGTAATTAACTAATTCAGTATTTACCTGGATTTTGTAGACTATTTACAACTCTACCCAAATCTACCCTTCAAAATCGACCCTCTACCCTTCAGGATACTGTTTTTAGCAAATTATAGAATTAGGAAATGTACAAAAGCCTTAAATGATATCATAGACATTTTTCAGAACTGAAACTTTTAACTGAATGTCTTTCAACATAAAAGAAAAAAATCTGAGCAGTTACAGTTGGAAAAAGAAGATATCATTTATTTTTTTTCCCTTTATACAGTGAATAATACTTTTGTATCATGATAAAGTAAAGTGTCTAGAATTCATACTATATTCCATTACTGAATTTTACAACAAGTTACTTTAAAATGGTACTTTAAAATACTGTCGGTTCATAAAGGGTTAACAGAATTAAAATCTAAAATAATATTAATAATTGAAAAACCATCTATAAATCCGTGTAAATTTAGAAGGAAAATTAGAGAGAATAATTTTGAATAGACTGGTTATTAACACTTTGCCGTCCGGCGATACCACAGTGATGTCGTCGTCGTAAAGTAACTTAATTTAATCCTTAAATGCTCACATTGGCACCAGAAATTTGGAATGAAAAATCCCCTTTTATAAAGTACATAAAGAAAAATTTTACTTATTTTCGAATAAATTTGTTTCTAAATTCTGGTGTCAATCAATCCTTTTACTTTTACGAATAGAAATATTTTTACGAGATATGCGGACGTGTTAATGTATTGTGCATAAAAAGATAAATCATAACATGAAACTGAATTCTTATTAAAACTGTTTTATGAATACTTTAGCATAAATGTTATGGAAATGTATAATAAACATAACAGACACCATTTGAAATAATTAAAAAGAAATATGTCTTGCTTAAATATTATAACATTCTTTGATAAATACATATATTTCACTACTCTTTAGAAAATAATTATTCTTAACTCTTTAAGACATGGGCTGATAAGTTCCCGGTCTAATAAAAAAAACACAACTCCGGTGTATAGTGGTGGATCCATGTTCCGTCCATGGTTACGTATCGACGCATAAAGTATGTTTTATTGCGACGAAAAAGCTCCAAACTGTGCTCAGAATCATCGACTCCTTGTTGTTTTTGGTCAAAAGTCAACACGCGCGGCACCCACTTTGTAAACAGCATTTTCATAGACAAACGTTCATTCAAAATAAAACCTACACGTTCCTTGGATATCTTCAGAGTCTGGGCTATCTCAAGCAACTTCACCTTACGGCTCCCCAAAACGATTTTGTGGACTTTTTTATGTTATCCGGAGTAACCACCTCTTTTGGGCGACCAGAGCGTGGTGCATCACTGGTGTCCGTATGACCACGTATAAATTCAGCAAACCAGTAATTAATGGTTGATTTACCTGGTGCGGTGTCCGGATAACGCTTATCAAGCCAAGCTTTTATTTGAACGTTGTTTTTCCCATCAAATAACAATTCTTGAAATTCTTGTTTATCCATTTTTTTGTTTATGAACAAAGTCGTTCAACTAAAACCACTCTAACTTTTTATCCACACGGCAAATCGTCATGACTTACAAAAAAAATCATCGGTTCGGCGATTGCAGCGCCATCTGTGTGCTAGACCGCGAACTTATCAGCTAATGTGTTAGTAGTACCACTTTCAGCTTTAATTAGAGGACATAGTTGATTTGCCAAGTAAGTTTCAAATGCTTCTCCATCAAGTTTGTCCAGAATAAACATATTTATTTTATACTGAACGTAAAATCCTTTTAGTATATTAGAGCTACTGCATGCAGTGTTTGAAAAACGTTATTGTTCAGAAAATCCCAATAGGCAATAAATCAGGCATGTTTGGAGGTCAGGAAAGTGTGTTGGTGTAATATAAAATATAACATTATTTATGGTACTTTAATTAACCGTTGTTTTTTCAATAAAGAAATAATAATATAACTTAATCGCACTTAACTTAAGTTAAGAATTGAGATTTTGTTAAGGAAGTTTTCCTTCCATTAAATTACGGTTACTTTGCCCCTTAAGATTTATTTGAAAAGGTTCCATGCATTGTCAAGTAAAATGTATACAAAATCATATTTCTACAACGTAAATCCATCGAATTTTCATGCACTGAACTTTATTTAATTTCGCAGCTTTATGGCACTAAAAATAGGAAGACCAATTTTTAGTACCACAAAGCTCCGAAATTTCATAAAATGTAAAGTATCATAACAAGGTTAGTTTGGGTCGTAGTATAATGGAATTTTTATCTATTTTTTTGTTCTTTGACAGAGCATGGAGTAGTTTATTTCTAAATATAACTGATAGAAACGAGGGAGTCTGTGAAATTTAAAAAAAGTATAAATTTTTGATAATTTCTACCCGGACTTTGTATGAACATAATCTCAATTTCTACCTGCATTTTAACATTTTTGCAACTTAATTCAACAGGTAAAAAATTAAACCATGATTCAACCTTTTAGGGATATATTATAGGTTCAAACATAATAATGTTTCAATGAATATCTGTGATCAAATATTAATAAAACATTTTTGAATAAAATAAAAATTATCATATTTCGTAAATTATGTTCTTTATAATAACTTTGAAAAAACAGTATATACGATTTTTTGTTTCCTTTTTATTTTAAAAGGAGGTTTAATTTTAACTTAATATATATACTTGTTATAAATATATACTTGTATATAATAATATAATAATATATATACTTGTTCTCACGTATTTAAATATCATGGATATTCGTAAACATTTATTCATATTTTCGTGTTAATTCTATAAGTTTTATAATATACAATTCGTAGCTATATTGTATAGTGTATGACTATACTATGAATGTAGAAATGTGTAAAAGTAATATATTTTCAGACAGTTTGTGTATATTTTTTCATGTTTATTTTTTAGAAAAAAAATCATTTAAATTATTCAATAAAAATTACCATTATTATTTTTATACCGTAAAAATTAAAATTATAAAAAAATATAGAATAACTATATTAATGTAAGTCATAATATATTTGTATATTGTGTTTACCATTTTAAAGAAACATAATAATTTTGAAAAATCGTTTAATTTTTCCTTACAATAGCTATATGCATTAAAACAGCTTTCTTTCTGTGAGTAAACACATATGTACAAAGATAAATTTTAAGAACTTATTCAAGCTACATTAAACACAGAAATAAAGTTTAAATGCTTTACGCTTTAGTGGATCTTATGAGGTGAATTTATTATTTTAATTTGCGGATTTACAAAAGCAAACTATTTCATGTAAAATACGTATATTTCAAAGCGTGATATGCTTAAAAGTTTAAGAAAAATATCGTAAACTGTAAAATGTTTTCTCTTTAAAAATCATATTTATAAATAATGTTTCAGGACATGTTCAGGGAAACTACATACATAAAGGAAATAGATATATATATTTTTTAATGGAACATGAACGTATAAATCTAATTCAATTTAATAGCAATAACATCTCTAAGCATTTATAGTTAAAATAATTAAATAAATATTATACTACATACTTAAAACAAAACTTAATCATACAAATAAATAAACAGTTAGGTGTATTAGTAAACAGGACATTGTTATAAGAAAAAAATAAAATGTTTGACATACATTACGATTAACATTTGTCAGTCTTCTTTGCAATCTTATATGCTTAACAATTATGAACATTAATCAAACAAACAATAATTTGTAAATTTAAAATATTTCTGACCCCTAAACAAATACATAACGATTATTGTTACAAACATATTGCGTTGTTCCTTACATATTATAGTTTATTATTTATTTACATCATATTTAATGTTGACTAAAAATATATAATTTAATATTCTATGATTTTAAAATAAAACTGTAAATGTACTTTGATTTACTTCATTATTACTTTGATTTATTTCATGAGCAATGTTGTTAAAGATGCACATCCAATCACAAATTTATTTCTTCATGTTAAACATTAAATATTTCTTTATCAAAACATTTGTAAACAACTAAACATAACACATGTTAATTCTGAAATTAAATATTTTACCTGCTTGAAGTGAGCACCCCCAAAATATATTTTCTCAACTTCATATAATCCGAATGGAGCTTTAGGAACGCATTCTAGAAAATATTTCATTTATGCATATGTGGAAACATTTCCTTTTAGAGATTTAGAAATTAACTTCAGGACGAATAAATTTTATGAGGCTACGTTTGTTGTGCATTAATTTGAAACTTTGAAATAAAATATTCACTTTTAGGGAAGTAATAATGGTTCAGAATTATTTCTATAAATGATAAGACAATGAATATAAAGCATACTTCTAGTTAAAAGGTATTTTTAAATTGATAAATTTAGTTATATAATTTCATGCGTACAAAGTGATTTAACAATTATAATGATTTGAAATTAACGTTTTAAACACAACGCACACATACCATTATATATATATGTTACGGTGAAACACCGAAATCTGGAGAATGTCGACTTTCACCAGTGAATGTCTCAAACACATAGTCGCTTGGTGTATGTCCGAAATATATGCTAAATACCCTTATTTCTGACTTACACCGGTAAATGTCGACATTCACCATGCACTAATGGTGAATGTTGAACATGTACGAGATTTATATTTTTTTTCTCCGTAATTCAGTCGCGATTAATTTTTCGCTTCTCTTTCTGAGAGGAATGACTAAGAACTTAAAACACATAGTACATTCAAAATGAGAAAGGAAAATTAAAGAAGTTAAAAACTTACTTAATTATACAGTACATTCAAAATAATAGAAGTTAAAAACTTACTTAATTATACAGTACGTTCTAAATGACAAAATAAAATAATAGTAATAAAAAACTTACTAAATTATGTGCTTCAAATCTTATTTATTGCAACAACTTAAACTATTATGACACTTTGAATTGCACAAGAGGCCCTTGCTTTTACAACTGCATTTATTTGTGGAACACTTCTTTTTGCAATGGCAGCATGTATTGCCTTGCCCATCGCTTCTCGAATTAGCTGCAGCTGCTTCTCTCAGCGAAATTTCTTTAAAATAAATCTCATCTATTGAAATTAACTTTTCTTTACAAATTACGAAATGTTTACGTGTGTAAAGCTACTTGAGGGTACCATTTTCATTTGCAAGTTTATAGAAGTTGGAGTCTTCTATTCCAACAACAACCGCTAACACATTTCGGTTATCTGTACGACCACGGCCGACATCAGGACTTGTAATCGTACAGTATCACTGATTTGAGCAGGAGAAAATTGTTTTTGCGAGGTTCGTAACATTTTTGTTGCTTGCAGTAGAAGATTCTCTTTCGCGGCCGCTCTTTTTATAGATATTAACTCGTATTTTTCAGTCAGAACTTGATGTGAAGACGTGGTAGATTGCAAGTCCTCTTCAATATTTTTCGTTGGAATATGGTTTTCGGTATGACCATCGCTCAATTTTTTTTCAGAAGTATTACCAGTTTCTTCAAGCTGTTCTTCTGTTTCAAAAGTATTGGCAATTTCTTCAAGTTGTTCTTCTGTTTCGATATTTGCGATTTGTTCGCTAGGCAAAAAAGACGATGCTATGCCTCTTTTCGCTTTACTGCCAAACATAGCTTCATAAGGACTTTGGCGTATTCCTTCGTGGTATGTAGTGTTCTTGGCAAATTAAACAAAGGGTAAACCTTCTGACCATTTATATGTATCGTTATCGTTCATCCATGCAGTTAGCATATTCTGTATATCCTGATTGGCCCTTTCAACTGAGCCTTGTGTTTGACTGTGACGAGGCTTTGAATGAACTATCTTAACATCTTTCCACATAGTGCATATTTCGGATGTGACTTGATTACTGAATTCTCTACCATTATCTGATTGCAATATTGCTGGAGCACCAAATATTAAAAATATTGGGTACACTACTTCTTCCGCCCTCTTAGTTTTCAAAGGTCGTAGCTGGACAAACTTAGTTAAATGATCTTGATACACCATTATGAACTTATATTTGCCATCTCTGTTTGACTGCAGCTCTATCAGATCAACTTGACATCTTCAGTTTAACTCAGAACTGATCATTGATTTCACAACAATACCTTTATTAGGTACACTGTGTTTCATTTGACACTGTTTTCATAAATTTAAATACAACATTACAACTTCATATGTATTATTTTTGAATTCATTTTGCAACACTTTAAGCATACGTGTTCTTCTTCCGTGACCTATTCTGGTGTGAGTTTCATATATAGTATACTGAACAATTCCTCATTGGTAACATAATACTGTATATTCGTTTCTCCTGGTATTAATGGTACAATTAACTTCTCTTCATCATTAATTTTTAAAACGTCAAAACGTTTTAATCGCCTGTAATCCAAAGGTGTGTTGCACATAGTTTTAGCAGAAACCACTTCAGAAAGTATTTTAGAGTACTTTTCTTGAGAAAAAAAAACAATTGTCTTCTCGTTTACCCGCAATTAATGCATTTAAATTTTCAAGAAAAAGATCACAATTCACTGCAGTATCCATTCTGTATAAATTAGGGTATCGGAAAAAAAAATAAGAAAACGTTGCTCTCACCATCAAACCTTGCATGAGACTGACAAAGCTCACTGACTCCACCAGAACAAAGGATTTGGCGGGAAACAGCCAGTCGTCTCTTTGTTGGCTTAGGGCATTCTAGATGATCGCGCTGCGCGCGCAGGTCAGTAACACTTCTCTCCGGGCCTGAATGTACGGATCGTGACGTCACACCTTCCCGCTAGCTACCTCAAGGGAGAAAGAGATTCAAGCTCCTCTCTTTTCGACCTCCACCAGAGCATATCTGTGATTGCCGACATACACCGGTGAGGGTTCGAATGTACAAGAATGTAATGAAATATTCGATCTTTCACCGACGTATTTGATGTTTGTTGACATTCACCGGTGAAAGTCGACATTCTCCAATTTCGGTCTTTCACGGTAACATATATATATATATATATATATATATATATATGTATGTATGTATGTATGTATGTATGTGTGTATATATAACATAACTATTACTATTCTATATAAAATATACACTGTTAAAATTTGCAGCAAACTGTCCAGTCATTTTTCGTTTTTTATAGAAAATTGTTACCTAACCGTAATTTAACTCTATTCTAACCATAATATGGGCTAAAATATGGCCAGAATAGAGTTAAATTACGGTTAGGCAACTTTTTTTTTTATAAAAACGGTCAAATGACTGGACAGTTTGCTGAAAATTTTTAACAGTGTAAGTAGACTCCTGAAATATCAGATTGAAAATTCTATTGATAATTACATTTGACACTAATATGGTAATGCAATTAAACAAAGTAAATACAGTAAATACTCTATAAATTTAGCATTTAGGGAACGGAATAGGTCAATTCGTCTGTAGAAACGAAGAGGTGAAGAGGTCATGTCGTGTTTAGAGCTAGAAAAATTTTATAATTTATGAATGACAGCCGAATTAAAATTCTCAGATATTGAAAAATGGCCAGTAGATAACGTATAGATAGTTTAGAATTTGTTAAAAATCCTTAAAAATTCAGAATCATGGATTTATATTTAGGTTACTTTTAGTAAAAAGGTATGGGTAATTCACGTGTTATAATTTCTATATTATCCATGCAAAATAACAGACAGTGAAATTCAAACTTTATTCTATCGAATGTACATTTTATTTTTTTGTCATTCAAGACAGCTATATGAACACCAATCCTTGATGCAATTGGGATTATAAAACGAAAAATAAATAGATAAATATTCAAATTAATATTAATATCATTGTTCAGATATACTATTAGAGTAAAAAATGATGTTTCATTTTTACTAGCAAAAACAATAATAATAATTTTCTTTAAACTACACTTAAAGTCTAATTTCTCGCTTATATCTTCAAATTTCATATTTAATGCATTACTAATTGGAAATATAAAACATGTTCAATATATATAATTACGTAAATTATGTCTGCAAAAGAAATTACTCTAGCAAAATCGATTCGATTCACAAACAAATCTACGCAATTATTCGATGGTAGAAATATTTCAGTTAGAATTTTCCAACAATTATTTGCAGTATATAGTTTAATTTATTTCTCCAGTGACGTACTTTGTTTAACCAATGTAACAATGAGCAACACAAATAAAGATCTAGTATACAAATGAATTGGATTTACAAAACAAATACATTTCCTTATCAAAGAGGAGTTTCAAAACTTCAACATGCGTTCTTGCAGACTTCAAATAATTAGATTTTTAATGAAATTGCAATCTATTTATATAAAACTAAATGCATAAAAAAGTGTTTTACATGTCTTTTTCTATGTCATAACACACATATATATTTACTTAATTAAATTTCCAAAATAACAATTCATTATCAAAAATAAATGGAACAATTCATTGTTATAAATAATATAATAAAATCACTTGTTAACTTTAAATTAAAGTGTAATTATTGATTAAATTGATAAAAAACATAACACAAAAGGCTTAAAAATACCTTTTAATACAGATGACATATGTTTCCTTCGCTCAAGCGACGACCCCTTCAAATCAAAATGATAAATAAAATATTCTCGCAAAGTTTTTGAAAATGATAAACATAAATCACAAGGTCACCTGTCCATTGTTGCTGACTGATTTCACGAATAGTAAAATAAATTTTCCATCAAGAGTTTATTTCCCATCCATTATCCGTGAAACAATATGAATGTATTTGCGAAACGATAACATTTGCAAGGAATCAGCTTCTTTTGAATCACCTAAAATTTGACACGCGATGATTTACAAATGAAAAAAAAGCAATGACAATAAAATAATTTTCACGTTTTCCAATTTGACCAATTTAAGCACCTGCATACATTGAAAAAGTCATAACATGATTTATGTTTATCATTTACAAAAATTTTGCGAGAATTTTTTATTTATCATTTTGATCTGAAGATGTCGCCGGTTAAGCGAAGTAAACGTATGTCTTCTATATTAAAAGATATTTTTAAACTTTTTGTGTTAGGTTTTTTATCACTTTAATCAATAATTACAGTAAATTCAATTCATTGCTGACGAATAAATTTATTTTTAACTTACTACCTACGGTACTACAACTAACAAACAATATATGAATAATATAGTTTTACAATCCGGATATGTTGAATTAACTCTTTTTAATTTTAATATATGTGTCACCTTTTGCATACAGATTTATTGAATGGACAAAAAAATAAAAAATTGCACGTTAAAATTATACAGTTTAGTAAATTAAATAAATAAATATTTATGATTATGACACAGTATTATGGATCACTCAGATAAATTTCTATACACAGAGTATTTGCAAACATTTTCAACAAAAACGGTATGATAGTTTACTTTGTATGAAACCAATATTCTTGTGCAAATTACTTATATGATTCATGAAACTTAGATTACAATAATAAATCACACTGAAGGACTTCATCCTGCGTTCAAGCAGCATAAGAATCGTTAAAATAACAAACAATCCTTTACCATTTTTGGTGATTCTTGAATTTCTTTTTGCATGGGGTTTTTTGCAACGTGCAAATAATTAGACCATAAAGAACATTTAAATTTTTAACATATAACTTTTAGACCCCATTTAGAAACTTAGAAACTTAGTTTCTTAGAAACTAGAAACTAGAACTTAGAAACTAGTTCTTAGAATTTAGAAACTTAGCATTTTAGAAACTTAGATTACAATAATAAATCTCACTGGCGAACTTCATCCTGCGTTCAAGCAGCATAAGAATCGTTTTATTTTAACGATTCTTAAGTTAAAACATCCCTTTACCTTTTTTTTTCCAACGTAAAAACTTAAATGTAATTTTGTTAAAATTATTACAAATTAACAGAATATTAATATGAGTGAGTAAAACAAATTTTGATTATATTTATAATTTTGAAAGTTATCCATTAAAGAGAATTTCAGCTGGGCATACAAAGAAGACTAACAAAATGTCAAATTTTGCGAAAGAAAAACATTAAATAAAAGTTTCGAATTTGATAAATTAAAAACAATTCAGCAAAGAAATAAATATTCCTTAAATCAAAATCCATTAGCCTAAATAAAACGATAATTAAGACTTTTTTATTCACATTTTCATTTATTTAAACAAAAATTTGAATAGTGATTGAAAGTATTTGGGATAGATACTGAGTTATACAACCCAGTAGTGCACCGCAAAAAAGCTAAAACACATTTTCCAAAGCTAAAATCAAATGCTGAATTCCTTAACAATAAGTAAAATATGTTTTTTTGTTCAAATGAAATTATAAAAACGCAACTTTATTTTAGTGGGAGTATAAGAATGATGCTGTGATCTTAAACTAAATAGTATTGAATTGCATCAAATTTGACTTTAAATAGATAGCTGAAATAAATATTATGATCGAGACAGTGTCATTTCAAATACATAACTTAAACATAGCAAAAACATATTTTCCAAGGGTAAATTCAAATGCTAAATTCCGTATCACTAAGTAAAATGTTTTTTCTTGTTCAAATGAAATGATAAAAATCGCAAATTATTTTAGTGGGAGTATAAGAATGATGTCGTGATCCTAAATTAAATCATTTTGAATTGATTCAAATTTGTCATTAAATAGACATTTAAAATAAATTTAATAATCGAGGTATTGTCATTTCAAATGTATAACTTAAACATAAAGAATTTTGCAGTCGAGAGTAATAAAATAAATCTCTCCTAAATTACAAAACAATTGGAAACGACATAGTATTTTAAACTTTCAGCACTATTTTGGACATGATAAATTGTTTGGAAAAAATAATGTCATTGTAAAACATGAGAATAAACTTTGTGATGTGACATATTTAAAATATCAAAACAACATGGAAATAAAATTTAAAACATAAAAATGAGTTTCCAATGGCTAATTTGCAATGTGGAATTCCTTTAGCAAAATATAATAAAAAATAACAAAAATTAAAAATTAAAATGTAAATCACAAGAAATACTAGTATATTTTAGTAAGAGAATAAAAATGATCGTCCTAAAACTTGGATCCTGGAAATTGAATTCCAGTTTTCCATAAATACTTTTGAAATTAAATCGCTTGAGACACACTTGACCAGAAGATCCAATCTTTAATAGATGAAAATATTTTAATAGACCAGGTTGACACCATAACGCACAATACGTCGCTCACACGCAAGAAAAGTGACACGACTCCATTATTGCGCTAAATGGTCTTACTTAGGCGCATCAGGCTGTAGTAAACGTTTCATCAGTGTCGTTATCTATAAAACCGCTTGATTACACTGCATGTCACTTTGACTCCATAGAAGAGGGGAAAATTATGGGCAGGCATACATTTAACCAATCCTCCCTATCTCTTCTACTTACTTGTTTCTTATGAGTTTTACACATTTTGTGTACCTTTTTACAGGCCTAACACATTCAGTTTCTTTCTTAACCGCTGTTAGGTCAACGCTTCATGAGTGATGGAAAATAATAGACTGAGCACTTCTGATTTTGAAAGTCTAAAATCATCATACTCGTGGTCCGTGAACTTTTCTTAGTCATCTGATGCGATCAAGATGTCGATAATAAATAGGAGAGATCGGGGTATGTTGGCCACAGGGGCACAATGTCCCATCCATGATATTTTTCAAACTAACCGGTGGATATCGTTACTAGCTAACTGGCATGTGTCTATCATGTCTTCTTTCATCCACAACACAGTCAACAGTAAAGAAGCAATCAAACGAAAGCAATCAAATTTTCACTGAGGTAAGTTTTTTTTTAACTTATAAATAATCGTTTCTATTTTTTTTTCTAATTAGAGTTTCACTTTGGGGAATAACAGTCTAAAAGACCGTTGTTCACAGATTATTTTCTACCTACTGATTAAAAAATATGTTAACAGAATATTCTGATACGACAACTATAAACCAAAATGGCAATATGGGCCAAGTTGGCTCATTTAATCCAGCACACTAGGCCAAAATGCCGCGCAACCTAAGTATTTGATTTCTACATTCATAAGCATATAAAAATCAATAAAATTCCTTGATTAAGCGTGTTACTGGGCAGGGCTGTATTAACTAATAGGCAAATAACACAAATATCTAGGCCCGTAAAACGGAGGAGCCTGGATTTATAAACAGAAAATAATAGTAATAAAAGTAATATTAAAATTCCATAAAAATCTCATTTTTATATAATCTAAAATTTATAACTTCTGAATTCACAAAATATTTTTTTCTTCTAGTTCGTAAATAGCTAACTAAAAACAGTGTACTGTAAAAGAGACTAGAAGACCAGTTGTTTCTTGAAAGATAGGAAGTTTCACAAAATTTATTTAGAGAAACATTATTATTATTGTATTAGTTAATTGTACTCCATATTATTAATAAAAACTGCAATGACATTATTTAAGATTTCTTTATAAGCAACTTGCATTAATATGGGTATCAATTTAGATTTTGTTTAGGGCCTCCTAGAGTTACTGACTCATCTCTAGATAGTAAGATGGTTCGTAATTATGTTACAAAAATCAAATTGAGGAAAGGTTCTGGAAATGACAATGAAAGAGGTTGTTCTTGAAGTGAATTTGAACAAGAAATGTCAGTATAACTATCCAGTGAAGAAGAAACAAAAGACAAATATAATTTCTTATATCTTCGCTGCTTTAAATCATTCAAAAATATTAAATCATGAGAAGAGTGGAGTCAATGTACCAGGTGTAAACGTTGGGAACACGAATCATATGTCACCTTCGACACGATATTTTATGTTTGATTTCATTGTGATGATGAGAAAAGATTTCGATGAAGGCAGTAGTTAAGTTGAAAAAATAATCTTTTCTTATCCTTTGTATCTGTTATATACCACATTTAAATTACATTTGCTATGTTATGTGCTTTTTAATTTCCGTTAGGAATCCAAATATTGAACCTATTTAGTGTGCCAACCAACCACTTTCTACGGGGTAGGTTGGTCCAGTGACATCATGTCATTCTGAGCTTCATTATAAGCTATTAATTAATATTTTTTCAAAATTTCTCCTACGTGGTTATGCTTTAATGTGCGATGATTATCCAAACTAAAAAAATAAATAAACTTTTAATAAAAAAATAATAATAATGAAGATAAAATGCGCCAACTAGCCCCGGTTGCCCCTAAAAACCAGAGAGTTATTTAATTTGCTAATACGCCATAAGTAAGATATATTTAAATCCTATATATATATATATATATATATATAGATAGATAGATAGATAGATAAATATCGTGTAACATGGAATATATTGGACAGTCTTGTCAAAAATTACATAAGCGGCTAAATTTACATCGTTCTCATATTGATAAATATAAAAATTCTAATTTTCAAACAACTCATAATATTGAATATACTCATTTCAAAAATCATGATTTTAAAAATATTACTATTAAAATACTTAAAATACAAAAAAATTTTACTGAACGACTTTTTCTAGAATCTAAATATATAAGACATTTTAATACTACATATCCTTATGGATTAAATCAATTAGTATACAAAAATCACATCCTGTATTTTCAGATTTAACTAAATATGAAAATTATAAAAATCTTTATTCCGGATTAAATTTTTCAAACTTAAAAAAAACTTCTAGATCTGGTAGAGGTAAACATAATAACAAAAAATTCACTGATGATATTGTGATTCAACAGGAGCTTGATAATCTTGAGGCACAATTTTGTAATGATTATTGTTGGCTTGCTATAAGAAAACATGTTTTTAGTATAAAAAAGAAATATATAAACCAATATTTCAAGGTATTTAAAAAGAATCAATATTCTCCACATTTTTGTGATATCTTTTATGATATTCTACATTATAGAGCAAACCTATTAAATACAAGTCTTTCTAATAAACCTAAATATAAAACTAATAATACACAATTAATTATAAATTTTTCCAATCATGTATTTAATAATATAAATTTACACAATATAATAAACAACATTAATAATAATTTTCCAATAAAAAATTTTACCATTCACAAGACATATAAATATAATCGCACACTTGGACGTAAAATTTTTAATTACAATTCTTTTGTAAAAAATTTGGTCTCTTCAAAGAATTACCCATGTTATTGTAATGACCCAAAATATCAAAAGTATATAAATACAACACATGGTCATATCATTACTGGTGATCTTAATATTGTAGAACAACCTATTTTACAAAACTTAATGCATAATGGCACAAAATTTCGTCTTCCATATAAGTGTAATATCAAATCCATAATATTGCAGTTTATTCAAGATATTGATTTGTTTATATATAAAATTGCTGTTGATTACAATAAACCAATCGAATATTTCAGTGAATGGAGATTTTCTGTAATTGATAAATTAAAAAATGAAATTATAAAAAATTATCATCATATTACACATGCAGCTTTTAAAAACATAAATAAACATATATCAGAATTACAAAACAAATTTATAATTACTTATGTAGATAAATCTCCAAATAATTATGCTATCATTTGTAAAGAATACTATAAAGTGTTAATTCACAATGCAATCAACACAAGTAATATTTTTAATAAAACTAAATTAAATATTGAAATAAATAACAGAAAATTATTAAATTATCACAAATTACTAAAAATCAAATGTAATAATTTTAATTATCCTTATCTTGTTATAATTCCAAAATTTCATAAAAATCCTATTAAATTTCGCACTGTTACCATCGGTTGTAACACATATAATAAAAATGCAAGCAATTTACTACTTAATATTTTAAAGCAGATATATGATATAACGTTAAAACATAATAACCAACATTGCCTAAAAAATAGTTTTCAACTCATTAATAAAATACATAATATCAATCCGGTAAAATTCATAAAAACATTGGATTTTAATGATTTATTTAATAACATTGATATAAAAGACTTACATAAAACAATGTGTATATTATTTAAAGAATTTAAATCTCAATTAAAATTAAAAGAACATATTTCAGTAAATTTTTTTAAAACTTTACTAAATTTTACATTGCATAATAATTACATTATATATGACAATATTATCTATAAACAATGCCAGGGAATTCCGCAGGGCGGAACCGCATCTAGTATTCTCTCTGACCTTTACTTATATTATTATGAAAGAAATATAAGTCCGAACAATGATTATGTATTTTATCGCTATATTGATGACATTATCATATTTTATTTCAATGAAAAAAATTGCACATCACCACTCAATTTTTATCCTACTCAGCTTAAATTAAGCGAAAATGATTTAATTAATAATAATATAAACTTTCTTGACTTAAAAATTAATATTACTAATAATTATAAATTAATTTTTGATATTTATGATAAGAGATTTGATTTCCCATTTAAAGTAAATATTTTTACCAATTATGCTTCATGTTTACATAAATCTGTTTATAAAAATATAATTATCAATTATCTACATCGTATAAAATACTTATGCTCAGATATAAATAAAAACAAAAATATTAGATATATTCGAGATCAAGCAAAAATATATGGATATCCAATTTTTATGATAAATTCAATCATCAACTCTTTTAAATAACATTTATTATATAATTTAAATATAAACATGGTATGTAATAAATTATTGTTTTAGTGTGCGATAACATATAACAAAAGATATAGAAAATAATAATTATAACATACATTATTACAATTATAACATATTAGGAAATTTAATATTTAATATTTGTTTGAACATTATATACACTTTATGTAGAAAATTACAAATAACATACATAATTACAATTATAACATATTAGGAAATTTAATATTTGATTGAACATTATTTATACTTTGTATAGTTGTGATTGTGCGTTGCCGATCACCTCTGTTTAAGGTATTATTGATGTGCAGTTTTCATACATTTATAAATTAACTTATACAATAACAAATTAAATTATACAATGATAACATTGGTGATTATAACTCATATATATATATCTATTTGCAATATATATAAAAATAAATATATATAGTTTTTATTTTTGTCTATGAATAATTAAAATTAACAAGTATTTTAATTACTGCATTGCATTAATTTGATTGAAAAACAGTAGTAATACTATTAATTATCAACATTATAAATTTTGAGATATTTTGAATTGTTTATGAATTATTTAATTAGATATTTAAATTAATCTATAAATATAAAATATATTTACAATGTAGTATAAATTAAACATTAATTATTTAAAAACAAGTCTAATATATATTTAAGTAGTAGTAAAAATAAAACATTAATTATTTAATAAATGTCTATAATATCAGTGGATTAACACAGCTGGCAGCAAAAATAATTTGAATTAAAATAATATCTCTTTTACATAATATATTCTTGTTAAGAATATCTGAAATGCTGTGCAAGTTGAATTAATTCTGTGTAGATTTATTCATATAGTTGTATTATATTTTATTTGAATTTTAAGTAAAACTACAAGTTAGTATTGTTTTTTAAAGTTTATTTATATAAATAAATCTAATGAAGTGAGTATGTAACTAATAAAGTGGATATTTAACTAAATATTAATTATGAACTATTATAATACCAATAGATGGCGACACTTTACCTTTCAGGTAGTTGTAGATAATATTGTTAATATTATATTTAATTTAACTATAGAGGGAGCTATTGATTGTATATTAATTTTACTTTCAGGAATTAAAATTGGATGGAGTAATATATATTCACGGATATAAATTTGTTATAAGTGTATTAAAACCAGAATTATTTTGAGTGTTTTTGAATCATTTTGTGATTGGGTGTCATATATGGGGTTGTGTTTTAAAAAAAGTGTGCTCTCAACTTGTCTTACAAATCATTTCTCTCAACTCGACTTAGTTAACATGTATGATGCATTGCCATGTGGATGTGAATATTATGTAGACGTTGTGACATTTTAAGGATTCTGTATAATTATTGTGAGTAAAATATTTTATCTACACTTTACGCGTTCATATTTCCAATTTTATTATTTCAAAACTGTTATCTCGTGGTAATTTAGTGAGGTGTTAATTACAGTTTTTTGGATAATCGATGTGAGTGAAATATATTGTATTTTCTTAATGGTTTTTTATTTTCTATTTAAATATTTCCAAATTTTAATATTTCCAATTGTTGTCTGGTAATAATTCAGTGTACCTGGATGATTCTACTGATCTTAGCATTATGCCAGTAGAATTATGAAACACTGAATTATTATTTAAAACACATGTGGGTGCATCCAGGCTGAAGAGTACATGTGCATGTGTTTTTCCATGTCCAATTCATATTTAATTCTCATGTGGTCCAATTTTCCATTGTGTATGGTTCATATTTAATTTGTTAATCCATTTGTGTTTACTTAATTGCAACTCCAATTTATAATTTTTTTTTCCCTTTCTCTCTATTTCTTTTTTCAATATTCTTTTGGTATGAGTAAAATTTGGCCAATTACCATTGAAGCATCAGCTATGGTAATATTATGTTTGCACATGTTAATTATTAGCTATGTGGTATTCTGTATACACAGTATCATTGATTATCTCTTTGGAGATTTAAGTAGAATAGAACTTGATATGTTTTTTTGAAATTCATAGATATTATAATTATATATATATATATATATATATATTTGCAATTTTTAAATACAGGCATAAAGTAGCACTAACGAAACAACAAATTTGCGTAAAATAATCTTTTGAATCTATATTCGAAACTCTGCAGTTTGTAGGGGACAATATAATAAAAATTTGTTTCCTTAATAAGAAGATTGTGAGTCAGTGAATGAATTCTATTATCCACATTACAAATTTCATGACAATTAATTAGAACGATGAAAAACACTGTCCGGATTATACAACTCATAAAAGTAATTTAAAAGAGAAAAATATAAATTACTTGGCTTTAGAATAACCTTCTAAAGATTTCCGAGCCAAAAATTGAATCAAACTTACAACGTTGCTTTGCGAAAAAAGTCAGAACAGACATGGTGTGATTTGGAAATTTATGAAATATATGAAAAATTGCAATAATCTTGCCTGAAGAATATTTTCTAGTTTTTAATTATGTATAGTTATTTATTCGCTTAGAAATTTTTATCTGGTTGAAGTTGAAGAACTTTAATTTAAATTTTAAATACTATAAAATAGCATCTTTAACTTTATTCAGAAACTAAATAACGCTTATTATTTGTTTTGACATAGAAATAGAGTAATTTATATTAGCAAATTTCTGAAATGAAATACACATATGACGTCACGTACAGTCGAAAAATCGCATTAAATAAATCGCGAAAAATTCACAAATCGCTGTTCGAACTGCAATCAGCTAATGGCCATTTCATCTGCCAATCACACTTTTCCGGTTGATTTCCAACTGTGCCTATAATAGTCTCAGGTATTGGTCGCAACTGCCTTCGAACGGTGTTTGACTTCCATTGGCGATTTGTGACGTCATTTGAAACACAAAATGACATGAAAAAACGGTAAAAAACGCATACAAAATGAACTTAAAAATGTAATAACAAAATTCAAATCGGGATAGTTAATAATCTGGCTTTCCCTTATAAAATCATGATTTTTCATATCTAAAGAATTATCAACTCTCTCCAAGTTAAAAAAAGGGGGGGGGTGACGCGTTTGAGCATAACTGAGGCCAAAATTCAACCAAACAATAAATCATTCTGGGAAAATTGTCTTAGTGTCAAATAAAAAAAATCGCCTAAAATTCAAAAATTGCTGTACGTGTTTCGAATAAACTTTACCGAAAAGAAGATGAAATTTAATATATTGGGCTAAAAGATTGGAACAGGTTTCTGTTTCTAATGTAGAAAACTCGCAGCAAAACATGAAAAAACGCTAAAGAATGCATAAAAAATAAACTTAAAAAATGTAATAACAAAATCCACACATCGGAATAATTAATAATCCACCCTTTGCTTTTAAAATCATGATTTTTTATCTGTGAAGAATTATCAACCCTCTCCAAGCTAAAAAGGGTAAAAAATGGCGGGTTTGAGCATAACAGAATGGAAGCAACCAACGAACATATCCAGCATTCTGGGAAAAAATTTCTTAGTTTCGAAGGAAATAAATCGTCAAAAATAGAAAAATCGCTGTGCGATTTTCGAATGAACTTTATTGAAAACAATACAAAATTTACTATATTGGAAAGATTGGAATTGGATATCTGTTTCTAATGTGGAAAATTCGCAGAAAAACCTGAAAAAACACTAAAAATCGCAGAAAAATTTAATAAAAAATTGAATAAAAAAAGTCTATTTACAAATTCTAAAATGAGTCTTCCAGCTGCAAAAATCCATACATAGAAGTATCTTTTTACCAATTTCTGTAGCTCTGCGTGCTGCGGTATCTTCAGAACACAGCCGACACACACACATCACAAATGCACAATTTCCTTTCTTTATTATAGTTAGAGATAATTTAATACGTAGATTACATAGTTAACTACCACGTAATACATTCTGAATGTGCTTTTTCTATGCACCTTTAGAAACAATAAGAATAACTGGGGCTCGTACACAGTTATTAATCGAATTGAAAAAAATAATAAATGCGTGGAAGTGTGCCGAAACAATTGTGCATTCTTTCATAGAATAACTAATGATAAAATAAAAGAGAGACATATTTAACTATACAACACGCAGTATGATTTTAAATAATAACAAGAACGAAAAATCATGCGTCAAGCATAGATTATGTAACACTTTCCAACGCTTCCAAAATAATTTTACGAATCATACTCTTTAATAAGCTAATAGATAACATCTAAGTAATCCGAATACTTTTATTCAGCCCTGTATAGGATCTATAGATTTGTATATATACTACATAGGATGCTAAATTTTAGTTCAGTTAGGAAACACGTAGCACAGTTTAAAATTCTCCGTCTGGAGTTAAATAATACGGAAATGTGTTCCCGAACTTTTCTGCTTCCCTGTATAGGATCTACAGAATTTATACACACCACGTAATATACAAAAAGTGATTTAAAATTAAAATCGCGTTCAGTAACTTAAAACGCACTTCCAGGAATTATTGTAAACATACAGTAGAGAATTCTTTTGTGTGTCCCTGTAAATGAACGATGACTGCTATACACACAATATTCTGTAGTAAGTCTCTTGTAATGAACCTTATATAAATTTCAATGCGTTTAAAATAGGGAAACATTATTTAAATAAACCGCAGACGATTTTTCTCCATAGACGTAATGTAACGGAATTCTTTTGACTGTCCCTGTAAAGTAAGTATAAGTGCTATGCACACCCTATTCCATATTAAGCTTCTTCTAATGCACCTTAGTGATATATATAAATTTCAATGCGTTTAAAATAGTGAAACATTATTTAAATAAACCGCAAATGATTTTTCCGCATAGACCGCAATGTAACGGAATTATTTTGAGTGTCCCTGTAAAAAAACTATCAGTGCTACACACTTCCGTTGAAATAGGGAACATGCTATAGATAACGATTATAACATATAAAAATTGCAGGGCAATCCGAGCATATTTACGGGAGTTAGAGCACGGACAGACGGCCAGACGGCCAGACGGCAGACGGCAGACGGCAGACGGCAGACGGCCATACGGCCAGACAAACCGAAGTCATAAGCACTTTTCAACTAGGTTGGAAAGTGCTAAAAATAGGAAGTAATTTGCCACAAAAGAATGTTAATTAACAAACAAATGGATTTTTTATTGCTATACTGAGCGTTAAGACAACAGAGTGTAAAAAGTCCCAAGCCGGGAATCAAACCCGGGACCCCAGAACAGCTCTCTGGTGCCCTACCACTGAGCTACAAAAAAAGGTTTCCCAACTCGGCATTTCTCACTCTTATATATGTCGAATTGGCTGCAAGATGGAAACTGTCACACAGAGCATACAACCCTTTGGCAAACATTTAGACGACCTTTTTTCATAACAAGTGTAACATAGAACAACACATCTCTTATTCTATGCTAGACTTGGAACATTTTTCACTCTGTCGGCTTAACGCTCAGTATAGCAATGAAAAATCCATTTGTTTGTTACTCAGTATTATTTTTCGGGCGAATTTCACTCCTGAACAATTGATTGAAAATTAATTTGAATCGAAATTTACTTGTAGAGATTTGTATTTTTTTTTTTTTATTATTTATGTAACTTTTATATCTAGATGCATTTATTATTCAGTACGTTTTACATAAAATCATACTGGATTACACTAAAATTAATGAAAACTTATTCTTAATTTTTTTTTTAATTAACAGAATAATTATTTTTTATTTCACTAAATTAAATAAGTGAATAAAACATTTTTTTTTATTTAAAGTATTAATAATATTTAATAATGTTATAATACATCCCCAAATCAATATATGAACACAATCCAAAACAGCTAGATTTTATTTTAACATTAAATTTTATATGTGTTTTGAGTAAATTTATTAAAGTATTATTTTTTATTTTTGTAAAAAATGTTTTAAGACACTATAATTACTATTTTATGTTACTTTGTGTTATATATCTTAAAATGATTTATTTAATGTCTAAAAACATGTCGTGTTTGCATTTTAAATACAGAGTTTTTAATACACACATAAAAAAACGCTAACCAAACATCAAAATTTCGAAGAATGAAATACTCAGTTGATAATTCTAAATTATAAGGTGTATAGTTTAAAATAATAAAATAAATTTCTACCAAATGAAATATCTTTTAAACTAAATTTAAGAAAATTTCAGTACCGCTCGTCACATTGCAAATTATTTGAAGTTTGAAAGTTAGCAAAAATGTCCTAAACTTAAACATCTAATACGTTAAAACACCACACAAGCAAAATTTAAAAGTGTAAAAATGTGTTTCCCAAAGCTAATTTGAAATGTTGAATTACATTACCTCCAAACATAAAAAAGTTTCTTCTTAAAATAAAATAACACAAATGCAAATTGTTTTCTTAAAGCTCGTAAAAATAACTCTCTAAAGAAATACAGTCTGGAGATTGAATTAAACTTCTAAATTTGT
This sequence comes from Maratus michaelseni, assembly GCA_963931845.1. Classification (NCBI taxonomy): domain Eukaryota; kingdom Metazoa; phylum Arthropoda; class Arachnida; order Araneae; family Salticidae; genus Maratus; species Maratus michaelseni. The sequence goes on along the minus strand of OZ007587.1, from coordinate 436,385,146 downwards.
TTTACGAAGTACACCAGAATATAATTTAGGACGAGATGTTGTGATTTTGAGATTGTTCTCGAAAAAAAAATAAATTATCATAGATTTAGCCTGAAGAAATAATACTAATTTATTTAGTTCTTTTGAACTTTTAGTGGTTTTTATGGCTGGATGACATTTAAGTACGTATAAAGTTCACATATAATAACATTCTATTCTAAGAATTACTTTTATTATAACCTTTAGTTTACATTGCAGAGTCTGATATGAATAATTTCATGTTTTGATTCAATGAGCGTGTTTTATTTTATTATTTTATTTTTTTAAATACGAAATAGTTTTATTTTATTTAAAACCATAATTTAGAGAACTTATTAGAAAAAAGAAGTTCGGATTTTTACAAGCAAAATAGATTCTTCTAAATAGCTAAAACATAATGAAGAAGACGGAAAATAAGTATTATTTAGGTGATAAATTTGCAACAGAGGGTGGGGGTGGGGCATTCGGAAAAGTTAAGATAAATAATCAAATCCTTGACACAAATATTAACACGTTGACGGACACTTGCGGCTGCAGCCGCCTAAGCGAAGTTCACAATGTGGCATGACGGCAATAGCCGCCCAAAATGAAACGGTCGTTTTTAGACACTACGGCTATAGCAGCACAAATGTGCATATACCGGCGTACAAGTAGAAGCCCAGTGTCATGTTTTGGATACAATTTTTTAGGTAGAAGTTCGTTTTCCACCTGTTATACGATTTGCAGCTTCAGTATGCACGTGCAGGGTGGCTAGTGGTCAGGAAAAAATACAGTAAAAAAATGATAATTACCAGTATATTCTTATAGAAAAATTCAAATTGAAAAACAAACAGCGAAACAGAATATTGCTTCAATGGGATACCCAGTTAAGAATAACTCTACTCCCAGTATATGAGTAATTGTATATCACATATTTGATCGAATAATCAACATGAATTTTTCTATAAGAATATACTGGTGTCTATCACTTTTGTTTACTGTATTTTTCCCTGACCACTAACCACCCTGACGTGGTTGTAAAGGGAGCCTAAGGTATCTAATTAAAGGTGGTGAATTAATCAAAATTAAGTTTATCTAAGCAGAAACAGTAAAACTATACTTCTGATATTCTAAAAATTACAAAAACATATAGTGTTAATTTTCGAACTTCACTTGTTCCTACTGTCCGTCAATGTGTTAACTTCTAAAGTTTAGTAACTATGGATAATAAAATAGAAGAAATCTTTTAACCTGAAAATGTACCTAGAGTTAGTATGGTTGGTGCATCAGGGTTGCCTCTATAAAACTCACGTTTTCGACAATACAGGAATAAATCACCACTTTTGACAGATCAAAATTTCAGAACTTGAAGTCCATATTTAGACTATTTTATATCTATTTTCTCCAGCAACATCTATCCAAAAAATTTCTGTAGATTATATGATTGCTGTAATTAAACAATATTAGTATACAAATTCGGTTTTTAAATTCAGTAATACAGAAATAATAGGACTCCATATTAAATAGGACGTAAGCACCATGGTAACCTAGAATCAGTAACTATCACGTGATATCATTGAATTAATTACGTATGATGTTATTTAATTGTTTGAAGAAAACTATTATTAATATCTTTTTAAGTTTTTATTAGATTTTCATAAAATTTGAAATGAATTTGCAGAATTCTGCAACTATTATATATATTAAATTTCAAACTCTGCGGTTGAGTAGTTTTGAGGCTGTTATATTCTTACAGACGAACGGACCAGACGACGACTATTGGTGCTGTGTATTTATATAATTTCGAACGCACCTAAAAATGGAGATTCGTTTGGAAATATTTTCGTCTATAAATAAAAAATCACTCTCATTCGCGATTCTTTTTTATAAACCCATCAGCGTAACCACCGGAGCCTGCTAGTCGCATATACCTCTTCGGCAATATGAAGTATTTTCCTTTTTTTTTTTTTTAACAATAAACGAATATAATTTAGATTTGAAAGAAAGTATATAATATTTATTTTACTTCATCACTTTACAGAATTATTAAGGTTGGTTAAAACTTTTTTATTCAACCTGTAACACTTCCCTTTTCAGTTTTAACTCCTTGAAGGCCGGTGGTTCGATTTTTGACCACTTAATTTGTATCCTTAAATGCCTTATTTGCATCAGAATTTTGGAAAGAAAAATTTTCCTCGTGAAGCAAAACCTTTACTTGTTTTCAAATATATATTTTTTTTTAATTCTGATGTCATTCAATCATTTCAGTGTTTTACAAATGAATATGTAAATTCTGATGTCATTCACTCATTTCAGTGTTTTACAAATGAATATGCAAATTCTGATGTCATTCAATCATTTCAGTGTTTTACAAATGAATATGTAAATTCTGCTGTCATTCAATCATTTCAGTGTTTTACAAATGAATTAGTAAATTCTGCTGTCATTCAATCATTTCAGTATTTTACAAATAAATTTGTAAATTCTGCTGTCATTCAATAATTTCAGTATTTTACAAATAGAATTACTCCCCCCCCCGAAAGGATTAAATGTTAAAATAAAAATTTTATGTTTTTCTTTTTTTATATAATATGATTTTTTATTCTCCACAGGACATCTAAGCAATGCCTTCGCCAACCCACGCTTTCGAAAGCAGTGGGTCAAAACAACAGGTTATTAAGAAAAATTTAGGTCTAAAAGTAGAGATTCTTTTGGAAATATTTTTGTCTAAAAATAAAAAATCACTTTAATTCGTGATTCTTTTATAAAAACCTACCAGCGTAACCAGCAGAGCCTGCTAGTCTAACATACCTCTTAGACAACATAAAGTATTTTTTTTAACGAAAAATGAATATAATTTACATTAGAAAGAAAGTATAATATTTATTTTAATTCATCATTTTACAGAATTATTAAGGTTGGTTAAAACTTTTTATTCAACGCGTAATACTTCCCTTTTCAGTTTTAACCCCTTGAAGGCCGGTGGTTCATCTTTAGACCACTTATTTTTTTATCCCTAAATGCCTTATTTGCACCAGAATTTTGGAATGAAAATTTTCCTCCTTAAGCAAAGCCTTTAGTTATTTTGAAATAAATTTGTAAATTCTGATGTCATTAAATCATTTCAGTATTTTACAAATAAAATGACTTTCACACTGAAAAGGTTAACTTTTACAGTAAATTAAAAGGTCTTTTTTTTTTTTTTTTTTTTTTTTTACTTTTTTATATATTTTGTGCAATTTTTTATTATCTGTATTTTTCGCATACTATTACGATAAAATGACGTAATAGTTTATTAAAAATTATCATAATGCAATGTAAGCGATGTATTTTGAATTTTACTAATAACTATATTTTATATTTCAGTAATAAATGTAAATTTATAAATTTCTTAAACTGTTAGAAAAATAATTTATTTTTAGATTGGCATTAATCACGGTAATATCTTGATAATATTGTTCCAATTTCACTTCGCATACTACAAAATGCACATCTTCACAAACTTATCTATTGCATAAGTTTATTCAAGAGTTAATTGGATGGAGGTAAGATTACAATATATTAATGAATATGGCTTTGACTAGCTATTCCTGTCCATTTATCTGCAGAATCGTCTCTAATTAAAATAACACTGCAAGCACTCTTTGACATAGCTGATTAATATAGGATGCGAATATTAATGCTATCACATTTACTTTAGGCTCGAATAATGTATGATAAATTAGCCTATTTAAATCAAAACGTTCATTAGATAATATTCTTGGAACACAATTTTAGAGAATGCTAATCAATAGATTAAAAGGAATTCTGAAAATTAATTCAACATGCTAACAGAATATTATGCGGATACATGCATTTTGCTATTATACAGCTCAGTAAAGATTAATCATTTTAAAAGTACAAGTTAAGATTTTACTTTTTAATTAATAAATATTGCATTTCCAATTGCAAGCAGCCATGATAGGAAAGAACAATACATTATAAGGTTTATCAGAAAATAACTCTCAAAATATTAAAGTGCAGTTTGTAGAACGAACCTAAACAAGCACTTTTCATTAAAGAATGTGTGTCCTGAAATGCCACGTTTAAGTGATGATGATGAAGAAAAATGTGAAATTTATCATGAAAAACAGCGTATAGGTACCAAAAGTTGGCGCTTATATTCGTTTGTTACGCACAAACATTTTATGAAGAAAAATACTTAGTTTTATCCTCTCTGCCACCTTTCAATATTTTGACACATAGTTTCCGATCAACCTGTAAAACTATGCATGTCCTTGTTTGTGCGTGTGTAGGAATGTATACACATGTGTGTATGATATGTACCTACTAAAACATTTTGCAATTAATATAACTATTATATCACAAGGTAATTGATACAATATTAATTAACCAATAATAATAATTCGACAGAAACATCTACCCAATATTGCCAAATCCATTGATTAAGAAAAAAAGTAGTAAAATAAATTCCAAATACAGAAGGTAATGACATTACAAGAAGGAAAATAGAAAATAATATATTGTGAAGAATCACTTTACCAAGGGCAATATTCCACAATATAAATAAGTTCCAAAGAATTTTTGCTTGAAAATAGTAAGCTATTAAGTAGGAATTATTATATTCAAATTGCTCGATCAACTGCGACACCACATTTGAAAAAATGGAGAATAATATAAACATAGATAGATATAGACATTCAACAAATATCAATCTTACAAAAATTTTAAATGTCATAATATGAAATCATACTAACATAGCTGCCAATATTTTTTTAAGTCAAAAATAACAAATTGTACCAGAATATTTATCTCATAAAGTCACATCATATTTTGTAACAACGTTATTTAATAATAATTTAACATGGGTACAGGAACTTTAATTAATGAACTCGTTCCAAGTTTCCTTTAAAAATTTAAAGATTTAATACATATGATGGTTATTTATTTCACTTATAAAATAAAATTCCTGGTTCATGCTACATTTATTTGATTTTTAAAAAACCAGAAAGTTGGCAGATATGCAATAAATGCACTAAGATCAAGTACAATAAGATATATGTTAAAATCGTACAATGTTTATTCTATATAAATTGTAATTGCGTAGACTTGTATTTATGCAGTACACTGTGAAATTAATTATAAAACAAACATTTACTGTAAATGTCTAATAGAAAATCAAACACTGTTATTTTCTTTTATTTATGCCGATTGCGTTGATATAAGTTAACATTAATTTAGATTTTTAAGCGAGCATTTCCGGCATGTAAGACATAAAACGTTCTGCAGATGTTTTCACATGATATCAGTCTTAGAGTTGTTAAATAAAATTGATGCACTAAAAACGGACTTTATTTAAAGATGTTACTGAGTAACAAAAATCTAATGAATGAGTAGAGTGACACATTATTTTTAGAATTTTCTATGACTGATAGAAATTTAGAGGCATTTATTTTCTTGTCGCATTTGTTTAAATAAATTGAAAAGGAAGTGACTAAATTTAATCTAAATATTTTTAATGTAACACATTTTTCGCGCGCAAAAAAAAAAAAAAAAAAGTTTTGCACAACAATAAAAATAGACATTTAATGTAGCTGTAGATGTTTGATTTTTTTTTTTTTTTTTTTTTTGTATTACAGTAATTAAAAACCACATTGATATCTAAAATATTAATATTACGAAACACTGAAAAGCGTTTTTAAATTTGCCCCTTGAATAAAAATAGCTTTCCTCTTTTGTTTTAAAAGTTTTATTGACAGATTTAAAAACACACTCAGAAGTTTAATTTCTTTAAAATTTATCCTACATGCTAATAATCTTGTGTAACAAATTTAATTTTTTATTTTTGTTTTCTTTCTCTTTTTCTTTTATTATTATTTTTTGAGAGTTCACATTTATTCTCAGGACAAATTTGTTTAAATAAATTAAAAAGGAAACAATTTTAGTCTAAATGTTTTTTATTGCAAAATCTTTTTCGCGCAGGGAGAAAAAAAAATCGTGCAATGCGAAAAGCGATTTTAAATTCACTGAAAAAAATGTAACATTCAGCTATTTATCGCTACTATTATTCGCCAGCTTCTACCAAGCAATTACCGCTTTTTTTTATCCTGTAAAATTGCTTTGTTTTATAAAATTACGGTCTCGGAAGGAATGAGGAGGAGGAGAGAAGGGAATCGGAGGGAATGCGTTTTACCATTACGGCCTATAGAGCCTTACGTTCATTCAGTTGCATCTTCTTTGGTTGCGGTATATCAGGATTTTACAATGCCAAATATACACGATAAAAATAGTTTCATTGCAGTTGCAGTGTTTTTTTTTTTGTTTTTTTTTTTTTTTTGTGGGTGTGTGTGTGTATAGCAAAAGAATACATTGTTACATATATATTTATATATATATATATGACATAATTATATACACATAAATATATAATTTTGGTGAAACTAAAACGGGACCTTACACACAAACTTTTATTACACGTGAATCATTCATAATGTAATTGATAATGAATTCATAATATAAAAAAAAGTTTCTCCTAAAAGATCAGCTTCGTGGAGCTACACAGTTGTTCTTTGAAATAATTTGAAATATTATGCAATTACTACACTATCTTAAATTATATTTGCTGCAATGACTTATTCTCAGAGGAATTCAAATTCAGATCCCAAGAGCAAAGTGCCATTATAAGAAAGGTTATCAACACACGCACAGGATACGTACGCAGGTTCAAAGTTATTGTTCATACCTAGGCAATCCGCATTACAGAATTTGCCTATAATCGAATCAAGAGTTTACGTTTGAATTAATGGGAAGTTTCATGAAGTATTATTTTGTCTAAAACATTGTTTTGATTTATGATTTATTTATTCTCGCATTAGATGAATGAGACTGATGCTGCGTTAACATTATGGCCTAACCGTCTCCATATGTCTACGAAGTCGCTGAGGAACAGTTTTCCTAACAAATTAGCGTGTTCAGTGGTTGTTTACGTGCTGCTGATTGATTGTGACGGGGTTAAAGATAAAGAAAGGCTACCGCTGTGCTTTACGCGTATCTTTTTGTACAGACCGCAGGAGCCACGTGATGCTCGAATGCACCAATGCAGGTGTACGAAAAGAGCATTACGTCACTGTAGCGGTCTGTAAAAAAAGATAAGTGAAATGCACCGCGGTAGCCTGTCTTATTCGTTAGCCTCGGATTGTGACTTATGATTTAACGACTGGAATGCCAAAGGCTAGGACAACAACGCCATAATGTAAATAGACCTTCGGGTGATTTAGGGTACCTCTATATGAGAGTGACGACATACGCACATCTTGACTATGCTTAGACAGACGCTTTTGTCCCAACTAGGGAAAATATACATTCCAGACAACGATTATCGCCTGAATGAGTTCAATCGCGACCTACGTTATATACGGCCGTTGCATGACGTTAAAACGTCACATGGAGTCGATCATGTTTACACGTTGATTGGTACAAAGGGGCGCTCCCACCGTTTTGTACCAAACGCTGTGTAAAAATCCACTCCATGTGACGTTTTAAACGTCTTGCACCGGCCGTATATAACGTAGGTCGCAGTACAATTATACGAGTGAGGAAAGTTAAAAAACATTAGTTTAGCAAAAATGGCATGCACGGCGATTCACTTTTATCCAAAATCGTCGCAATCAATCGAATGTTATATCCCATATATCACCACTCTCATACTGATTGTGGGAGCCTCCGTGGCCGAGTAGTTAAAACACCATTCCGCAAATCGCTTGAGAGCGTAGGAGTCACGTCGGCGGTTTCGACTCTCTTCACCTCCATTGCGAACACTTTGTTGAGCTCTCGGTTGTAATTCTCTGGTGTTATAAATTTCCTTGTGGCTATCTCGTCCTCGTATATTGACGATGACTTATAAGCGGACACTTCATGTCAAGCACACAAGCAGGGCTACACTAGATACCGGGCTGACTCATTCATTATCATGACGTCACAAATGGTGGCTGGCCGCGACAAAAGACACACAGCGATTGGCACAAAACTATGGGCGCGTCGCTTTGTACCAATCGCTGTTCGCGGCCAGCCACTATTTGTGACGTCATGAGAATGAATGAGCAAGCCTGGTATCTAGTGTTGTTTTGACACAAGTCAGATGTATGTTCTCGATAAAACAAACAAAAAAATATATTGATTCTGTAAGACAATAGCGACATAAGGGCAATTTAATTTGATTCGTTGAAATGATTTTGGACAAAAAAGAGTCACCAAGCATTTTGGCGAGCCAGCAATTATCGCCAACTAATGTTTGTAATCTTGTCTCATTCATTTAATCAAATTCGTCGAAGAAAATATAGAAAGTATAGAAACGTCAACTTCTAGAATATGGGTTTGCCATAGTTTTGAGAAAAACGTCAGTCTGAGCATGAGCTTTGTACATATGTCTCCAATTTCTTATACAACTGAGATAAGTCAACAAACATTTACTTTGCGGTAATGGCATTCTTGCGAAAATGCTTGTCGATTCGTTTTTGTCAAAAATTGTCTTGGATAATCAAATTTCGTTTCGCTTAAAACGCCTTACTTTTACGCAATTTTTTACACTGTGTTTAGCACATAGGTATCATCAAGGCTACACTAGATACCGGGCTTGCTCATTCATTATCATGACGTCACAAAAGGTTGCTGGCCGCGACCAGCGATTGGAGCAAAGCGACGAGCCCGTCGTTTTGTTCCAATCGCTATATGTCTTTCATTTTGTCGTTTCGCTTTGAACCAATCGCTGGTAGCGGCCAGCCACCATTTGTGACGTCATGATAATGAATGAGCAAACCGGTATCTAGTGTAGCCCTGGTATCATTGAGCCTGGTCAGTGTCCAATCTCACCGGTTGCTTGAGACGCGACCTACGTCATACACGGCCGGTGCATGACGTTTTAAACGTCACATCCAGTGGATCCGAGGCTACCGCGGTGCTTTACGCATATCATTTTTTACAGACCGCGGGAGTCACGTGATGCTCGAATGCACCAATGCAGGTGTACGAAAAGAGCATCACGTCACTCTAGCGGTCTGTAAAAAAAGATAAGTGGAATGCACCGCGGTAGCCTGTCTTTTTCGTTAGCCTCGCAGTGGATCATTTTTGCACGGCGATAGGCGCAAAGTGGCGCGCTTTCCGTTTTGCACCAATCGCCTTATAAAAATGATCCACTCCCTGTGACGTTTTAAACGTCATGCACGAGGCTAACGAAAGAGAAAGGCTACCGCGGTGCTTTACGCATATCTTTTTTTACAGACCGCCGGAGTCACGTGATGCTCGAATCCACCAATGCAGGTGTACGAAAAGAGTAGCACGTCACTCTAGTGGTCTGTAAAAAAAGATAAGTGGAATGTACCGCGGTAGCCTGCTCTTTCGTTAGCCACGGATCCACTTCATGTGACGTTTTAAACGTCATGCACCGGCCGTGTATAACGTAGGTCGCGCATAAAGTGGATCATCTTTACACGGTTTTGGTACGGTGCTCAGTGGAGAGATCAGTAGATTTGATTAGCTCTCTGGATACGCCTAAACTTTACCGAAGTTACAGAATAAATCAGTTAGTTACCATCGTTTTTCGCCAATCGCCGTGTAAAGATGATCCGTCCGTGTGACGTTTTATGAACCGGGCGTGTATTTCGTTGGTCACGGTGAGATCGTGACCTACGTTATACACGGCCGGTGCATGACGTTTAACCCTCTGACAGTCCAGCAAAAGGGCTAAATTGTAATGTTGTTTTCTCATTCCTTTATTTTTACAGGTAAAAAAAGGTGTTTATTCCAAAATTACCTAAAAAACTGAATTATATATATGAATGTAAACCTTGAATCTATCAATCATAACTCAATATATTAAAACTGCATTATATTTGTCGAATTATATAAATTTTAAAATTGCTTGTATTGCAGTGAAACCTGGAGCTTAGTGAACGTATTAACACGGGCTTGTCAGTCAGAGGGTTAAAAGTCACATGGAGTGGATCATTTTTACACAGCGATTGGTGCAAAATGGTGGGAGTGCCGATTTGTACCAAAAACTGTGTAAAAATGATCCACTTTATGTGACGTTTTAAACGTCATGCACCGGCCATGTATAACGTAGGTCGCGGTGAGACTCACTTAGCTCCACAATAGTGCGGAGGGCTATCTTCCTATTATGATACATTGTATCCTGTGGTCCGCCTAGGAATACAATGCCAAAGAATTTCAGACGAAAATTTTTTTGCAAACACAGATTTCCTCCCTTAGAGTAGTATGGGATAGATATTTTCAGAATGAATTATCCTTTAAAATTATGACAAAGTTGCTACAAATTTCACTGACATATATTTTTTATTGGAAAAACCCAGTGATTTCATTTAAATTCATCGCAAATATTTAATTAGATATTAGTTCAAATTAAATTTTATGTAAACTCAACAACAACTACAATAAAAATTTAATCTGTGAAGAAAATTTATTAAAATTTGTTAAAATGAAACTTTGCTGTCATAAAAATATGAAAAAGGTGTAGAAATAAGCAAAAATGATAAAAATGTATGCAGATTTTTTTTAAATGCCTGTAATTATAAGAAAAATGCAGGATTCATTGCTGGCGTGCATTAAAAGTGTGATGCCAAGGCAACACTAGATACCGGGCTTGCTCATTCACTCTCAAAACGTCACAAATGGAGGCTGACCGCGACCAGCGATTGGTCCAAAGCAACGCGCCCATCGTTTTGTGCCAATCACTGTATGTCTTTCCTCCTAGTCAGCCACCTTTTGTGACGTCATCATAATGAATGAGCAAGCCCGGTATGCAGTGTAGCCCTGGTGATGCGGTTGCGGTACAAAGTTGACCCGCCAATTAGGACATAGTGGAACCCTCCGTTCAAATATGGAGTTCAGTAGTGAGATCAGTAGCTTTGATTAGCTCTCTGGACGCGTCTCAACCTTACCGAAGTTACAAGTGAGATCGGTTAGTTACCAACATTACAGTTGAAGTGACAAAAGTCACCGATAAGCGACCGAACTTACTGAAACTATTTCTCTGTTAATTCGGTCACATGATCGGTTGCTTAGTCACTTGATAAAATTTATAATAAAAAAAACCAATAATATTACTACGACGACGCTAATACATATGGCGCTGAGTTACAGGCTGGTAAATACCGTACAGTGGGTCTGTCGACTGGTTAACGAAGCTAACGAGAAACACTGTTAAAAATCTTCAGCTTTTTCTGCATAGTCACTCCATCGCTTTTATAGAATATCTCTATTTTGACCAATGAAAATGCTCCATAATAAGGGAAAGTAACCGTTTTCTCTAAAAGAAGTGGTGTGTGTTTGCAGCAAAAGCTGAATATTTTTAACAGTGAAGACAGGCTGCCGGACTACCTTTTGCATTAGACCACTAAGGTCACGTGACGCTCATGCCGTGCACCGGAATTTATGTATTAGAGCATCAGGTGACTCCGCTGAGCTCCGTAATAGAACGAAGGCCTATCCCACCGGTCGTGACCAACGAAATACATGGCCGATTCATGACGTTTAAAACGTTTTACGGTAGGGATAATCTGTACACGGCAATTGGCACAAAACGACGGGCGCAATGCTTTGCACCAATCGCCGTGTAAAGAATATTCACTCCGTATGACGTTTTAAAAGTCATGAACCGGCCGTGTATAATGTAGGTCGCCCACCGATCCACTTTTTCCACGACCGTATCACACTTGCCATGCACGCAAGTAATGAATCCTGCACATTTCTTAACCCTTAACTGCTGTTATCGGTCTCACAGACCACTACATGTTTCTCTTTTCAGAGTTTAACTCTTAACTTTCAGTTTAACTACAGATACTAGTGAAAATTTGCTTCGTTTAGATCCCTAGAAACCTCTGAAGGGGGGAATTTTGATTAGAAACAGCCTGTACATAAAGTTCAGTACAAAAACAGTATGTAATGCGTTAATCGAGCCTTTTATTCATCTTTCGATCTATCGGTCTCAGAGACCGATTCACAGTAGTTATGCAACAATTTTTGTCACAGTAGTTAAGGGTTAATTTAGGTGCTTTTTTTAAAAACTTTGAACATAGTTTTTGTCATTTTTTGGTCATTGCTACACCTTTTCCATATTTTTAGGAGCAGTACTTATTTTTTTTTCTTTTTTGTTGAGGTTACATTTTATTTTTAAATAATATAAAATTAAATATTTGTGATGAAATTAAATAAAATATGTTGTATTTTCAATAAAAATATATATATATCAATGAAAATTATAGCAACTTCGTGATTTTTTAAAAATAAAATTCAATTTTAAAAAATCTACCCCATACTAATCTATGGGAGAAAATCTGTGTTTTGCCATAAAATTCCCTCAGAAATTCTATAGCATTGTATCAGGGCTACACTAGATACCGGGCTTGCTCATTCATTATCATGACGTCACAAATGGTGGCTAGCCGCTACCAGCGATTGGTTCAAAGCGAAACGACAAAATGAAAGACATACAGCGGTTGGAACAAAACGACGGGCTCGTCACTTTGCACCAATCGCTGGTCGCGGCCTGCCACCTTTTGTGACGTCACGATAATGAATGAGCAAGCCCGGTATCTAGTGTAGCCTTGATTGTATTCATAGGCGGACCGCGGGACACTGTCAATGTCACATAAGCGACATTTCTGTTTCCACTACACTTCTGTACCAGCGTACTGTTGAAGCTCAGCATAGCTATCTGATTATCTTGTAGTATTGTCAATCAAACTAATTCGTAGAAGCCCAGGCACATGGTCACACTTGCTCACAGAGCAAGAGACCTGTTGTAGAAGTAGAAAAGAAAGAAGCACTTTTTTTTCTTAAAAGAATTACTATTCTGTGTGTTAATTTATTATACATTATAGTTTTTTTAAAGCTCAAATATAGGTCTAACATGGATATTAGAAGGTGAAAATGCTGATTCAACGAATTGACGCCGCGACGAATTGACGCTGCGACGAATTGTGCGCGATGAATTGTGCGTTTTCGCTGCGACGAATTGACGTCGCGACGAATTGAGCCGCGACGAATTGAGCTCGCGATGAATTGACGCTGCGACGAATTGACGCTGCGACGAATTGTGCGCGATGAATTGTTCCGCTATGAATTCTGCGAGATGAATTGACGCGACACCTAAACCTATCTAGTCTCTATAATAAAACCGTATGTCATGTGACTGTCCTCAACAGTTCCGGGATGCCGCTTCACTGTTTCATATGCCAGGCAGCCATTTTTATTCAAAATTATTTTTTCTAATAAAACTGCATAAAAGTTACATTTTTAGAAAGATCGTTCAAAATAAATTAATATTTGAGAGATGACTTACGTTCAATTATGTATACATTCTGCAATAACTTCAGTTTCAATTAGGTTCGCTGTTCAAATTCTCTATCCATGAAAGTAAACAACAACAACAAAAAAAAAAGATTCATTCGTTGTGAACGTTTAAAATATTAAACCATGAATTTTTGGACCGCTGCCTGGTGTAAAAAAAAATAATCAGCACCAATGAGACAGTCAAAGTTTACCATAATTCTGTTCCATACAACTCAACTTCCTTCGGATCTTTTCTTGATGTAAGTTGAACTCCGTGGTTGAACTCATGTAATAATATTTAATGGATCAAATTTCGAAACAAATTGTCAGCTTTTATTTTTCGTGTGTATTAATTAGAAACGATATTTTAATTTTGAAATCAAATGTTTTGATTTATGATAATATTTCTTATTTATCTATTTTCTATTTTAAAGAAAAATGTGAACGTCATGTATTTTAAATTGGAACAGCTGTCACGGACGCACCAGGGCTGGCGGAATTTTTGTTTTGCGCCATTTTGGCGAGAAAATCCCATTTTCAGGTACCTATTAGAGATTACTAAAACAGCATATACTTTTATTTTATTATGAAATAGTTTATTTTATATTAAAAACACACACACAATGATTAATTTATTATAAAGTGGGTTAAGCGGTTTTTGTCAAGAAAGATGAAATACATAACAACAAAAAATATGCGAAATGCCACCACGATCGCAAAAGTTCTTGATTTGTCTATTAGATTTTTCCGGTTTGGCGAAGGATTAAGGAAAAAAATAAATTATGAATAAAAATAATTTGTTACAATGCTTAACATACATTTAAGGGCGACCAAACTGGTCGCCAGTGGCGGCTAGTAATAGGAATAGCCGCATTAAAAAAGATTTTATTATTCTGTGTGTTAATTATTATACAATTAACTTTTTTTAAAGCTCAAATATCGGTCTAAAATATCTGCAAACTAAATGGCGACAATTCTTTTAATCAACTAACAATATTAAATATTACTCTTTAAAATATCCCAACAAAATAATTGAAAACAGAGCGTAAATGTATTTTTTTAAATATCTATATAATCACATGTAGTTCAGGTTAAACTGTTCATGTTCAGTCAATATATACAAAACAAACTTCTCATTCCCCTTGGAGCGAGACTTGTAAAGAAGTAGGAGTCTCTATTTCCATCCGGCGGTAGCCTTGATGGGGTCAAAAGTGCGCTAGAACAGAAGCAAGGCAACACTAGATACCGGGCTTGCTCATTCACTCTCAAAACGTCACAAATGGAGGCTGACCGCGACCAGCGATTGGTCCAAAGCAACGCGCCCATCGTTTTGTGCCAATCACTGTATGTCTTTCCTCCTAGTCAGCCACCTTTTGTGACGTCATCATAATGAATGAGCAAGCCCGGTATGCAGTGTAGCCCTGACAGAAGTCTAGTGGAATTCGAAATGTGTCGTCACATAAAAGAGAGCGAGGCTAACGGAAAAGAAAGGCTACCGCGGTGCTTTACACGTATCATTTTTACAGACCGCGGGAGTCACGTGATGCTCGAATCCACCAATGCAGGTGTACGAAAACAGCATCACGTCACACTAGCGGTCTGTAAAAAAAGATAAGTGGAATGCACCGCGGTAGCCTGTCTTTTTCGCTAGCCTCGAAAGAGAGTTAGCTCTCCGTACTATTGTTCTATTGTGGGGCTCAGTAGGTGACTCAAGATGTCAGAAAAAAGCGACACGTGTAACGCAGCATGTCTCTTTCGTTACCTTCGACCGTTTAGATAGTGACGTCAAATAACTGATGCGAATTGTAACTTCGATAATCTAGGATCATTTGTATTGGAGTGGCGACATACGATGCCCAAATTGTGCTTAGACAGAAGCGTTTGTCCAAAATATTGCAAACCGACATTCCAGAACTTGGCATTAGTTACGTGGACGAGTTCGATTATACGAGTGAGACCATTTAATTACCAAAGAGTTACCAAGTTCCATCAGTCAGATAAGTTAACAAGCATTAGGTTGATGATAATGGCAGGCTTGCCAAGATGCTTGGCGATTCGCTTTTGTCCAGAATTTTCACAATGAATCAAATTTTGTATCCCGTATGTCGCCACTCTCATATCGAGGCACCCTAAAAGACAATAATAGTAAAAAGTATTGTTTTATAAAAACCAACACCTTTTTTCAGTAATAAAATCTTGGGTGCCTCTATACTAAAGTGGCGACATACGGGTAATAAAATTTGATTGATTGAGACGATTATGAACAACAATGGGCTTGATTCTGAGCTCTGTCGTTACAATTTCGATAATGTCGGAGTAAAAAAATAGAAAATAGTATTGTTATAGAGTCTAGAAGATAGTGTGGCTACTAGCTTTTATAGTAAGGCTTATGGGGACGTGCCATAGTTTGGACAAAAATGTCTGACTAAGCACTGTCTGGGCGCCACTCTCAAATAGAGGCACCCATTTTTACACGGCGATTGGTGCAAAGCGTCGTGCTCATCGTTTTGTGCCAATCGCCTTGTAAAGATTATCCACGCCGTGTGACGATTTAAAAGTCATGAACCGGCCGTGTATAACGTAGGTCTAGATCGTAGATCTTCTATTAATTGTAGACACAGAAATGGCAACCTTTCCTGGAAGCACACACCACCTCACCTCCAACATGTGACGGCCACCACGACACCGCCAAGTCAAGCCTGTTTTTCCCGTCTAAATCTGCTTGCTTGCGAATTCCAGCCGAAATTTATTTATTGCGTCTGAAATTTAATGAATGTTATGAAAGAAACTTCTATTGAAAGGTATTATTTGTGTTGTATATTTATATATTAATTTTAAGAATTTATAAGAGTATGCCAACCAAAATTCATTATGTCTTATTTATACATCACTTGAATACTATTTATTTATTTAAAAATATCCTGCAACTGTTATATTAATGGTTGTGCTGCAAGCTATAGGAGAACATAATAATGATAATAAAGGTTGAGACTGTAAAACTGTGTTTTATAGTTGATTAATTTTCGAAATAATTTGGAATGTTTCTCTTGGAGGAGGGGGGGGGGGTGATAAATATTATTTTGGTAAGATTTCTCAAGTGAAATTGATTTTATTACATACATATCGATTATAGGGTAGATGTGCCAGTAATGGACACCCTTAAGGAATTTCTTAAATTATTTTTTAATTAATAGTTATAATTATTATAGTCCACTTTTTTAATAATATGTTAATCTATCAACGTTATTTAATCAATCTCATAGTCTCATTTCCCAATGTGAATCAAAATTTACTTGTAAATAACAGAAATGTATCAAAACACCCAAAATTCCAGTAATGGACACCCTCTCCTCCAGCAATGGGACACTCTGTGTTCCAGTAATGGACATTCCACAAAAAATAATAGGTAATTGATTTTATGATTGTATTTAAAACCAAAATTTAATGAAAGCATATTAATGAAATAAAATAGTCATTTACAAATAAATTTAACAATTAGGATATCAATTAATACAATATTTATGGGACTAATTCACTGTTTAAATTAATTATTGTCATTATCACGAGATCAATATTTTAATTATTTTAGATAGAAGGTTTAAAATACTAAATTTCAAATAATTATATTTACCAAATTATTAAGTCATTGAGGGGGGGGGGGGTTAGAAGGGTTAGTTAAAAAAAAAGTCTTTCTTTTTATTCTTAACAGTTAAACTTCCTAAAACTGCTTTATATATTACTTTTAGCAATTTGTATAAAATATATCAAATAAATGAAAGTGTAGGTTGAATGTATTTTAAATACTAAATAAAATTATTTCAAAATAAAATATCAGAACTGACATTTGAGCTTCTTGATCTGCAGATTTACAACTTTCATTGCTACTATAAATTTAATATTATATGGATTTTTTATGTATGTAGTTCTTTTGTCAGAGATGAATAATGAAACATTTAAGACAAAAAATAGCTTTTTAAGAATTTGTGCGATTTAAAGAATTGTCTTTTTTTTTTAAATGGGGAGAGTTTGAACTCCATGAGCCCCTCATTTTCCCATGCCCTTAAATATTATTCTCTTCTTCCTGATGGGTGTAGATTGACGCATTATAAAATATGCAAGGTATGGCTTACAAAAAATAATTTGATAACAATCTTAAAAAAAATTATTAATTACGTGAAATTAGTAAAAACATTATTTATATAAAAAAAAAATATTACATTCTGGTAAGTGAAATTAAAAAATTGTACTTGATTACTTAGCTTTTCAGTTAAATAAAAAAAATGCACTATGAACATTACTGAAATTGCTTTTTCAGTATGTCCACATAGGGTGTCCATTACTGGAAATTGACTAATTAAGCATTTCAGTAATGGACCATGGTCGTAAAACCTGAAAAATAAATGAAATTTTGTAAATTGCTATTGATATGTAAAATTCAAAGTTTTCTATTGTCTAAGCAAAAACATGCAATTTTTTCAAGAAAATAAAAAATATATGAATTGTTTAAGTGAAGCCAGCTCTTAGCATGTTCATTAAGATTTTCACAGAAAATCTGTTTAACTGTGAAACATTATCTTCTGCTTCCTGATTGGTTTGTTTAAGAGTGTCAACAATAACCTAGATTATAAAACAAGCAAGGAGGAATTATGAAAAAATATATAAAAGGCTAAATTTTTATTGGTTATTTTTATAAATCTAAAACTTTGAAAGTGGCCCATTACTGGAAGGGGGTCCATTACTAGCACATCTACCCTATACATTTTAAAAACTGTTGATATTGTATCTGGCACAACCATAACACTGTAACTTAGTACAAAGATATGCATTGTAAAAGATAAAAATAAGTTAAGTACTAAACTATTATACTAACGATAAATTGTGAATAAATGTCACAAAGACTTCATAATTCACGGTAAAAATAAAATATAGGCAACATCTAAGTGTTGAGTCAAAACAGCGGGGAGAAATTACAATATATATATATATATATATATATATTAACATGGTTCTCAAATGACTTTTTCAACAACGCGAAACTTTCGGACTCATTTTTTTAACGCAAACCCATAAAATTGGAAGGCCTGAATATTGGAGTAATTTGGAATCGAAATGAGTTTTCCATTTTTTGATCAGTAAATTAAATAGTTATTAGTAATTCGTGTCTTGTGACGACACCTTTTACCTCCTTTCTCGTGCTGCGGCATCAAAAATTCTGTTCAAAATACTCACTTTGACAGTATTATCTGAAAAAATAATCTTCTGCCTTTATTTAAAACGCCTTTGCATTAGTTTCTAAATAAGAATATATGCCAATTGCCCGAGTTTCCGATCAGAAATGAATGAATAAAATCATAAAGTAGCCAGTTTGAATTTGAGAAATGAGTTTATAGCATCTAATTATAACAGCAAGTATTGTTTAGTAATGAACATTTTCAGTAGTTGCCTGTGGATATTCTTTTCAATAATTCTAAAGCAAAATAAAAAATAAAAAAAAAATGTTAAACTTATTTTTTTATGGTAAATATTGAAACGTTTCCAATTTATTTTTCTCAGAAACGTATGAAAAAGAAGTTATCTTAAGAGAAACAGTTACAATAAATATAACGTGTTAAATCTGAAATATACTGGAACTTTTATTTTTCACTACCTCTCCCCCCCCCCTCTCAAATAAACGTACATTACCGTAAATTTGCAAAAAAAAAAAAAATCATGAATAAATGTTATCTAAGTTTTCATGTTGATTAAAAATATTGTAGTAAATTTATCCTTTTCAACAAAAAATATGTATGTGTAAGGTTGCAAAAAATATCTTTGAATAGCAATATCAAGCAGAACAAAAATTTCTGGATTGCAGCAAAAATGTTCTACAATTGAATGTATTTTTTAAAGACATTATGTGGTTTCAAGTGTTCAAAAGCTATGAAATTTTTACCAAATCATATAATATTTTTTGTAACATTTAGGCGCTAACTTTCCCCAAATTGTGAACTATGCCATTTTCTGAAAATAGCTTAGCCTTTTGGGAAAAGAAAAGAAGAAACTGTTTGATTTCCTGTTATTTTAATAATGTCTGCAAAGTTTAACGCATATTTAGAATAAAAAAAAAATATGACAATATTGTTACATTTCGTGTAATGTTTGTGTTAAATTGAAGCTTTCCAAAAAGAAATCTCGAAATATTTTAGGTTATCTTACTTTATCTTGTATAACTAATGAAAAAAAAAATTTTTAAGTAACGGTTGTGCAATTCGTGCTTCCAAGACATTTCATAACATTTAAATAAAATACAACAGCAAAAAAAAAAAAAAAATCCAGACGATTAATATCTTTTTTTAGTCGGAAGGGGGGGGGGCGTAAAGTTTTTTACCAAGGCCTTATTTAAAGAAAACAAATTAGTCTTGCTCATTATAGGAATAGCATTTGAAATTACAAATCATGAAATCAAATCAAATATTTTATTATATGCAAATTAATATAATTTTTTTATAACAGTTGAATTTGTTACTGCAATTATATATTTCGGCCTTTTGCAGATTTTATACATATAAAATCCACAGAATTCTCATAACTTCTCATTTCTATCCTAGTTCTGACATAAAATCCTAGAATAAGATAACAGCACGATCGACAAATTTTATTTTCATTTTCGTTTGCATATTTACGTTTATTTTATTGTGAGAATGAAATCGACGTTGCCAAGGATGCGAATACCGCCAAAAGCAGTATCGCCAGACAACCTTTAAAGCGCCAAATATGAAGTGATGATGGATTCAACTTTTCGACGGAATTACAATAGAGTCCGCACTCTAATATCTTTGCTGTGAGGTCACGATCTATCTCTTGGTCCTGATTCTGAGCGCTATCGGTATGGATTTAATATCGAAATGCGGCATGGATGCTGGAGACAACAATGGGCTTGATTCTGAGTGCTGTTGTCAGGATTTCGATATCACCGGTGTCGGAGTAAAAAATAAAGAAAAATATTGTTATAGCGTCTAGAAGATAGTATTGTTGCTATGAAAACGATGTTATCGAAATTTATAACGACGGCGTTCAGAGTCTGGCCCAGTATTTAGGAAAGGTGTTGCTGCCGTGGAAATAATGACTTTTTTCGGTATCTAGATTTAACGAGAGCGTTGAAAATGAGGACATTTGTTCTGCTTTAATTTATGAAAAATATGTAGTGTTGATGGATCAGTGGTATATTTTTGGAGTAACATTAAAGTATTGGTTCTATGAAAAGACTTACGTGAACTTAATGTTATTCAATTGGTGTGTAAAATTGCTGTTCATGCAAGGATTCAAATTATAAGGAGCAACTAATATAGCCATCATTACAGAGGTATGTGACTTCGAAATTCTCATAATGGTATTTTTATAATATTCAAAGCTATGTTTTCATGATTTTGCATTTTCAATATTCTTGTCATATGGGTGATTTAAGTTAGTCTAATCTAAAAGTGTTTCATTTTAAAATGTCTGTAAGAACCACGATCTTTAACCCTAGAATACCAACCTGCGTAAATTTTGCTCGCACACCCAGGAAATGCGTGCACAAATTATATTCCGAGGGTATGTTTAATGAATATTTTTCTGATTTAAATGTATGAGTGTATCTATAAGAATTATTTTTTAAAATATGTCTTAAATGTACTTTAAATATGGAATGAGTAAATTTTACGCATGGTTAGTGTTTAAGTTCTAAATATAAAGGTTAGTATTCTAGGGTTAAAGACAGAAAAATCTATAGAGTTTGAACCGAAATTTAAATAAAGTAACTAATTTGTGTCGTAATATTTGAAATCTGTAAAATGGCAGTTAACCCTTTTCGCGGGCGGTGGTCACAAAAAAGGACACCTAATTTTAATTCAAAAACTGACAAATGGCACCGAGAATATTTAATTATTTTTTTCCTTTTATAAAGTACAGGTAAATAAGCAAGCTTTTATTTTCTAATAAATTCTTTGGTAAATTCTGGTGTCAGTCCATAATTTCATCATTTTAAAAACAGACTTACTCCGCGCCGGAAAGAGTTAATAAGTATTTCGAA
Organism: Maratus michaelseni; assembly: GCA_963931845.1. Taxonomy (NCBI): domain Eukaryota; kingdom Metazoa; phylum Arthropoda; class Arachnida; order Araneae; family Salticidae; genus Maratus; species Maratus michaelseni. The sequence goes on along the minus strand of OZ007587.1, from coordinate 436,363,752 downwards.
AATGTTAAAGATAAATTAGTTTCTGGACAAAATGAATTTATGTGGATAAAAAATGTTTAGATCAGTTGAAAACTAAAATTTGACAGTAAAACTTTTTAATCAAAATATATTCTGATTTAATTTTTAAGTATCTTATAATAGTTTAAAATAGTGAATTTTAAAGCAATTTTAAAAACACATTTTTCTGTTACACACAAACTTAAATTTTCGGGCAGTCAGCGGGATAGTGAACTTGCGCTCGTGGTATTTATCGACGCAGAATCATCCAATGATATTTGATTTTCCAGAACAATTGTTGGTAGTTAGCCGAGATATTAAGTTACTAGAGTAAAAAAAATCTTTCTTTTTATGTATCGTGTAGGGTATCGTTCGAAAGCTTTCGTAACAGCGCACTCAAAAATATACTTGTTTTAATTTTAGGTATATTTTCAGAGCTATCGTCGAAAGTATATTGGAAAAATGTCCCTCCACCCCTCCTATTTCCAAAACTTATGAAAAAAATTTGGGATAGTAGGACTTTATTAATTAATAGTAATTAACCCTTTTAGTGCGGGAGTCGAGTAATGTCGACATCTAGGAATTATGTGCTGTAAACTACATTAAGCGTCGACAAAAGTCGCCTAGGCGTTCACGGCGTGTATTGTACTTACTGTAGTGCGTAATGGGCGTAGCAGTGATGACGTATTGCAGTAATTTGGCTACAACCAAAACCAGTAGAGTTCTTTTCGTATAACCATAAGGTATGATTTTTAGTTTTGTATTGGGTCGTTCGGAAAGTCGTTTCCCTTTTGGGAAAATCAATTCGTACAGCAAAATTCTGCTCGGTAATCAGATAAATAATGTCGCTTTTTTGGTCAAAATATTCCGCACAGGGCATTAACCCCCCTCCACCCCCCCCCTCCCAAAAAAAAAATCCGCATTGAAAGGGTTAATAAATGTAATGTTACGGAACCCTTTGAGCGCGACTTATACTCTTACTTAACAGATTTATTTTATTTTTATTAATAAGAGTAAGTTATAAAAATTTACTTGATCCTTTTTTTGAGAATGCACTTAGATATTATCTTTGTAAAGGTATTTCGAATACTCGACAAATAATTCCTAATCTTACTAATGTTGCTTCGTTTTTTAGAACTGCGAGGTATTAAATTCTCTTCACTGTTAAAAACTTGCAGCAAACTGTCCAGTCATTTGACTGTTTTTATAGAAAACGGTTACATAACTGTAATTTAGCACTATTCTGAACATATTATTCCCCATATTATGGTCAGGATAGCGTTAAATTGTGGTTATGTAACCGTTATTTACAAAAACGGTCAAATGACTGCACAGTTTGCTGCAAATTTTTAAGTGTTTTATAAGAAGTTGATTTTGAAGTTATGTATGGATTGAAGTTGTAAAATATATTTTTAAGTATTGCTAAAAATACTTGAAAATCTTGATCGGATTGAAATATTAATTTATCGTGCAAAGATTTACAGGGTAGACATTAATTAGATGGATAATTTCGTAACTGAACAACATGAGAAATATTAACCTAAATGTACCAGTTTAAATGCAGATTAGTTGTGTGTGGGTTAAGTTTTCGGTCCATTCTTCGGGAGTCGTATACCTTAATTCCTTATTATAATTTACATATTTTTTGAAATTTAGAATGCTCACAATGATGTATGTATTTTGTGTAAATAATGATTGCACACAAAACACTAATTTGAAACTGAAAAGAGCTCAACTCTTACTTAAAAATTGTAAGCAGAATATAATAGATTTTAGTCAAGAAAAAGTTAATCCAACATCAAACTACTATACATCTATTATCACAGAATCTATTGATATTTTATGTAAAGGAAATCCAGTATGCAACAATACGGTATTATACAACATACCCAATGAAAGACGTTTAATATCCTTTATATTGGAAGATAAACGCGCAGTAACCATCACCCCCTCCTTATTTTTTTCGCATACGTTTTCAAATTGTTTACAGTTGAATCGGTCATTTCAAAACCACTAAGTTACAGAATCCGATCTTTTCAGAAATTAAAAAATAACTATTCACAAGTAACTAAATTTGTATGGATTTTTTGGGGCTGATTTTAGAGATTGGGACTTAATTTGTAAATATCAACTAATTCTTATAATTTATGAATAATAAAAATAAAAGTAACAGAAAAACTGTTCCTGATTTATGTTGTTTTAGCAAGAAACAATATTAGGTGGTATTTAATTTGAACAAAAGCCATATTAAAGATAATTTTAATTAAAATTAATGAAGATAGCACTTATACAGGAACATTTTTATGTTTTAATATGGTATTGCATGCAAATGATAATATGGTAATGTAATATGGTATCGGCATGTAATCTTGTACTGCATGTAAAAACCACTTAATTTGCTGATTTATGTCGTGTAAGTAATTAACAAAAATTAGAAAGTATTGTTTGAGGAGAAAGAAATACACTGCCTTATGTGGTTATTACCCAGATCATGGCTCTATACCTTTAAGGAAGCATTTGTGGCAAAGTATATTTAAAGACTTCATTTATGTGGTTTTTGAATTGACAAATTCAGTTTCAATCCAGTTAGCCATAGAAACCAACTCAAGCAACACCCAGGAAATAATGGACTTTCCCACCTCAAGGTGAAACGAAGTTTCGGATATGCAAGATGTTAGTAGAAAGAATTTTTTCTCTCTGAAGATGGTAGCGGTGCCAACCGAAAATACTTTGAGGGCTTTAACATCTATTTATATATTTAAATATCACCTTTTAAGTAAAAATAGAGCTCTTTTGAGTTTCCTATTAGTATTTTATGACTAACGAAAGGTGAATATTTGCATTTCGCCCGATGATTTTAATAAATTTATTTTAGTTAAATAAAAGCTTACTTAATCAACAATTTCTTGCTTATATTTCAGCTAGCGAGGAAAACGGCTGAAAGCACTTTCTTCGTTGTACTGGAAAAGAACGTGTTCTAAAAGAGGTAATTGCGTAAGGTTTTATTTTTTGGAAGGAATTTCACATGTATAGCAGGTATTTTTTTCTTATCTTTAAATAGCTTTAATTATTTATAGGAGGTATATAAATGTCATGTTTTATTTGCCTTGTGTCAATCTCAAATCAAACAGTACATGGAGTTTAATTTCAGTGTGTGGAAATTTGTTAATGATCGGGTTTACAGCCCACCATTTTCTGTATCTATTCCTGAATTGTTAAAAAAAACGAATTGGAACTGCAAAGAACTCACAAATATATAGCAAACACGTATTCACTAAAGATATATTTTTAGAAGGATAGCAACGACGGACATTTGTGAAAAACGTAAACTCTGTGTTTAACTGTCTTACAATCATGGGTACTCTTTTATTGGGATGTATAATTATTCGCATATATATAAATACAAAAATACCAAATGCATCGCACGTCCAGGGAAATTTGAAATCATACTGATGAAAGAGCCTTAAGAGCTCTTAGCGGTCTCCCAGACCACTGCTGTTTTCAATTTCACAGTTTAACTTGTAATTTTCAGTTTAACTATAGATACCAGTAAAAATTATTTTCGTTCAGCGCGCTTGTACTATCGCTAGAGATTTCTGAATAGGTGAATTTTAATTGGAACAGACCTGTACAGAAAGTTTAGTATAGAAACTGTATCTTATGATTTAATCAGGAGACCGCTCACAGTATATATACGACAAGTTTTGTCACAGTAGCTATGGAGTTAAAATCGACGTTTTAGCTCGCAGGCTATCAAAGCATGATGGATGAATGTACGTACGTATCACGAGAAATCTTGATAGAAATATCAGATTTACTTCAAATTTTGTATATAGGTTCATTCTAATAAGGCTCTTCCCCGATTAGTTTTGGGGGTTCATTGGTTAAGTTTAAAGGGGGGGGGGCGGAGGAAAAATTCTCCTTAATTTACTGTCGTTTTTATTTTTCAAAGGGCATTATTCTTTGAAATAAGAGTATAATATACAATTAGAGTAAATAGCCTGTGAGCTCAATACCATCAGTTTAACTGGGCACTTTTCTTTTTATTAATGTTTCTTCATCTTCTCTTATTAAATTGGCTCTGGCATTAACGGAAATTCATGGGTAAATTTCACTTATTTTAATATTTCAAATCAAGCCGAATTATGTATTTTTTAATAACGTTTTAAAAACAATTCTGCAATACATTATTGTTTATTTATACATTATATTGAGTTATTAAGGAATTTGGCTGTGGGATCTATTGCAGTTTTTTCCATTGAATGTATGTATGCTTTGATAGTGCGGTAACTTCGAGGGGTTAAGTAATAGAAATTATAGTTAAACCTGTATTTTAATTAAGGTTTCGCTCAAGAATCGTATGAAAAACAAGTTAAACTCTAACAGTTACGGTTACAGTGACAAAATTTTGAAAATTTCAAATGGCAACACCTATTTTTTATTGGAATGTGATCTTCATAGTGAAAAACCATAAAAAGCGTTGAAACGAAACATGTAACACGGAAATTGCTGGCGCTAGAGAGACTAAGAAGAAAAGTGAAAACAACCAATAAAGGACAGAGAAACAACAGAAAGTAAAACATTTTATTATTCAGTGCTATCCACCATCTGTCGCATGCAACGTGTCTTCGTGTGTGACTTGGAAAATTTGTGAAACACAATAAAATGTTTTGTTTTCTGTTGATTTTCTCTCCTTTTTCGTTGTTTTCACTTTTCTTCTTAGTCTGTCTAGCGCCGGCAATTTTCGTGCTGCAGGTACCGTTCCAACGCTTTTTATGGTTTTTCACTATGAAGATCACATTCCAATAAAAAAATAGGTGTTGCCATTTGAATTTTTCAAAATTTTGTCACTGTAACCGTAATTGTTAGAGTTTAACTGTTGTTTTTCATAAGATTCTTGAGCGCATACCTCAAAATACTTAAAACCAAAATTTCAGTTAGTTTCTGTGAACGGTGTGATAGTTAAGGACTCGTATATCGGGATAGTTTTTTTTTTATAATCACCCTGTAGATAGTTAAATATTTTATAGTTAGAGATGAAAGTATGTACCCCCAAAATTCTGATAATTCTTGTCTTGAAATAAGAAATTAAAGTTTTTGGAAGACAGTGAAGTTGAATATAGCTAAGGGCACAGTGCCTTGTTTAAATTATGGATGTTTTATGCTGAAATCATTTCTAATTAACTAAGAATGAAAAAAAATTAAATTATCAAAAGAGACTCTTATGCAAATCTGTTGGTATTTTAAAAGAAAACAACCGTTAATATATATATATATATATATATATATATATATATATATATATATATATATATATATATATATATTTTAAAGACTTTTCCGAAATGTTTTAAAAACTTGCGCGCTATCCCTTCAAATGCTAAAGGTGTAAATTAACAACATAATACATATTGAAATAACTTTTATTAGTTGTTTTACATGTTTCGACTCTTTCCGAGTCATTTTCAAAAACAAAATGAGAATATTCCAAAATTGCACGGTCTTTGAAGTTATTTTCATGTACTTTTTAAAATTACGCACGTTATCTATTATTTTTTTTTTTTACTTGGTTGTTTATTTTCGTACCTGTGACCATGGAGTAACTCGAGCCACAGTTTTGGTAAATTAAAAGATGCCGCATCGTCCGGAAATAGTCGAAACATGTAAAACAACTAATAAGTTATTTCAATTAATATTATGTTGTTAATTTACACCTTTTACTATTTAAAATGAATATATTATTACAAGGTGTTATAATTTATTATATTGTTAACTTGCGCTATCTTTAAGTATTCTGTCTCACTTTTTTTGTTTTTCCAGTTTCACGTACATATAAAAAAAAGTGTTGAGTTGTGTAAGAAATGTAGCCAAGTTCAAGAAACCATAACTATCATTGTATAAAATACTATATGACGTCATAGTAAGGATGTCGATCGGACTATCGAAGGACAGAGTTTCACAAGTTTGACGTCACCATGTGATCGATTTCGGTCAATCGTACGTATCTTTATTTTTTTTTAAACTTTTTTGGCAATGCCAGTCTTGTAACTTGTATGATCGGTAAAATGTATAATTAGGTAAGCAGTTAGTAAGATGTTTGCCAAAAATCAAACATTATTAGGGTTTGGTTTCTTTTGCAATGGTTTTCTTTAAGAGCCTGTAATGTCACGGGAAGAAACACTCAAGCTGATGTTAAGAGCCTACGCGAGTTACGCGAAGAAACGATCAAGTTAATGTTAAGTCTATGGGAAGGTTCTTGCGAGTTTTCTCGCTCGCATTTTAATATTTTTAAAGGATTTTTTTTTTTTGCATAAGATAGCTGAGGTCGATCTCTAACGTTGTTAGTTTTTACTATTTTAATTTTGGTTACAATTTTTTTTATAAGCGGACATTTTCAATTTTGGAATCGGTTCTGAAAGTGAAAGTACCCTTATATAAAAAAATGAACTAAAATCGAAAAGTAAAAACTAACAACGTTAGAGATTGACGTCAGCTATCCTGTGCAAAAAAAATCATTTAAAAATATAAAAATGCGAGCGAGAAATCGCGCAAGAACCTTCCCATAGACTTATCATCAGCTTGTGCGTTTTCTCGCGTGACTGATGTAGGCTCTTAAGTGTATGGGAAGGTTCTTGACATATATCTCGCTCGCGTTTTAATATTTTTAAATGATTTTTTTTTTTCATAGGATAGCTGAGGCCGATCCCTAACGTTGTTAGTTTTTACTTTTTTGGTTTTAGTTAGTTTTTTTAAAAGCGGAAATTTTCAATTTCAGAACCGGCTGGAACCGGTTCTGAAAGTGAAAGAACCCTTATATAGAAAAACTGGAACCAAAATCGAAAAAGTTAAACTAACAATATTAAGGATAGGCCTCAGCTATTCTATGAAAAAAAATCATTTAAAAAGAGTAAAATGCGAGCAAGATATCTGTCAAGAACCTTCCCATAGACTTAACATTAGATTCAGTGTTCCTTCGGATGACCTAGCGTAGGTTCTTAAGACAGATATGCCGGTTTTTATACAGTGCACACAAAACATATTAAAATTGATAATGCTGAATAATAATGATTTAAAGAATCCTTCAGTTCTTTTATTTATTCTATATGTTAGTTGAAATGTTTGTGATGTTTGGAGATAATGTTGTTGTCAAGTATCGTCAATAAAAAAGATTTCTCTAGTGAATTTGGAGAAAAGTTCATTGATGTCTCCAATCAGCATTGACTATCACCGCCAATTTTGCTAGTGGTACCTAAACTAAGTTCAACAAATATGAGAGGGGTCTTTAACTTTTTATCAAACACGTGATTTCTATCATTTAACTGATTAGAAGAAGAAAAATATAAACAAGTTGGAAATTGTACTTTAAACGTGACAAATGACGTTCGTATTATAACCAGTTTTACAATATAAAAAAAAAATCATCGTTATTATTTCAGTGAAATGAATTATATCATCTTTTATGAGCAAAATGAGCATGTCTTTTCTCTTATTACGTATGCCATGTTTACAGATATGAATTATTTTTTTCGACACCAGACAACGCAAAAAAATTCACCATGGAGATATTGCTTTGCGAATGATTACCTTCATGGTTTAATAATTGTATGACTCCTGAAGAACGAATCTCTTGTGCTTATTTCCTTATTAATGGATTGAGATATTGGGCTGTCAACCTAATTTCAACTGAAGTTATCTCAATCTATACATTTTTTTAATGTAACTCATCTCTCAAGCAAACCATTTTTTTTTTATGATCTTTCTAAAAATGTAGTTTTTATGCAATTTTATTCAAAAAAAATTTTTTGAGTAAAAATGGCCGCCTGACATGAAAAAAGAAGTGGTTTGTTGGCCCGTATTTGCTTTCCTCACTCCCATGACTTACGCTTTTATTATATAGATTATGTGATAGGACTAACAGAATAAAGAAAACTTTCATTAATTCCTTTTTAAGTTTTGATTAGATTTTCATAAAATTTGAAATTGCTCGAAAAAATTCTGCAATGATAATATCTATTAAATTTCAAACCATTCGTTTGGGTAATTTTTGCGCTGTTATATGGGGACAGACGGACCAAACGACGACTTACTTGTAAAAAGCTTTTTTTTAAGAAATTAAAGCATAAAACAGGTATAAATACTTTATTACATCGCTTTTTTTTGTTGTTGCGTCCCGATACGTGCGGTATAAGGAGGTACCACCCTAATTTTAATGTATAAATGTTGTTTATTATTTGTGCGCGATATTTATTCTATTTCATTTGAAGAAATCCACGTTCTGCTAAAGTTATTTTTTTTTTCAAAACATACTAAACAAAAATCTATAACACGTGTAAATCAATAACACATGTTAAACTAAAGTTGAATAACGTTTAATGTAATGCATGTGTGTAATGGCGCATTGTTTCCGACGAATAAGTTACAACGTGCAGATTAAATTATAAAAAAAAAATGTTAATTTAGAAGGAAATTATATTTAATGAATTTCGGAAATCGCGTTACGACCGTATGTGAAACGTTTCAATATCAAACACGTATTTTTGTAAAATTAATTCCTCATATTCAATATAGTTAGTTTTTCTTAGATTGATGTTAAATTACGTATTTCAAAATATGTTGCATGAAAGTCAGAAAAAAAATATATTCAGTTGAGGCACTTAATGAAATTGAATGCAGTGCATTGATCAAATTGAGCTATTTTGTGCTGAATTAATTTCAAATTTGTTTGATAGTAAAACTATGTTAAATTATTAAAAAACAACTTATTCACAACAACTTTTTATCAATCTCATAATTTAAAACCGGGCAGTTATAGTAAAAAATATAACAAATGTTTTGGCAAAATAAAGCTTTAAAATGTATTGTTAAAACCATAAATATATTTTCTATAAAATTTTTATCATAAGTTGCGAATATGTTTTGTTTTAGAAGTAAGAAGAGATAGGATTTTCATAACAAATATAAATTTTTCATGGTAAAGAATAAGTTAAACATAAATTTTCAAAAATTTAATTACAATCCATTTGTTTCACCCAAAAGTCTTATGTAAACAACTTCCTACAACATGCATTTAATAAAAAAATATCAGCCAAAAACAATATTTCTCCTGCCTAATATTACAATATTGTTTGTTTTGGATGTGTCTTGGCCAATGTTGTTGCGGAATATTTTCCCAACAGTGAGATAGTTCCATTCTTCTATATTGGAGCAATTGGGGGGGAAAAATATTTCTCCAGTTAATAGCTAATATTTCGAATGTTAGATCAAAACCATATATTCCGGGGTTTAATCTTTTGATGTAAGAAAATTGATAAAACAATTACCGGTGTGTGTTATACGCCGGTTAAAAAAAAGAAAGTAAAAACGAGAGATTAAGATTTAAAAAAGTCTATTTTCATTTTTTGATGGAAATTAAATCCTTAGTGTGTAGAATTAAGGGCAAAAGTTTTAAAGTGATATCTCAATATATGAACAAAAATGAAAGCGCGCGCGCGATCGATAAAACCGACCTTGCTCCGAAAGGATTCTACTAAAGATTCCAGTCCCTTATTGATTAACGCACAGGAGGGTCCATAGTATGGTGCAGGAATAGCAAATTAAGTGTGTGTTGAAAAAATATCTTCTAAAAGTTAAAGCGCGAATGTCTGGCAACTACATTTTTCAACTAGTCTGATCTACCAATCCCAAAACATTCTTCTATCTCACACCGGTTTCGCACACACTAATAAGAATCAGCACCAATTTATATAAAGATCTAACGGAATACAATGTTTTATTAAATTCTGTGCATTAGTTCTTGAGATATGAATATAGTAAAATAGTGTAAATCCTGCAAAATGCAGCATAGTAACGCCGAAAGGATTCTACTAAAGATTCTAGTCCCTTATTGAAGCTGATTAACGCACAGGAGGGTCCACAGTATGGTGCAAGAATAGTGAATTAAGTGTATGTTGAAAAAATATCTTTTTTTTTTTTCCAAAATTTAAACGCGATTGTCTGGCAACTATATTTTTCAACATGCGACAGATAACTTGAACAATTTTAAACATTTTTGGATAAAATTTCCGTTTATCTACACATCATTAAATTTTCTAAGGGAATATGGAGCCTATTTTTGAAAATTATTTTTTTTGTATATTTTTCTAATAAGTTAAAAGTAAAAAAATTAGACTAAAAATGATTTTTTTTTTTACAAAATAGCGCAAATTTCTTATTTTTTTAAAAAAATCGAAAATCTGAGCCGAAGGCTCTTAGTAACAACCTTATTGTACTAGAAGAAAGATTTTAATAATCTTGTTGAGATTCTACAGGAAGTTAAGATGCAGCCCATCGAGCTCATGTTTTGGTACAGGTCAACGCGGATACTGGTTTCCGCCGTAATAATTGACCAAATTTAACAAATATTTTTAAATACTTGAAGCAATAAAAAACGTGAAATTATTTAATTTTTCAATTAATTTTACCCTTTTTCAGAAAAAAATATTAAAAGTTATATCGATTTTTCTCGGTCGAGAAGGTATGTTTGTAACCCCTTAAAAACTATTATTTCTAATTTAATGAACATCCTATTTATTTACAAAGAAAACAAGTTTTCGCTATCAGATTGCATAAAAAGTTATGCGTTACGATATTTTTTATTTTCTGCTAAGCATCTGATAGTTTCTGTACGTAATATATATCGGACCGAGTTATAGGTAGCAATATACTGTGTTTAACCAATAGCACGTTTCCATTGGAGATATTACTGGAGGCTGAAATGTTGTTGCAATATCGGACATCAATGTAGTTAATGTTTTTTCCAGGGTTGATATTATCCCCATGAGTGATTCAACAGTCTGAAAACAAAATTGTATATATAATTTAAAAAAAAAAACTAAAATCCTTAAACACCAAACAATGGTATTTCACCAGATGGAAGACATTTTTGTGAATGGCTTTATTTGCATGCGCTTCATGACGTAATGCGCATTTTACGCAAAAGGGATATAATTTTTGTAATTTTAAAGGAATCGTTGAACAAATATCTTGCCGTGCATCACACAGATGCATTTTCTAAAATTTCAATAGTTTATTATTTAACTTTTTTGCAGGTAATACCTGATTGGACCTAATTGTTAAACGAAAAATTAAAAAGCTAACAAGAATATCCATCATTGATAAAAATGCAATTTTTTTTTATATTTAATGCATATCTTACTGATTTTATGTTTTTCTTATGAATGTTTTTTTTTCAAGTAAAAGAAAAACAAACAAATATATATTTGTTCTTTTACCGGTTTTAAATTAAAATATTCAAAATATCTTGTTCATTTTTTCTAAATCTTGTAAGTTCAAAGAACTAACTAATCGTGTCATGTGTTTATACTCACTGAACTTATGAATATACTCATGTTTGTAAAAAGTGCAAAACCATGAAGGAATTATGAAAATTGAACCAAACTTACAGGAAATGTAAAGTGAGGTAAGACAAGCAAATGATTAGAATTACAAAGCGATTGCGCATGCGTGGAACGAGAACCAGCTCCTTATATGTCGCTTGTTCCTGGTATATAAAGGACTGTAAAGATGCGTTGAAATCATTTTTTCTTTTGTCTGCGGTAAACGTTTAATTGGTGGACAATATGCCTCATCAAAAACGGACGAAGCCATACCTACAACTAACGAAGTTCGTACGAGGTTGCATAGTCGGTGTGCAAGATGGTGGATTTTCGTATCGAGAAACGGCAGCCCGCACACAGTGTAATGCCACAACAGTGATTCGTATTTGGAAGAAATGAGCAGAAGAGAATCAAACAAGGCAAAAACCTGGCAGTGGAGCACGCAAAAGCACAACGGCACGGGACAACAGACACCTTATCCGCATGGCTGTGACGGACCGTAAAGCGTCCTCTCGTGTGTTCGCACAATGTTGGAGCACACCTACAAGTGTTTTGTTGTCTAGCTCCGCAGTTCGTTGCCATCTGCTGCAGAATGGACTGCGTGCAAGGGTTCCGCTACCCAGAATTCCCCTCTCGCTGAATCACAGACGCCTCCGACTTCAATGGGCTTAGCAACGTGGCGTGTCAAGTGGCAACAAGTTGCTTTTTGCGACGAATCTCGCTACAGTCTGGAGTAAAATGATGGAAGAGTACGTGTCGGATGTTACAGAGGGTAACGTCTATTCCCACAGTGTGTTGTCTAGCGTCATACTGAACAAACGCCTGGCATCAGGATATGGGAGCTATTGAATATAATTGTCGATCCCATCGAGTGCACATTGCGGACAATATCAACAATGATCGCTACATAAAGGAAATTGTGGAGCCAGAGATCCTCCTCCTTCTTTGACACATTCCGGGTGCTGTATTTCATCAGGATAATGCCCGTGCATATATCTCTCAGACTGCACAAGCCTTCTTCAGTGCACAACAGGTTTCGATTCTTCCATGGCCTGCTTATTCTCGGGATATGTATCCCATCGAGCATGTCTGGAATTGCATTTATTGGCAACTCGCTCGTACAGCTGGTGAGGCACACAGTAAGACTGAACTTGGGCTTCAAGTCAAAGCCATCTGGAATGCCATTTCCCAGGATTACATTCCAAAACTGCACGATTAAATAACACGACGTGTACAGGCTCTCATCGCTCAGCGTGGCGGACACACAAAGTACTAATTTACGACGTTCTTTTTGTTTTTTGTCTTGTAAATTTGATCGTTTATTTGTACCACTATCAGTAATATGTGGAATAAATTTCATTAATATCTGACAGTTCCTTCATGGTGTTGCATTTTTCACAAACATGAGTGTATTATTTTGCATTGCCTCATGTCATTAAAATAATTCAGTCTGTGTAAGTAATATAGTTTGTGTAATGTATAAATTTATTGCTTACAAAGTCTTCAATATTACTGCAAAAGTCAACAGTTTAGGTGGTCTTCAGTTGTTTTCAACGTGCTGCTGAAACATCTACTTATACAACATTGTATTTCAGAATTGTCTTGTTTTACTAAAAGTATAAATTGTACTGCTAAAATTTTCATTTTCATTAATATTTTCTTCTATAATTTTTTTCAAAAAATAGCTCATGCAGATAATGTAAAGCATGAAAATTTAAATGAAAAAAAAAAGAAAAAAAAAGAAATATATATATAAAAAAAAAGAAAGAAAAAAAGAAAGATAAAAAAATGAAAAAATATATATATAAAAAAAATAAAAAAAATAGATTAAAAAAAAAGAAAAAAATTGAAAAAAAATTGAAAAAAAAAAAAGAAAAAAATATATAAAAAATTATTAAAAATAAAATAATGAAGAAATAATTTACGTTCATGCTCTAAATATTGCATGTAGCATATGTAAAGCACCAAAATGTTAATGATTTTCTGTCTTTTAATGTAAAAATGTTAAATATTATTTCTTTGCTATAATTTTGAATTGCATGTTTCATGTATGTAACATGTGTAAAATGTTTAAATGAGATCATGTCTTGCATTGTGAAAATGTTAAAACATTCTTTTCTATTTTCAATTTTTGCTTTTTCATAAAGGATATTTAAAGTATGAAATTTTCAAGGATTTCATCAATATTTTACGCTTTATATGTTTAAACTTTCTATATTGTTTATTGTAGTTTTCATATTTATGTTTTATGCACTATTCGTACAGGAAATTTTCCAATTAAATTTTCAATTATTTTTTAATATTCCATAATGTGTAAAATATTGTTTATAATTTTTTTTCTGTAATTATGCTCCAAATGACCTCTTGTAGAATATATATATATATATATAATATAATATAAATTAAATGAATTAGTCAACGTTTTATTTAAAGATGCTGAAATCCCTCAAATTTATCTTCTAACATATGCGAAAAAAAATTAATTTAAATTTTCAAATGTTTTTTTAGCAATGTACAGTGTGAAAATATAAGAAGGAAATCAATTTTATTTACTATCTTGAAACTAAACACTCCAAATATATCATAAAACATACATAAACCATGAAAATATAAATAATTTTGTTTAAAAAAATAAAATAAAAGGAAATGTTTAATTTCGCTTGTAGTTTCGCTTTGAAACTTTTAAAATTCTTGACAACTTCTATTGTAATACTATATGAAAAGTATGTTATAAATAAATATTACAATATTTTATGCCAAAGAAATGTGCATTGAACATTTTGAAATAGGTCAATTTTTTGATGAAATAATTTTCTGTGCGAGATTTAAGAAAAAGAAAAAAATATTTCATCTGTAATTTCTTTTATAATTTTTGACAATTCTATGTAAAGTAAGACAAATAAAATGATTTTCTATGTCACATTTACAAAAAAAAAAAAAAATTGTACTTTTATTCAAATTTCTGTCATAAGGAAAGATGAAGCGATTTTCTGGGCAATTTTTAACAAAAAAAGAAAGAAATGCAAAAATATTTCACACTTTATAATAGAGATTTATATTTTTCACGTACTAGAATAATGTTAAAACACTTTAAAAGCTATGAAGAAAGAAATATTTTATTATTCATAGTTTATTTATTGCTTAATTTTTAAGTATAAAAAGGTAATTGTTTAAATATTTTACTTTTTTTTTTTTTTACTTTCTTAAAAATAGATTTTATATTTCTTTTCAGACATTATTCAATGTTCAGATCTATAAATAAAAATTTGAGAGAATTAATTAAAATAACAAAACAAGACTAATATAAAAAGGGTTTTATTCTATTTTATTAAAATATTGTTTCTCTTGCTTTCAATATCTGGGGGAGGGAAATATTTCTCATTCTAAAGATATTTACTTTGATTTCATTTTGAAGACACCGAAACATACTAATCTGTCATATTTCGTATGGACTCTTATACAGTACTTACTAGGAACAAAAATCTTTCAGTTAGGGTTGATTATTAAAGCATGTATTCAGGGTGAGTCAGAGAAACGTATACACACTGTGAATGATTATAACTCCAGTTTTCATTCACATATAATTAATATTTAAATTGCAAAAGTATCTACATGGAATGCATAACTTTACCTCCTAATACAGATGTTATTATTTCCGTTCTGTTCAACACCCTGCTTACAACGGTGGGTTGTTGGTTCACAAACATTTCATTTGGTGTTGTGACGCATTCTTGCTCAATTGCGGTTCCGTAAAGTTTTCTGTGAGCATCCATTCGTTTCAATCTTAACTTTAATCTTATTAACTGCAAATAGTATTGGTGGAACTGGCTGAAACTTCCTGTTATATTGTTTTTGTACTTCTGCTACATTTTCATACTTAAATAGTATTTTAAAATTTCTTTTTTTCAAAAGTTAATCTTGGTCCATTCAATATAATTACACCCTGAAAAAAAAATAAAGTTAAGACCCGTTAAACAGTGTATGTTTACATTATTCTGACGTACCCTGTATTTTGATTTTCCCTCTTGAGTTAAAAAATTTATTGGGAAGAAAAACAAATTGATGGTTAAAAGTCACTCCGGGGGAAATTTTTCCAAATTCTAAAAGGGTAAAAATTTCTTTATTCGGTGTAAGTACTGAATTTTTGTTTACACTACAAATATTTTTCATCAAAATGGAATGAAAGCAGTTTCTTTTTGAATCAGAAATCAAAATTTAATGTAATAGAAGTGGTGTACTGAAGCTATTTTCTTGAAAATTATATTTTCAACTGAGCACTTAATATCTGGACATTGAATGATTAAAAATTAACGGGGCTTGAAACGTTTTCAATGATATATCTTAAACAATTTTTAACCGAACATTTTTTATAACATATTGAATAATAAATTCTTCTGTATAAATTCATTCTAAATGTTTCATGTAAGATGTGTATTGCACGGAATTTCAAGTAAAGAATTAAAGTGATTTTGTCTTACAATGTGAAGAATGTAAATAACTTTACTTTTATTCGTTCTCAGTCATATTATGAAACATATCTAAATAATACAAATTAAATTTCTGCAGTTTCTTAAATCCAGTTTAAATATAGATGTGCTGTGTATCCCATCTATAGGTAAAAATGCAAATAAACATACAGCTGCTTTTGTAAATATATTACAATATGAAAAAAAAAATTAATTTTGTTTGTATTTTTCCAAAAATATGCTGAATATACAAAGTATGCTAATGTAAATGCTGTCATTATGAAAAAAAAGTATTAGCGTTTTTACTTTGTACTTAGCCATCCTTACTATTCTATATATTTACTTGTAAAAGTAGCACAATTTAAAACATGTCGAAGCTTTTGTAAGATTCTTACAATAATTACAAGAAATGAAAATGTTAATTTTGTTCTGTTTTTATATTGAAAATATCTCGGGCAGTTTAAGTTGTGTGTAAAAAATGAAAATTGAAGTGTTTATTTTAATGTAATATATTTTGCGGTGTTTCTATTTCATACAGGATATGTAACTAAGGATATTTTTAATTTATTTTAAGATGTTTTAAAATATATAAGGTGTCGAAATAAGCAGAAATGACTTTTATAATTTACATGATTTTTTTTTTTTTTTACTTTCCTAAAAATAGATTTTGCATTTTTTTCCAGACATTATTCAATTTTCAGACATATAAGTAACTATTTAAGAGCATCGAAATAACAAAAGAGAACTGATATTCAAAAATGTTTGTTATATAATTTTTTTTAATTAAAATAATATTTATACATTTATCTTACTTGCAAAATCTGGGGGAGGGAAATATTTCTCATTCTAAAGATATTTACTTTGATTTCATTTGAAGCCACCGAAGCATACTAATCGTATGTACATACATCGTATGTCATATCAGTCATATGTTTGTTGATACAGTACTTACTGGGAGCAAAAATCGTTCAGTTAGGGTTGATTATTAAAGCTTATATATTTTGATAATCTTGAGTTAAAATTATGATTTGGGAAAAAAAAACCTATTATTGAAGTCATTCTAGGAAATTTTTTCCAAATTCTAAGAGGGTAAAATTTTCTTTATTCGGTGTAAGTACTGAATTTTTGTTTACACTTCAAATACTCTTCAAACTGGAATGAAAGCGGTTTCTTTTTGAATCTGAAATCAAAATTTAACGTAATCGATTTTAATTACTTGAAAACTTTCATATTTTTATTTCAGCCAATGACGTCTGAATAATTAAATAATAACAGAGCTTTATAAGTTTTCAATAATAGTAACTTAAATAATTTTTAACCTAATAATTTTTAACCTAATAATTTTAATGATAAATTCTTCTGTGTAAATTCCCTCTAAAGGTTTCTTCCAGGAAAAGTAATGCTTGAAAATTTAAATGAAGCATTTAAGTGATTTTGAGTCTTACAGTGTGAAGAATGTAAACAACTTTATTTTTATGTGTGCTCCATGTAACGTATTTAAAGCATATTTAAATTTCTGCATCTTCTTAAATCCAGTTTCATTAAAATATATTGCTTATCCTGTCTAAAGATAAAAATTCATTTAAACCTACAACTGCTTTTGTAAATATCCTAAAATGTAAAAAAAAAATATCAATTTTCTTAGTGTTTATCCAATATTATAATGAATATGTAAAGACATGTTGTCATGATGAAAAAAAGAACAATGTATTGGATTTTGTTTAGTTTTACTTAGTTTCTTTATTATTGTATGTATTATGTAGCGTATGTAAAAGTAGCATAATTTAAAACATGCCTGAGCTTTTGTAAGAATCTTCCATCAAATATAAATAAATGTTAATTTTCTTCTGTATTTATACTGCACATATCTCGGAGAGCTTAAGTTATGTCAAAAAAGAAAATTGAAATGTTTTTATTATTTTAATGCAATATAATATATTTTGTAGTTTCACTATTTCATACAGGATATGGAAAGATGAATATTTTAAATGAATTGTAAGAGGTTTACAATATACAAGGTTTCGAAATAAACAGAAATGAATTTTGTATTTTACATGATTTTGTTTTGGTAACTTTCCTAAAAATAGATTTACCATTTTCTTTCAGACATTATTCAATGTTCAGGCCTAAAAGTAAACAATTTAAGAGCATTAAAGTAACAAAACAGAACTAATATTAAACTTTTTAATTTCATTAAAATATTATTTATCTTGCTTTCGATATCTGAGGGGGAGGGAAATATTTCTCATTCTAAAGATATTTACTTTGATTTCATTTTGAAGCCCCCGAAACATACTAATCGTATGTACATACATCGTATGTCATACTAAATGTATGTTTGTTGATGCAGTACTTACTGGGAGCAAAAATCGTTCGGTTAGGGTTGATTATTAAAGCTTATATATTTTTAATCTTTAGTTAAAATTATTATTTGAAGAAAGAAAAATGGTTGATGTTATTCTAGGAATTTTTTTTCAAAATTCTAAGAGGGTAAAATTTTCTTTTATTCGGTGTAAGTACTGAATTTTTATTTACTTCAAATACTCTTCAAACTGGAATGAAAGCAGTTTCTTTTTGAATCAGAAATCAAAATTTAACGTAATCGATTGTAATTACTTGAAAACTTTGATATTTTCATTTCAGCCAATGACTCCTGAACAATGAATAAATAAATAACTGATCTTTTATATGTTTTCAATAATAGTAACTTAAATAATATTTAACCTAATATTTTAGTAATAAATTTCTGTATAAATTTACTCTAAAGGTTTCATCTAAGAAATTTAAATGAAGGATTTAAGTGATTTTGAGTCTTACAGTGTGAAGAATGTAAACAACTTTATTTTTATTTGTAATTCCTTAAGCATATTTAAAGCAACAAATTGCATATTTAAAGATACAAATTAAATTTCTGCATTTTATTTAATCCAGTTTCATTAAAAATATATTGCTTATGTCTAAAGATAAAAATTCAAATAAACATACAACTGCTTTTCTGCTTTTGTAAATATCCAACAATCTAAAAAAATTTTTTCCAGTTTTCTTAGTGATGTTACATTATTATTGTGAATATGTAAAGAAATGTTGTCATACTGAATGAAAAATGTATTGGATTTTCTTTTAGTTTTACTTAGTTTCTTTATTATTGTATATATTATGTTGCGTATGTAAAAGTAGCAGAATTTAAAACATTTTAGAGCTTTTGTAAGAATCTTGCAGCGAATACAAATAAATGTTAATTTTCTTCTATATTTATACTGCAAAAATCTCGGGCAGCTTAAGTTATGTCAAAAATGAAAATTGAAATGAGTTTATTATTTTAATGCAATATAATATATTTTGTAGTTTCAATATTTCATACAGGATATGCAAAGATGGATATTTTAAATGAATTTTAAGAGGTTCAGAAATATACAAGGTATCGAAATAAATAGAAATGACTTGCATTTTACATTTTGTTTTGGGAACTTTCCTAAAAATAGATTTACCAATTCCTTTCAGACATTATTCAATGTTCAGGCCTTTAACTAAACAATTTATGAGCATTAAAATAACAAAACAGAACTAATATTAAACTATTTTTTATTAATTTTATTAAAATAGTATCTTACTTGCAATATCTGGGGGAGGGAAATATTTCTCATTCTAAAGATATTTACTTTGATTTCATTTTGAAGCCACCGAAACATACTAATCGTATGCACATACATCGTATGTCATACTAATCGTATGTTTGTTGATACAGTACTTACTGGGAGCAAAAATCGTTCGGTTAGGGTTGATTATTAAAGCTTGTATATTTTTAATCTTTAGTTAAAATTATTATTTGAAGAAAAAAAACACAATGGTTGATGTTATTCTAGGAAAATTTTTTTCCAAATTCTAAGAGGGAAAATTTTTCTTTATTCGGTGTAAGTACTGAATTTTTGTTTACACTTCAAATACTCTTCAAACTGGAATGAAAGCAGTTTCTTTTTGAATCAGAAATCAAAATTTAACGTAATCGATTGTAATTACTTGAAAACTTTGATATTTTCTTTTCAGCTAATGACGTCTGAACAATGAATAATTAAATAACAGCTTTATACGTTTTCAATAATAGTAACTTAAATAATTTTTAACCTAATATTTTTAATAATAAATTCTTCTGTATAAATTCACTCTAAAGGTTTTTTCTAGGAAAAGTTTTGAATCAGAAATCAAAATTTATCGTAATCGATTGTAATTACTTGAAAACTTTCATATTTTCATTGGAGCTAAGGATGTCCAACAATGACTAATTCGTATTAAGATCTTAAAACGTTTTCAGTCATATTATCTTAAATAGTGTTTAACTGTATTTTTAGTAATATTTTTAATTATAAATTCTTCTGTATAAATTCTTTCTGAAGGCTTTATGTTGAAAATATAATGCATGGAAATTCAAATAAAAGCATTTGTGATTTTGTGTCGTACAATGTGAAGAATGTAAACAACTTTGTTACAAAAATGTAAAAATGCATTGAGTTATTTGAGTTTTTGTATGAATGTGTATTAAATGCATTATGAAAATATTGTAATATGATTTGTAAATAAATGCAAAATTTATATTTTCACTAGGGTAAGAATTTTCTAAAAATTCCATAATCTTTGCATTAAAAAATATTTTTAATTATTTTGTAAAAAAAAGGCCATAAAACTATTTTGTATTGAATAATATTAAAATAGCTCTTGAAATACATGTAAAATCGACAAATTAAACTAATCATTAACATGTTTTCATGGGTATATTAAGCTAAATAATTATTAACTTTATATTTTAAGAGTTATCTAAGTTTTATTGAACAATAGAGGAAAATAGCTCCTGAAACAATCGAGAAATTGTAAAATTAAAAAAGAAATTAATATTTTATTACGTGATTGTGCTTGGAGTTATTTTGTTATAAATATAATAAAATGTGAATGAAAACAATATTTAAAAGTTTTGAAACAATTATTATCGTAGATATTTTTAAAAGCATGACATACGTATAACTTCAGGACTATATATTTAAATTATTCAGAGTTATATGTAGTAGAATAAGCAACATATGAAATAAATTGAAAGATTTCTTTAATGGTTTCTTTAATGCTTAAAGGCGTATTTACCAATTTTTAATACATTTTTAAACTGTTGAACTAATGTCCAACCAGGTATTAAACATTTTCAGCAAAAAGGTTTAAAAATAAAGTTTTTGAAATTTCAGAAAATGCATCTGTTTGATGTTCGTTAAGATATTTGTTCAAGGATTCCTTTAAAATTAAAAAATATATTTTCATTTTTCTTGAAATGTTCATTACGTCATGAAGAGCATGTAAATAAAACGATTCACAAAAAATGAAATAAAAATGTTTGGTGTCTAAAGATTTTAGTTTTTTTTCCAATGCAATGTTTTCAGACTTATCAATCCCTCATGAGGATAATATCAACCCTGGAAAATCATTATTAACTACATTGATGTCCAATAATGCAACAACATTGCAGCCTCTAGAAATATCTTCAATGGAAACGTGCTATCTGTTAAAACACCGTATATTCCGTCCTATAACTCGGTCTGATGTATATTATGTACGTAAAATTTAATTCATTTTTCTATTTATACGTATTTTCGTCATATACAATGCCTCTTTTGCAAAGAAACCATCAGATGCTTAGCAGAAAAAAAATATCGTATTACATATATAACTTTTCATGCAACCTCATAACGAAAACTTTTTTTTTCCTGTGTAAATAAATAGCATGTTCATTAAATTATAAATAAGTTTTTAAGGGGTTACACACATAAGTTCTCGACTGAGAAAAATTTATATAGTTTTAATTTTTTTTTTCTGAAAGAGGTAAAATTATTTGAAAAATTAATAATTCCACGTTGTTTTTTATTGCTTCAAGTATTTAAAACTATTTTTGTTAAATTTGATCATATTACGACCGGAAACCTGCATCCGCGTTGACCTGTACCAAAACA
This sequence comes from Maratus michaelseni, assembly GCA_963931845.1. Classification (NCBI taxonomy): domain Eukaryota; kingdom Metazoa; phylum Arthropoda; class Arachnida; order Araneae; family Salticidae; genus Maratus; species Maratus michaelseni. The sequence goes on along the minus strand of OZ007587.1, from coordinate 436,341,930 downwards.
TCTGGGCTCGATGGGCAGCATCTTCACAATCTGTAGAAAAAAAAATTAATCTTAGTTTCTTGAATATAACTGTTTGATCCTTTAAACTATGATAAACTAAAAGAAAATTACAACATTCTAAATAAACATTTCTCTTTTATTAAAAAGGATCTATGATCCTTTTTCCTACATTTATAAAGTACTTTTTAATAGAATATATTTTGTTTTTGTAATTTGTATATTATAGTTCACATACTGTTTACATTTTTGTACTCTTACTGTTCATATTTCAGCTTACAGCTTGAACCATGCAAAATTATTGGTTGTGCTATGATTAAGTAGTCTTTTCATAAATTTTCTAATTACTTTGTTTTAAACTTTTTCTTATAATTTTATTTTTATAATATTAAGAAATGTTGTGATCTCAACCAGTATTGTAAAAAGTAACTTTGTACTAATTTTACTTTAATCTCTAATGTAATATTCAACATCTGTAATCTAAAATAGGAATTTTCAATAAACATTTCCCCTCGTGGAGAAAAGTTCCTATGCTTAACGGCTGGATCTCCACGAGAGGATGATTTTGATTTTTCGATGTACATTAAGGTTGCTACTAAGAGCCATCGGATCAAATTTTATTATTTTATTTTAAATAAGAAATTTGCGCTATAACCTAACATTGGCATTTAAACTTATTAAAAAAATATAAATAAAATTAATTTTCAAAAATTGGCTCGATGTCCCTTAGCCAATTTAATTATACGTAGATATACGCAAATGTTATCCAAAAATGTTTAAAATTGTTCAAGTTATGCTTCCCTTTTTACTTTCTTCATCTTTAAAAGACGAAAGTATTAGATTCATGAAAAGTTTCGACTTCCTGTTTTCTGCGAGATTTATAAGTTTTAGATGACCTGAACTCAATTTGACTGTTTTTATAAAATGTCTGTACGTGAATCTGTGACTCGCAGACTGTGTCTGTATGTGACAAAAGTTTTGTGGGCTCTCTATCTCAAGAACTAATGCCCTAAATTTAATAAAACTTCATATTCAGTTAGTCCCTGATATAAATTGATGCTGATTAGATTTTGGTGAAAATCGCTCAATAGGTGGCGCTGCTATGCTGAATTTTTCGCGATTCCGAAATAGCTCTATCTCTGGAACTAATACACTTATTTTCATCAAACTTCATATTCAGTTAGACCTTGACATAAATAGAAGCTGATTAGGTTTTGGTGTAGATATCTTAACAAGTGGTACTGCTATACCCCTTTTAATTTTTACGATAGCTATATCTCAAGAACTAATTTACGGAATTTCAAGAAACTTCAGATTCTATTAGACCTTGCCATAAATAGATGCTGCTTAGGTTTTGGAGTAAATAGCCCAACAGGTGGCACTGCAGTGCTACTTTTTACTTGCCCAACCTACGTAGTATAGGGTAAATCTTTTAATCGTTTTAAAAATCGAAAACATTTTGGCTGATTTACACATTTCAGACACTGGAGATACCGAAAAACATTTTTTTAGAAAAAAAAATTCCGACCGTGTGTGTGTGTGTGTGTGTGTGTGTGTGTGTGTGTGTGTGTGTGTGTGTGTGTGTGTGTGTGTGTGTGTGTAAACGCTCTATCTTCAAAAACAAATTGAGATAGACTTGAAATTTGGTATGCAATTAGTATGTATTAGTGGGAAGAATCTTATTGAATTTATGTAACCTCGATTAACCGGAACTATTTTTTTTCGGACTCTCGAAATATTCGTTCTGATAAAAGGTATATAAATATTTTTGAAATTTTATATTTTAAGGATTGAATATAAAAGACAATTAAAAAACTTAAATTTTGCATTAAGAATGAAGTCGATCGGATAATTAGTTGCCGAGATATTTGTAATCCTTTGTCCACACTTTTCGATTTTTCATGACCCTGTATTTCATCCAAATTTAAATTCAAGGATACATTTCAATTGGAAATGAGAATCTTAATCTGAGACAGTAAACTCTTAGTTAATACAATTATCATTTTTAGAGAGATGAGGACGTTTCTTTTACGCAATTCAGTAATAGAAAATTTAAAGTTTATTACGTCATCAAACCACGATTTTATTCGAGATGCAATGCATTTTATAAGTAGTTTCCACATGTTTTATTTTCATATTTTATATTATGCATATCCATGATGGGCAAGTATTACTGTGGCCCTTAACGACTAGTTTCACTATTATCACGATAATTATATCTCAAGAACTAATGCACGGATTTTCATCAAACTTCAGATTCAGTTAGTTAATTAAAGTTGTTGTCGATTAGGTTTTGGTCTAAATATCGCAACAGGTGACGATGCTATGCTGCATTTTGCAGGATTTACATTATTTTACAATATTCATATCTCAAGAACTAATGCACAGAATTTAGTAAAACATTATATTCAGTTAGATCTTGATATAAATTGGTGCTGATTCTTATTAGTATATGCGAAACCGGTGTGAGAAGAACGTTTTGGGATTGGTAGATCAGACTAGTTGAAAAATGTAGTTGACAGACAATCGCACTTTGTTTTAGAAGAAAAAAAGAGATTTTTTTTCAACATACACTTAATTTGCTATTAATGTGCCATACTGTGGACCCTCCTGTGCGTTAATAAGCTTCAATAAGGAAGGGGAATCATTAGGGTGCAAGATCGGTTTTATCGATCGCGCGCGCGCTCGCTTTTTTTGCTCATATCTTTTTTTAATAATTGATCTATCACATTAAATCATTTTGCCCTTAATTCTACACACTAAGGATTTAATTGCCATAAAAAAAAAAAAGAAAATCGATTTTTTGGAAACGTATTTATCTCCTAAAATCCTTTTTTCCTTCATTTCTTTTAACTGGCGTATAAAACACTACAGTAATTGTTTTATCAATTTTCTTACATCAAAAGATTACGAGCAGGGAAGACCAAGCTATGCTCGTTCAAAATTTGTTTTGAGTTCAAATATCATGACCCATGACCAAAATGACCCACTAATAAAATTTTCTCGAACATGTGACCCTGATCAATTGTCTTCTCATGCCCGAATCCCGTAGGATATACAATTTAGTCAAATTAGTCGGAGCCGTTTTTTAGCTAAAATTAGCTTGACCCAAAAATGACCCACTAATCTGATTTTCTCGAGCATGTGACCTAGCTCAATAGTCTTTTCGTTCCCTAAAACTGTAGGATACTAAATTTTGTTCAAATCGCATGAGCCGCTTTTAAGATAAAAAAAAAGCTTGACCCATAATGACTCATAACCAAAATTACCCACTAATCAAATTTTTTTGAACATTTGACTTAGCCCAACAGTCTTCTCGTGCCCGAAAACCATAGGATGCAAAATTATTCTAAATAATCTCAGCCGTTTTTTAAATAAAATTAGCTTGACCCCACAGTGCCCCCAAAAGACCCACTAATCTATTTTTCTCGGACATGTGACCTAATCACGAGATTTTCTCGTCCCCGAAACTCGTAGGATACAAAATGTAATCAAAATTGTTAGATCCGTTCTCTATATAAAAGTTAACTTGACCCTCTAATCGAAAGTTCTCGAGCATGTGAACCAACCCAATAGTCCCCACGTGCCTAAAAATGGTAGGATACAAAAATTTAATCAATCGTTTGAACCGTTTGTTAGATACAATTAGCTTGATCCGGACCCATGGTGACCCAAAATGTCCAACTAATAGAATTTTCTTGAACATGTGACCTAGCCCATTGGTTTTCTGGTGCCCAAAATTTCGCCAAAATCGTTAGAGCTGTTTTTAAGATAGAATTGGCGTACAGACACGATTTGCTGGTATTAGAATATATGATACGCCGGAATATACGGTTTTGATCTGCCATTCGAAATATTAGATATTAACTGTAGAAATATCCCCCCCCCCCCAATTGCATCAATATTGAAGAATGAAACTATCTCAATGTTGGGACAATATTTCACAACAAAATTGGTCAAGACTCATCTAAAACAAACAATATTGTAATTTTAGCCGGAAGAAATATTGTTTTTGCCTGATATTTTTTATTAAATGCATGTTGTACGAAACAGTTTACATTATAATACATTTGTATGAAACAAATGGATTGTAATTAAATTTTGGAAAAATTATAATTAAGTTATTTTTTATTATGAAAAATTATTTTTCCTTATGGAAATCCTATCTCTTCTTACATCTAAAACTTAATACATTCGCAACTTATGATAATTTTTATAGAAAATACATTTATGGTTTTCACAATACATTTGAAGATTTATTTTACCAAAACATTTCTTAGTTTTTTTTTTTTATTATTATTCTAACTGCCAGGTTTTAAATTATGGGCTTGATAAAAAGTTATTTTTCTAAATAAGTTGATTTAATAATTTAATATTGTTTTACTATCAGAAAAATTAGAAATTAATTCAGCACAAAATAGCTCAATTTGATCAATGAGCAATATTCAATTTCATTAAGTGCCTCAAATGAATATTTTTTTTCTAATTTCCATGCAATGTGTTTTGGAATACATAATTTCACATCATTCTTAGAAAAGCCAACTATATAGAATATGAGGAATTAATTTTACAAAAAGGTGTGATTGATATTGAAAACATTTCACATACGGTAGTAAACTCTCAGGTATAAAACACTGAATTTTGACGATTTGGCAATCCTTGAGCTTTATTTCGTTATTTTTGACAGTCATTTCATCACAAAGTCACGTGGTTTTTAACGAAACGCGTAACCGCAAATATCTGACGAAACCGTTTCCTCACTGTCAAAAATAACTCTCACTTTTGACGATTCAGCGATTTTTTAGCTATATTTTATCCTTTTTGACAATAATTTCGTCTCAAAATGAAATTATTTTTAATGAAATGGAAAACTCTCAAGTGTTTGACGAAACTGTTTCATCCTTTTTGACAATTATTTCGTCTCAAAATGAAGTTATTTTTAATGAAATGGAAACTCAAGTGTTACGAAACTGTTTCCCCATTCAAGGACATACTCAATGCATATTAAGGAAAGACATTTTAAGCTGGTTACAGAGGGACTCGCTGTACCTCCTCAAATTCCGCGATTTTAGTAAGCAGATATACGTTTTTTATTCCTGTCACAATATATTTTTAGGAAAACGAGTTCAGTTAATACTGAATGTATATAGTTATTGTTTCTGCATTAGTTAATTTTTTAGCTGTTAAAATTTTCAGGAATTTTTATTATTTTTGTTGTTACAAAATCGTTAAAATAATCAAATTTCAGGATCTCTTTTTTTCATAAGAAATATATTCATATAACTATCAAATTTAAAATAAGCATAACTGATCCCTTTCCCCTCTATAAATAGTAATGTGTTAAAAACTTATCTAAAATTGATAAATTTTTCTCCAAAATGCACTTCAAAATTAATTATTTCTGAGCAACAAATTAACTAGACCATATTCTAATCATTCATTGAACAACGGAAATTTCTCTAATAAATTATATTAATCAAGCCATATTCTAATTATTTATTAACTATAGAAAAAAACATAATAATCTAGCCTTATTTATTAAAACCTGCAAAATTTATAACAGCAACGATAAAAATACAATCTACCTTCTAAAAATATAAACACAGCAAAATCCTGTAAATACATTTAAAGTCACATTTACTCAAGGTCCCGTTGGCAAAGTAGGCAACGCATTCGCTTTTCACACCCAAGGCTGTATTCTCTTGAAGTCTTGAGATAAGCGACGTAATTTTTTCCACTGTCTAAATACAAATGCTTCTAAAATTGTCAATAGATGGCACCATCGTCCTTTTTTTACACTTTGGAACAAACAATTTAACGAAATTTGTATCCTGAAACAAGTGAAGAAATTACTTCACTCAATTTGACGAAATATTCGCAAGGAGCATTTTCCAGGAAACTGTTTCGTCAAAAAAGAATAAAATTTCGTGAAATTTGAGTATCCATTTCTGAACGTGAACGCGATTTTCGAAATTTATTAAATAGAATTTCCTTCTAAATTAGGATTTTTTTTATAACTTAATCTGCGCGTTCTAAATTATTCGTCGGAAACAATACGCCATTTCACACATGCATTACACTAAACGTTATTCAACTTTAGGTTTAATTCGTGTTATAGATGTAAACGTGTTATACATTTTTGTTTAGCGTGCTTTTGAAAAACAAAAACCTATTTACTCCATAGCAGAACGAAGATATTTCCTCAAATGAAAGATAATAAATATCCCGCTTAAATAATAAACAACATTTATTCATTAAAATTACGGTAGTACCTCGTTATACCGCACGTATCGAGAAGCAACAACAACAAAAAAAGACGTAATAATCTAAAAAATAAGTATTTATGACTGTTTTATAATTTAATTTTCTAAAAAAAGCTTTTTGAATAAGTTCGAAGTTATATAAATACGTAACACCTCTAGTCGTCGTCTGGTCCGTCCGTCCGCATATAATAGCGCAAAAAATACCCAACTGAATGGTTTGAAATTTTGCAGAATTTTTTTTGAGTCATTTCAAATTTTATGAAAATCGAATCAAAACTTAAAAATATATTAATAAAAGTTTTATTCATTCTGTTAAATTCTATCAAACGTAAATCTATATAATAAAAGGGCAATTCATATGACTGAGGAAAAGAAATACGGGCTGACAACTTCTTTTTCATAAGCCAGGCAGCCATTTTTATTAAATATTTTTTCGAATAAAATTGCATAAAATTTAAATTTTGAGAATGGTCGTTCAAAAAAAAAAAAAAAAAAAAAAAGTTTAAGAAGATGAGAATGTAAAAAAATGTATAGATCTTGAGATAACTTCAGTTGAAATTAGGTTGTCAGCCTAATCTCAATCCATTAATGTAAATAAACGCAAGAGATTCGTTCATCGTGAGCCACAAAAATAGTAAACCATGGAGGAATTCATTCACAGAGCAAGATCTATATTTGTGAAATTTGTAGCTCTGTCTGGTGCCGACAAAAAAAATTCGCATTTGTAAACTTGGTATACGTAATAAAATAGAGAAAAGACATGATCATTTTGCTCATAAAAGATAATATAATTAATTTCACTGAAATAATAGCGATTATTTTTTTATATTATAAAACTAGTTATAGTACGAACGCACCTCATTTGTCCCGTTTAACCCTTTTAGTGCCAAGGAGCGCTTTCGCGCTCCTCTCGCTCTGTGTTTTTATTATCATAGTATAAAATCTTTCGAAGAGAGTAATGAAAAAATTATGAATATTGGTGTATTGTAACGGAAATGGCGAATATTTCTCTTTTTTATATAAATTATCTATAAAAATGCACTTTTTTACTGGCATATTTAGCATATATTGGTAAACTATGTATGGCACTAAAAGGGTTAACGTACAATTTCCAACTTGTTTATATTTTTCTTCTAATTGGTTAATGATAAAATGTTGGGTAAAAAGTAAAATTACCCCCCCCCCCCCTCTCATATTTGTTGAACTTAATTTAGGTTCAACTAGCATAATTCGCGGTGAAAGTCAATGCTCATTGGGGACATGAATGAACTTTTCTGCCTGGTCTACGACACCAAGATCGGGAATAACTGAACTGTGTTCAGGGGGGTTCAAATTTTAACTCCTGAACACAGTTCAGTTTGCGCTACTTAACCACTCCCAACGATTCAGATTTTGAGCTAAAAATTTAAGTCTAAGCTTTTGAAAGCATTTAATCAGATACAAAAAATAACGGTAAAAAATAGTTGTTCGTTACTCCAAAGTCTAAAGCCATCTCTCTATCGACATTTTTTAAACTTTTTCTTTAAAATTTTATTTTTAAGAAAATACTGACATAAAGAATAGTTTTAGTGAAAACCGCAAACGAATCGACCATTTTTTCGGTTTTTTATAATTATTTGAAATTTTGGACCCTAAACTTTAATGGCGCCTATCTCCTTCGGAAGACGTTTGGGACCCTTAGTTTCCTATTTAATATTGTTTGTCTTGATGTGCACTATCACCCCTTAAAGTTTTGCCGAAGAGTTTAGATTCACCCTGTAATTCACGATGAAACTCATTTGAACCGCTTTAAATAAATGATGCTTACTTTTAAAATCGAATATGGATGTCAGTTAATGTTCAAAAGATTTTCTAGAAAGATTACTTCATATTTATGACAAATAAAAATGAGCACAGTTAAGAAATCTTATTAAAGATGGATTCCTCCTGCCCTAGATAGTATAGCGGCCTCCGAGAATGAATCGCCAAACGACCAAGATATATTGCCAAATTGTTATATATTCGTGACATTGCAATCGCATATGATGACATTTCATGATATATATGCCCAAATCATAGTCGTATATGACATATAAGACGCAAATATCACACGTGTATGGCGCATATATGAGCGTTTAGGGTACATATATTAGGGCGTATCGAAAAAATCCAAATTTCTTATCTTTTCGCGGTAGTGTGGAAAAGTTGTGAACTCACGTTATTAAAAAGTTTGCGAAATCTTGAAATTGTGGGTTGATATCTTCTGTCGCCTCAGTGGGACTGAAGTTCCAAAAATTGGACTAAAAATGATTAAAATAAAAAAATTAATAAATGACCACAGATTTCGCTCATCGGTTTGGGGTAGTGCTTACAAGTTACTATTTTGTAACAACATCAAACATAGAAAATTGTAGAATTATAGGTTAATATCTTCTGTCGCCTCATCGGCATCGAATTTCGGACATTGTGGCGCATTTTGGTAGTTTTCTGCATAACTGTTTACTGCTTGTCCAATACACAATCGAGGCAGACTGGGTTTAGCGGTCTGCCAAAATAGTGAAATATCCCTATTTTCACGCCTAGAAACAAATCGGAGTGACCAGTAAATCACGTTACCACTCTTTTTCGTCTGGATAAGTGCAGTAGGCCTGCGCCACAACCATGTGAGAGTCGCAACCGGTTTTAACTCGTTTAAAACAGTATATTTTCAAATAGTGTGTGGTCTTTACACTTGCTTGCACTGTAGTCATTTTTTGAGGAATTCCTCTTGTGGTTTTGTGTATTACATCATCATTTTCTAATAAGAGATATTGGTAAAAAATTACTACTCGTTCGCTCACTCGCTTATTGCAGTTCGTTGGCTCACTCGTTGATTGCCGTTCGTGCGCTCGCTGTTTTTTCGCTCACTTGCTGTTTGTTCGCTCTCTCGCTGATCTTTCGCTCACTCGCTGATTGCCGTTCGTTCGCTCACTCGCAGTTCGTTCGCGCAGTCGCTGATTACCAGTCTTTCGCTCACTCGCTGATTGCCCTTCGTTCGCTCTCTCGCTTACTGCCCTTCTTTCGCTCACTCGCTGATTGCCCTTCTTTCGCTCACTCGCTGATTGCCCTTCTTTCGCTCACTCGCTGATTGCCCTTCGTTCGCTCACTCGCTGATTGCCCTTCGTTCGCTCACTCGCTGATTGCCCTTCGTTCGCTCACTCGCTGATTGCCCTTCGTTCGCTCACTCGCTGATTGCCCTTCGTTCGCTCACTCGCTGATTGCCCTTCGTTCGCTCACTCGCTGATTGCCCTTCGTTCGCTCACTCGCTGATTGCCCTTCGTTCGCTCACTCGCTGATTGCCCTTCGTTCGCTCACTCGCTGATTGCCCTTCGTTCGCTCACTCGCTGATTGCCCTTCGTTCGCTCACTCGCTGATTGCCCTTCGTTCGCTCACTCGCTGATTGCCCTTCGTTCGCTCACTCGCTGATTGCCCTTCGTTCGCTCACTCGCTGATTGCCCTTCGTTCGCTCACTCGCTGATTGCCCTTCGTTCGCTCACTCGCTGTTCGATCGTTTACTCGATGATTACCATTCGTTCGCGCACTCGCTGTTCGTTCGCGCAGTCGCTGATTACCATTCTTTCGCGCAGTCGCTGATTGCCATTCGTTCGCGCAGTCGCTGATTGCTGGCTGTCTGGCTGTCACCCGCCTTGAGGATCCGCCCTTTCTAAATTTGATGTAAATTACTATTTATTACAGGAAATAATTGAGCAAATTTATAAATCTTCTAAATTATTCTTGTTTAATTGGGTCAAGGGCCATTCGGGTGTCGCTGGAAATGGACTGGCGGATCAACTGGCGCGGTCGGCTGTGAGTGATAACACATTACAAATAAAATTCTTACCATTACCACTATCAACACTTAAAAGAAATTTAAAAACACAACTATTCCAAAATTGGCAACAGCGATGGTCCACAGGACAGGCGGGTCATTACACCAGAGATTTTCTTCCAGAAGTGTCACAACAACTACACATTCACAATAGGTATTTATTTTTATTTTTAACAAACCACGGTCCATTCCAACAACACTTATTCACGATTAATAGAAGTGACTCACCACTTTGTGTCTGTGGAGCCGAATCTACATCGTTACACTATATATTAAATTGTCCACTAACTTCAACATTCCACGTAAGAAAACCACGTAACATGTCACTCAGAGATTGGCTGCGATATCTGTTGGATCGTCCGGTTCTTCTCCAGCGAATTATTAATTGTATGCGCTTCATAGAGTTAAACGAACATCTTTTCTCGAATCCTCTTCCTTGGTAGTCGGGCGATTGCCTCTCTCTCTCTAATAGGAGTCCTCACTAACATTATGGTTTTTATTGTTTTTACTTTTTCTTAATTCCTATTTTACATTTGTATTAATATATAAAATTTCATAGTTATTAGTATAAAATCTCATAACTTTTACTTTTTCTTAATTCATACTCTACATTGGTATTTATACATAAAATTTCATGATTTTTTAAATATTAAAAATTCGTATTTTTTGTCATAGTTTGGTTGCAAATTGCATTGACTGTAATATACACCAAGAAACCACAGACAAGTGCACCGATGTATCTACCATTTTCATCTAAATAATATTCTTGTAAACTTATATTCAAACATTTAAATAGTAATTAATCCAGAAATGAAAAATATATTGAACTATTAAGCATCTCAGAACAATATTGAATTATCAATCATCTTAGAATTATACAACATGTAAAAAGACTGCTCTCATACAACAAAGACTTTAAAACCATAAACAGTTTTTATAGCAAACAATGTAAATTTTATAGGTTCCTGAAATATATTAAATTATCAATCATCTCAGAACTATCAATAAGTTTTAAAATAGTATAAAGACTGTTCCTATATAACAAAGACTTTAAATAGATTTTCAAACAATGTAAATCAAATTGAAAACAATGTAAACCTCTATGGGTTCGTCTTGAAAGAATAAGATAACCCTTTGTGATTAACTCTGTAAATATATTTTTTTCATTAACTTTAATAAATGGGGGTCTCCTTTTCCTGGGGATTCCCTCCTGGCCTGCTCTCCTGGCTGTTGTTGCGCTGGCTGGTAGGAGAGTGTCTGCCCCTCGGGATTGCACTACGGCTCTAAGGCTTAAGCCGGATTTCCCGAGGTGGTCATCCCATCCCATCCCGCCTTGAGGATCCGCTTTTGGCATATGATCGGGACAAGCCCCAAGCTCAAGGCAGGAAGGTCTCTACCGTCCAAACGACACCACCGTCTCCGGATTAACTAAAATTTCTTACACCATCAATCATAAGTGGCAGCCCTATTTATCAGGGCGTGCCATGGGAAAACATTTACAAATTGAAAAGTAAATTATAGTAAATTATACAAACTCTAATTCACAAATGGCAGCCCTATTTATTCAGGGCGTGCCTGATTTTATACAATGTTTGAATATTATAGATTATATACACAATATTTAAAGCTACAGTTTTTTACAGGTAAGTAGATTAAAAAAAAATGTATACACAATAATTATATAAGTTACATGTTTTACAAATTTCAATATTTACACATTATACATAATAGCTCTTGGCAAGATGATAACAGTAATTTTCTAAGTTTAACAACATTTTCCATTCTTTAAAAGACAACCCTAAGAAATGTCTGCCCTCATGATTAACCATGCAAGAAGTAGATGAATGAATATATGAATTGTAAAGTAACAATTATGTATTTACAGGTAGTACACTTGATATATTTACATTTTACTAGATAATCAATTATATTGATTATTTTAACTATTTAATTGTTAGCAAGATTTTCCGAACATTTATACGCTTAATTATAATGAGTAATGCAATGAATACTACACTCGAATAATATACAAATATACACGATGAATAAAACAATGGAAAATTTATATTTGAATAGTAATCACTTATATACAATGAATAAAACTAGAGTAATATACTTGATGAATAAACACTTATAAACAGAAAATATAGTTGAAGATACATAACACCGCAAATTAAGAGGACAACCGTCTCCATGAAGCGAAATAACCTTCACAGGACGAGCAATAGCAGGATTAAAAAATATTTTAGATTTAAAAATAAAATTTGTATTTTATAAAAGAATATTTCTCATTTAAGATATTATAATTTTGATATAATTTGCCTAGTGATTCATTATTATTAATAATATCCATCATGTCCTCGAGGAGTGTTGGAAATTTCCTATGAAATTTATATTTCATAAATCTACACTTCCCGAAGACATAATGGATAGGATCACCCCTCTGGCCACAAACACATAGATCATTATCCATTTTACCGATTTTATTTAAGAATGTAGTAAAACTGCCGCAGCCCGTGAAAAAATATATTGAGACTTTATCTTTAGTTATTAATTTAGTGTTGACTTCTGGCACAAGCTGATACGTAAATCTGCCTCTCCCTGAGTTATCCCAGTTGTACTGCCACCTTTCTAGTAATTGATCTTTGATACATTTATTTAAATATGAGCGCGGAAATTTTATTCCGCGCTCTACTGGAAGGTTGGAGTACTGAGCAGCATCATTAGCCAGCTTGTCCGCCAGTTCGTTGCCTATTGTACCCGCGTGTCCTTTAACCCATGTTAGATAAAATATTTTGTTTTTATTTTGATGTATTAGTTGCTGTATATCATAAATTGCTTTAAGTGTTGGAAATTGATTTGTTAATGAAAGGATTGTTGATTGACTATCTGATAAAATTTGAAATTTATTAAAGTTAGAATTTATTGCCCATTCTATTGCTGTTATGGCCGCGTGCAGCTCTGCTTGGTAGACTGTGCTTTCTGGTTGAATTTTAGTAGTTTTTTCGTCTATTTTTATGTTGTTCTGAAAAATCACCAATGAGAAAGCTGTATTAGAATCCACCTTAGAACCGTCTGTGTATATGTGTGTAATATCTATGTTATTGTCTATTGTTATTAGATTATTTAAAAAGTTTTCTGGGTTAATTGTGTGTTTGTAAAGCTTTTCTTCTATGTCATTTTTAGTTATTACCTTATTATCTTTTAATAATATCTCTGTGTTGTTTAATATTTTATATTTTAAGTTTTTATGTTCTAACGTTAGTAATAGTGGTGGAATACCTAGTAGTGTCTGTAATGTGTGAGTTGAAGTATTTTTATATGTTTTTGTTATTGATATTAAACATAATATTTGTATGCTCTGGAGGTTACGTTTGTCAATAACTCTTAAATCGTCGAACCATACCTCCGAGCCGTAAACTATTATTTTCTCTAAGACTGTGATGTACCAGGTTCTAAGGCGTGATCTATCCACTCCCCATGTGGCTGAAAAAACGCGTTTTATTGAAGATGTTAATAATACTATTTTGTTTTTAATTTTTTGGATGTGTTTATCCCATTTAAGATTTGATTGGAATGTTATACCTAAGATATTTAAGTCGGTGACACCTTTTATATTGGATTGTTTTAATTTAAAGATTGGTGGACGACTCACCAAGGCATTTTTACCCAACAGAATGTACGATGTTTTAACTGATGATATTTTTAGCGAGAGGTCTTCACATAATTAGGCAAAAAGGGCAATTCTTTCATTCGCCTGCGATTCTAAATCTCTTCTATTGTTTGCGCGTATAATAAGATTGAAATCATCGCAAAAGGCATAAAGATTAGTGAATTTAGTGTAGAATATTTTTAGTAATTGATTGGCCACAAGGAGCCACAGGAGAGGGCCGAGACACGAACCCTGTGGTCAAACTTGGGAAGTAGGACGTTTAATGTTATTATTTAGGTAATCGGTAATGAGTCTGTCTGAAAGAAAGCTTAGGAGAAAGTTTATAAGATATTTTAAGACTGGCAGGGTTTTGAGAATTCTGCCGAATGTTGTCCAGTCAATATTATCAAACGCCCCCACAATGTCAAATGAGACGAGCGCGCAGTATTTATTTGATTTTAGATAATTATTAATTTTATATTTTAATCTGTTAAGTAATTGTACTGTACTTTTTACTTCACGGAAGCCAAATTGAGATTTATGTAAGTAGTTATTGTTTTCTAGATAGTAATTTAGTCTATGTTTAAGCATGCGGTCTAGGATTGTGCCCAGAATAGGGAGAAGGCAAATGGGTCTATATGAGGTTGGGAGTTTAGGATTTTTATTGTTTTTTGTGAAAAATATAACGTTAGCTATTTTCCAATTTTTTGGGAAATAAATTTAAACATTTATTGAAAAGATCACGAATTAAGTATTTGTATGATTTGAAAAGATTTTTTATGAGGTATGCGTCTATTTTATCGTGACCAGGGGCTTTAAGATTGTTTTGTTCAGATAATGCTGTTTTTATTTCTTTATTTGAGAAGAGTGGGGGGGAGGGGACTATCTCCCCTGCTGGGGCTAAAAGTAACGGAACAGTTGGATTTATTGGAAAATGATGTGTTAAAAGATTTTGAAATGTTTCTTGTTTTGTAATGTAAGGTGAAGAACCTTCCAAGGATGTGTGAATAAAGTGTTGGTTTGATAAGTTTTTGTTTGTTGCAATTTTGAACGCCTGCCCAAAGGTGTCTTTTGTATTATTACAGAATTTGTTCCAGGAATTTAATTTTTCGCTTTTTATGTGTTTTTTATATAGCGCTCGCTCACGTTGTAGGAGCGTCTTCCTTTTGAGTCACCCGATGACCTCCATCTTTTCCTTAGAGCTGATATTTTGTTTCGGTGGGATCTTAGCGCGTCAGTCCACCAGTCAAAAGTTGGGTGTAGTTTAAGTTTTTTAGTTTTTAATGTTTTTTGACATGTTTGGTTAATTTTGATATTGAAGTCTTCTAGCCAATTATCCAAATTGTCATAGGTGTCAACCGATGTAAGTTTAGTGTGTAAGTCCGTGGCCAAAGGTCTGAAGAATTTGTTAAATTTTTTGAAGGTTGTATACTTTGTTTTAAACCTTTTGAGATCTATTGTTGAGGGTGTTAATGAAAGAGAGAAACAAATATACCTATGATCAGATAGCGATACGGATTCTGTGTCCACGTACCAGGAGTCGACGAAGTTGGTTAGATTCTGAGTGCACACGGTAACATCTGGGTTTCCCCGACATGGATCTTATTCTTGTTGGCATGGACCATGAGATTCCCAGTTGCTGCTTTAGATTTTTGTAAGTTTATTTGAAGAAAGGTCAGTTTGTCGATTTTATTATCTATTTTGTTAACTATTGTATTGGATGAAGCTGAGGTTTTATGCTGTATGGGGGTTGGATGAATATTGTCTATGTTGAATTTAAAAACTGTTGTTGTGCGTAGATGTTTCTCTGTTGGATGTAATAATGGAAGGCTGGACATTCCGAAGAGTCAGCCTCGTGAGGAAAGTCGCCCTGCGTTCCTGAGCAGTTTACGCATTGATGTTTTTGGGGGGATTTAGCCAATGGACAAACAGAAGAAGCATGTTTTTTCGTGCAGTATTTACAGGACGTTTGAGATCTGCAGTTTGTATTAGCATGTCCAAAGCGCTGGCAGTTGCTACATCTGATTATAGGCAGGTAGGTGCTCACCCTACATGTAGAGAATCCAAATTGAATTTTTCGTTCCCGTAGCATATGGGCTGCTATATATTCCTCGACCTCCAGGATTAGTTTGTATTTTCAGTTTCTCTTTATCTTTTTGAAGATTTCTACTAGAGTTTCTGGATTGCAGAAGCTTTCCAACTGTTGCAATATTGTTTTCTCTTCCAGTATTTCTGGAATCCCCAGTATGATAATTTTCTTTAAATTTGTGGATTTATACGTTATTTCTATTATGTCTTTAAGTGATGTTATGTTTTCGATACTTTCCATTAGTTCAGTCGTTTGGTCGTCTGATGTAGTTTTGATTATTAGAGTGTTTCTATCTTTAGCTATTGCACAATATATGTTGGTTGTATTTGACGATGTTTTTATTTCTCTTATTAGTATAAGTCTGATTTCATTTAGTGTGATATTAGTTGTGGACTTCCTCTTAATTAGAATTGCTGAACTTGAAAACTGCCGGTGATTCTTCATTTCCCTGTTGTGGATTTTATTTTGTAGATTGATTCTGGAGTACAAGCTCTTTGATGTTTCTCTCTGATCTGTTGTGGCCTCCTCTTCCTCCTGTTGCATCTCCTTTGTATTTGTCAATATCTTTTCCTTTGACCTTGTTATTGTTTTCTCTATCTTCATCAATTTCTCGAGTATCAATTGTATATCGGTTATCGTTGTTTCTTTCTTATTGTTCTCAAGAAGTTCTTCCACTAAATTTTGTTTCACTTCCAATTCCTCCATAATGTTCTGTAGTTGTTTTCTTTCTTCTCCAACTCGTCCGATAAGTTTCGTTCTCTCAAAGCTGTTTCTTCCTGCATTTTTATATAGCTCTCATTAATTTCTGTTCCACTGGCAGCTAATTTACTTTCTTGTTCATTGATTACCTTTAGTTGATCTTTAATAATTTTGTTGAGGAGTTGTACTTGTTGTTCGTTTTTCTGGTTCTTATTTTGTATATCTTCTAAGTTTTTAAGATTTTCTTTGTGGTCATTGTACATTTTCGTTGATTTGGAGAATATCATGTCTAGGTATTTCTTTTTCTCACTCGACACTCCCTTGTACCTTTTTGCGTTCAGTTTTACGTATATATCTATAAGTTCTGGGATGTTTTTCGTTTGAGCCATTTTTTTTGTTGAATCTGTATTCTTCTGTTTTTGGTGTCGATGTAAATTTGAATCTGGATGGGACCAGTCGTGGTTTTCTATTTGTGATTTTTGAGTCGCTAGCAAAATCTGCAGCTTCATCTTCACTGGTACTCGACTGATGATCTACGATTGATTTTTTCAGATGGACCAATGTTGGTGTCATTGAAATATTTTGTTCTAATATCGAGGTTTTCTCATACAAAGTTCTTTTGTTTAAGTCATGATGTTGTTCATGAGATGCATTACCCTCATTTTCACTAACTTTATCACTCTCTTCCATTTTACTTATCTGTTCTTGTTATTTATGATTTTTAGCCAACAGTAGCTATGAGTTATATTATATTTCAATTAATTACTGGATCAGGCTCATTAGCTCCCCATACATGGTAAAGAAAAATTGGAATTTTGAAATTAATAGACTCGCCAAAATAGAAGAAAATAATTTAGAAAATAATTTAGAAAATGCCTTAAAAACACTACGTCCAAATCGGTAAGGGATCCCGTGCTCAAAAATGGGTGATCGCAAAATATATTATAATGAATGGTATAATAGAGTAATAACATGATATATTCAGATAGCAATTGTTGGAGGTTGTTATTAATAGTGAATTAGACATAAAATTATCATAAAAAGTTAATTAACACCAGGTGCAAATATATACATGAATATATAGCAACATTTCATTTGTAAACCAGATTTTATTTACTAACTTTGGCTAGATATTATGTCTGAATACTCTAGAACAGATAAAATGAAGACTAGTTTTAAACAATTACAGTCCTTAAGAAAATAATACCCTTGATTATAGACCAACTAAAGAATTTTTTTTTCACAACAATTTTCTATATGAACACTGCAATTAATTAAAAATGTATTAATTGAGAATTAGGTTAGTAATTCACCAATTAAGAGTTAATTGGGACGGATGCAGATGCTGTAGAAAAATAATATGGTTGAGCTGAGTGCAAAGTTCGGCTCCCGCAACAGTAGGAGGGAAGGGTCACCAAACTTACCCATATGGGAGCTACATCAAGAGATCCATGCTGCAGTTGAGCTATGGGAGTATAGTAATGAGATAACTATTCCAAAGAAATAGAGGGCGCTACGAGCTGTAAGTAGTATTCGGTTGAATAATTGAAAGATTTAAAGACTGTAATAGAGGAGCTATCCGGGGATATGTGACATGACAGGATTTTAAAAATCTATGAAAGATGCCCCTTATATAGGGGCCAGGGCCGACCCTGATCAGAAAAAGTTAAGTGTAATACAAGAAGATGAAATGACTAACCAGTGGCCATTGATACAAGGTGAGAAAAATGATAATGAGATTAAATATTAGGGGATAATGGGGTAATGGCCCTGATTTAATGGTCCAGGGGCCGCCCTGTAAGAGGAAAAGCATTTTAATGTATATGAATGAATAGGTCTCAACGAGAACTTTAATTTGAGTAGTCGGAAGATGGGGTTTTATAGGAGTTAAAATTTTTGAAAAAGTTAAAAATGCTTCCGGAAGCCACCCACACAAATTAAGGGCTAAGAAAATATCAGATATGAAGAGCTCTAAGTCAGACCTTCAAATTGAGTGGTCGGAAGGCAGGGTTTAGACAAGGTTTTATTTTATACCTTAAAGGGGGGCTAGAGCCTCCCCTAAAAAGTTTAGCATTAAAATAAACCCCAAAAACGGACTCAGCGGCCCCAATACCGTACTAATAGGGAAAACAGGCCAATCTGAGCAAAATAAAGAATTATTTTAAAGTCGAAACAGACGGTGTACGTTGGTTCGAAACCAAATGTGTAAAAGATAATGTTTAATAGTAAATAGCAATATAAAGGCCCAACTAGGGTAAAGTATAGAATACTGTACTGAAAAAGCATCAATTAAGGTAAAAAGGACGGTAGCATAGTTAATATTAAGAGATAATTGAAAGAAAGTGGTAAAAGCTACACTAACTATATATATATATATATATTAAGATATTAAAAGGGACGACCCATTAGACCAGCTCAATGAGTATTTAAGTGAGTGTAAAAGGAAAGCTATTGATGTATAAATCTACAATATACGGAAAAGCCCCATAATTCCATGCGCCAAGAGAATAATGCTGAATGTCAGCCTAGCATCCATGGCCCAGCATAACTATACCCATAATGCACCACGCAATCCCCATAAGCAACCCAAAATACTATGTGAATGAATAAATAACTATTGTTTAACAAATCTCAAAACTGGACGCCCACAATGCCTTACACCATTTGTTTACTGTAGGCAACAAGTTTACACTAATAGCCATAAGGATTGAAAAATTTTTACCCATAATTCCAATGGAAAAATCTTTATTTTGTATTTTATAACTTACCTAGGTTGCATATCTTCAACTTACTGAGCACAAGAAAAACAATTGAGAGCTCCATGGGTGTCAGATTGAAATTATTAAACTTCCTATATTTTATGCTATGGACTGATATTTAAAGGTATCCTATCCTGTCCCTAATAATTAACAGCAGGAGCCGAAAGAAGACAACTCAACTAAACTCCACCGCAAAACAGAACCATAACCAAAAACGGCATCAATCTTGAAATATTTAGAAAAAATCATAGAATATTGACATATAAAACGCTTATATTTCAGTTAATAATTCAACAATTCTAAAAACAAAAGCGGATTTAGAATCCACAGTTAATTTTATACTTGAATCAAACAACAGTTAAAATATAATATTTTAATTAATATGATTAATATCACAAATTCTAAGAGATAGTTACGCTTCAATACGTTTTTTACATTACGATCACCGTGTCAAGAATAAGAAAATGAACAGTTTTAAAAATGCACATATTAAACCATTTAACACTTTAAAATATCTCAAAATGAAAGCGAAACTTAATCTAAATATCCGACACTATATTTAATTAAGATTTAAATTAATAATGACAGATTAATCAGGATATTGAACACACAAAAAAAAATATATATATATATTGTCATATTATAACGGTTCCGATATAAAACACCAACTACCAGAATACATTTTCGAGACAATTTACATTATAAAAACCATTTAAAAACCCTCTCCAGACCTTAATAATTAAGTAAATTAAGTCAAATGAGCATATTATTACAATTTACATAGTTAATAATAGAATTAAGATTTAAAGCACTATTAGAAAGTAAACAATGTCACGATAAAAAACGGGACAAATGATACGCTAACCACTAGAATACAATTTTAAGGCATTTACTTTTACAGAAACCACTCAATAACCAGCACCAGACCTTTATTAATAAGTGAGCAATTAGAGAGCCTGGGACAGGATAATTAATAAAAATATCGGGAGATAAATGTAGCGTGGCCTACATGTTGACAACCCGGAGCTAATATGTTCCGGGAGGAAGAAAATAATTTATTAAAAATACAAGATGATAATCGATTCTCTTGAAAATTTTTGTGCATGGTAATAATATTATTTATAATAACATATAAAAATTTTAAGAAGGTCTGAAGACGGGAAGGGTGATAAATAAGTACATGAATAGAATAGTGTCTGGACTAGCGATCGACCCATTTCTAGTACACTTGAACATATGTAAACAAAAAATAAATTACGATAAAACAGGCTAATTGTTCCAATTAAAGGGTGTAGAAAGTTCTGCTATTACAAAATATGAAGATTGAGATAAAAAATTAAGTGATTTGAGCACGGGAAGGCATAATAAATCATTAAAGAAGACGTGAAAAGGATGCTTCCCTATAGTGTACACCTGAACAATTTTAAAATTCAAAATAAACAAATCGGGCTAAATGCTTCGATGTAAGTGTGTACGAAGAATTGCTTTTACAAATAAATAAGATTAAAAACATTTTTATAAAGATATGAGCATGGGAAGACATAAAAATAAATAATCAAAGAACATGTAACGAGATCAAAACATGGCTGCCAAAATGGCATGATCTCCATGTTAATCGCCAAAGGCAAAGAAGTGTTTACTAAAACGCTAATAAAATAAGAACTACTGGACCGATTTGGACGCGGTTTGTACCAGAATGTTCAGAAAGAGTTTAGACGTCCATATTTACCATTATCCGGGGTGCCACTCGCCTTGGTCCCTAATTTATTCAGCCTTCCATGGGAGCTTCAGGAAAGCACGTCAGCGACGGAAGAGACAAAACAACTTAATTAGTCGCTGATTGCCGTTCGCTGACTCGATCTTCGTTCGCTCATTCGTTTATTGCCGTTCGTTCGCTTACTCGCTGATTGCCATTCATTCGCTCACTCGTTGTTCGATCGTTTACTCGCTGATTGCCATTCGTTCGCGCACTCGCTGTTCGTTCGAGCAGTCGCTGATTGCCATTCGTTCGCGCAGTCGAATATTGCCATTCGTTCGCGCAGTCGAAGATTGCCATTCGTACGCGCAGTCGCTGATTGCCGTTCGCTGACTCGCTCTTCGTTCGCTCATTTGCTGTTCGTTCGCTCATTCGTTTATTGCCGTTCGTTCGCTTACTCGCTGATTGCCGCTCGTTCGCTCACTCGCTGTTCGACCGCTTACTCGCTAATTGCCGTTCGTTCGCTCACGCTCTGTTCGACCGTTCACTCGTTGATTGCCGTTCGTTCGCTCACTCGTTGATTGCCGTTTGTTGGCTCACTCGCTGTTCGTTCGCTCACTCGCTGATTGCCGTTCGGTCGCTCACTCGCTGTTCGACCGCTCACTCGTTGATTGCCGTTCTTTCGCTCACTCGTTGATTGCCATTCGTTCGCTCACTCGCTGTTCGATCGTTTACTCGCTGATTGCCATTCATTCGCGCACTCGCTGTTCGTTCGCGCAGTCGCTGATTGCCATTCGTTCGCGCAGTCGAAGATTGCCGTTCGCTGACTCGCTCTTCGTTCGCTCATTTGCAGTTCGTTCGCTCATTCGTTTATTGCCGTTCGTTCGCTTAGTCGCTGATTGCCATTCGTTCGCGCACTCGCTGTTCTTTCGCTCACTCGCTGATTGCCGTTCGTTCGCTCACTCGCTGATTGCCGTTCGTTCGCTCACTCGCTGATTGCCGTTCGTTCGCTCACTCGGTGATTGCCGTTCGTTCGCTCACTCGGTGATTGCCATTCGTTCGCTCACTCGCTGATTGCCGTTCGTTAGCTCACTCGCTGATTGCCGTTAGGTCGCTAAATCGCTGTTCGACCGTTCACTCGTTGATTGCCGTTCGTTCGCTCACTCGTTGATTGCCTTTCGTTTGCTCTCTCGTTGATTGCTGTTCGTTTGCTCACTCGTTGATTGCCGTTCGTTTTCTCACTCGTTGATTGCCGTTCGTTTTCTCACTCGTTGATTGCCGTTCGTTTTCTCACTCGTTGATTGCCGTTCGTTTTCTCACTCGTTGATTGCCGTTCGTTTTCTCACTCGTTGATTGCCGTTCGTTAGCTCACTCGTTGATTGCCGTTCGTTTGCTCACTCGTTGATTGCCGTTCGTTTGCTCACTCGTTGATTGCCGTTCGTTTGCTCACTCGTTGATTGCCGTTCGTTTGCTCACTCGTTGATTGCCGTTCGTTTGCTCACTCGTTGATTGCCGTTCGTTTGCTCACTCGTTGATTGCCGTTCGTTTGCTCACTCGTTGATTGCCGTTCGTTTGCTCACTCGTTGATTGCCGTTCGTTTGCTCACTCGTTGATTGCCGTTCGTTTGCTCACTCGTTGATTGCCGTTCGTTTGCTCACTCGTTGATTGCCGTTCGTTTGCTCACTCGTTGATTGCCGTTCGTTTGCTCACTCGTTGATTGCCGTTCGTTTGCTCACTCGTTGATTGCCGTTCGTTTGCTCACTCGTTGATTGCCGTTCGTTTGCTCACTCGTTGATTGCCGTTCGTTTGCTCACTCGTTGATTGCCGTTCGTTTGCTCACTCGTTGATTGCCGTTCGTTTGCTCACTCGTTGATTGCCGTTCGTTTGCTCATTCGTTGATTGCCGTTCGTTTGCTCACTCGTTGATTGCCGTTCGTTTGCTCACTCGTTGATTGCCGTTCGTTTTCTCACTCCTTGATTGCCGTTCGTTCGCTCATTCGCTGATTGCCATTCGTTCGCTCACTCGCTGTTCGATCGTTTACTCGCTGATTGCCATTCATTCGCGCACTCGCTGTTCTTTCGCGCAGTCGCCGATTGCCATTCGTTCGATCACTCGCTGTTCGTTCGCTCACTGGCTGTTCAACCGCTCACTCGTTGATTGCCGTTCGTTCGCTCACTCGTTGATTGCCGTTCGTTCCCGCACTCGTTGATTGCCGTTCGTTCGCACACACGCTAATTGCTGTTCGTTCGCGCACACGTTGATTGCTCTTCGTTCGTGCACTCGCTGTTTGTTCGCTCACTCGCTAATTTACATTCGTTCGCTCACTCGCAGTTCGTTCCCGCAATCGCTGATTGCCGTTCGTTCCCGCACTCGCTGATTGCCGTTCGTTCCCACACTCGCTGATTGCCATTCGTTCGCTCACTCGCTAATTGCCATTCGTTCGCTCACTCGCTGATTGCCATTCGTTCGCTAACTCGTTGATTGCCATTCGTTAGTGCGCTCGCTGTTTGTTCACTCTCTCGCTGATCGTTCGCTCACTCGCTGATTGCCATTCGTTCAATCACTCGCTTATTGCCATTCGTTCGCTCACTCGCTGATTGCCATTCGTTCGCTCACTCGCTGATTACCATTCGTTCGCTCACTCGCTGATTGCCATTCGTTCGCTCAATCGCTGATTGCCCTTCGTTCGATCACTCGCTGATTGCCCTTCGTTCGATCACTCGCTGTTCTTTCGATCACTCGCTGTTCGTTTGATCACTCTCTGTTCGTTCGCACACTCGTCTATTGCCTTTCGTACGCTCACTCGTTGATTGCCGTTCGTTTGCTCACTCGTTGATTGCCGTTCGTTTGCTCACTCGTTGATTGCCGTTCGTTCGTTCACTCGCTGTTCGTTCGCTGATTGCCGTTCGTTCGCTCACTGGCTGTTCGACCGCTCACTCGTTGAGTGCCGTTCGTTCGCTCACTCGTTGATTGCCGTTCGTTCGCTCACTCGTTGATTGCCGTTCGTTCGCTCACTCGTTGATTGCCGTTCGTTCGCTCACTCGTTGATTGCCGTTCGTTCCCGCACTCGCTGATTGCCGTTCGTTCGCCCACACGCTGATTGCTGTTCGTTCGCGCACACGTTGATTGCCCTTCGTTCGCTCACTCGCAGTTCGTTCCTGCACTCGCTGATTGCCGTTCGTTCCTGCACTCGCTGATTGCCGTTCGTTCCTGCACTCGCTGATTGCCGTTCGTTCCTGCACTCGCTGATTGCCGTTCGTTCCTGCACTCGCTGATTGCCGTTCGTTCCTGCACTCGCTGATTGCCGTTCGTTCCCGCACTCGCTGATTGTCATTCGTTCGCTAACTCGCTGATTGCCATTCGTTCGTGCGCTCGCAGTTTGTTCGCTCTCTCGCTGATTGCCATTCGTTCAATCACTCGCTGATGGAAATTCGTTCAATCACTCGCTGATTGCCATTCGTTCGCTCACTCGCTGATTGCTATTCGTTCGCGCACTCGCTGTTCGTTCGCGCAGTCGCTGATTGCCATTCGTTCGCGCAGTCGAAGATTGCCGTTCGCTGACTCGCTCTTCGTTCGCTCATTTGCAGTTCGTTCGCTCATTCGTTTATTGCCGTTCGTTCGCTTAGTCGCTGATTGCCATTCGTTCGCGCACTCGCTGTTCTTTCGCTCACTCGGTGATTGCCGTTCGTTAGCTCACTCGTTGATTGCCGTTCGTTTGCTCACTCGTTGATTGCCGTTCGTTTGCTCACTCGTTGATTGCCGTTCGTTTGCTCACTCGTTGATTGCCGTTCGTTTGCTCACTCGTTGATTGCCGTTCGTTTGCTCACTCGTTGATTGCCGTTCGTTTGCTCACTCGTTGATTGCCGTTCGTTTGCTCACTCGTTGATTGCCGTTCGTTTGCTCACTCGTTGATTGCCGTTCGTTTGCTCACTCCTTGATTGCCGTTCGTTCGCTCATTCGCTGATTGCCATTCGTTCGCTCACTCGCTGTTCGATCGTTTACTCGCTGATTGCCATTCATTCGCGCACTCGCTGTTCTTTCGCGCACTCGCCGATTGCCATTCGTTCGATCACTCGCTGTTCGTTCGCTCACTGGCTGTTCAACCGCTCACTCGTTGATTGCCGTTCGTTCGCTCACTCGCTGATTGCTATTCGTTCGCTCACTCGCTAATTTACATTCGTTCGCTCACTCGCAGTTCGTTCCCGCAATCGCTGATTGCCGTTCGTTCCCGCACTCGCTGATTGCCGTTCGTTCCCACACTCGCTGATTGCCATTCGTTCGCTCACTCGCTGATTGCCATTCGTTCGCTCAATCGCTGATTGCCATTCGTTCGCTCACTCGCTGATTGCCCTTCGTTCGATCACTCGCTGTTCTTTCGATCACTCGCTGTTCGTTTGATCACTCTCTGATCGTTCGCACACTCGTCTATTGCCTTTCGTACGCTCACTCGTTGATTGCCGTTCGTTTGCTCACTCGTTGATTGCCGTTCGTTTGCTCACTCGTTGATTGCCGTTCGTTCGCCCACACGCTGATTGCTGTTCGTTCGCGCACACGTTGATTGCCCTTCGTTCGCTCACTCGCAGTTCGTTCCTGCACTCGCTGATTGCCGTTCGTTCCTGCACTCGCTGATTGCCGTTCGTTCCCGCACTCGCTGATTGTCATTCGTTCGCTAACTCGCTGATTGCCATTCGTTCGTGCGCTCGCAGTTTGTTCGCTCACTCGCTGATTGCCATTCGTTCGCTCAATCGCTGATTGCCATTCGTTCGCTCACTCGCTGATTGCCCTTCGTTCGATCACTCGCTGTTCTTTCGATCACTCGCTGTTCGTTTGATCACTCTCTGATCGTTCGCACACTCGTCTATTGCCTTTCGTACGCTCACTCGTTGATTGCCGTTCGTTTGCTCACTCGTTGATTGCCGTTCGTTTGCTCACTCGTTGATTGCCGTTCGTTTGCTCACTCGTTGATTGCCGTTCGTTTGCTCACTCGTTGATTGCCGTTCGTTCGCTAACTCGTTGATTGCCATTCGTTCGCTCACTCGTTGATTGTCATTCGTTCGTTCACTCGCTGTTCGTTCGCTGATTGCCGTTCGTTCGCTCACTGGCTGTTCGACCGCTCACTCGTTGATTGCCGTTCGTTCGCTCACTCGTTGATTGCCGTTCGTTCGCTCACTCGTTGATTGCCGTTCGTTCGCTCACTCGTTGATTGCCGTTCGTTCCCGCACTCGCTGATTGCCGTTCGTTCGCCCACACGCTGATTGCTGTTCGTTCGCGCACACGTTGATTGCCCTTCGTTAGCTCACTCGCAGTTCGTTCCTGCACTCGCTGATTGCCGTTCGTTCCTGCACTCGCTGATTGCCGTTCGTTCCCGCACTCGCTGATTGTCATTCGTTCGCTAACTCGCTGATTGCCATTCGTTCGTGCGCTCGCAGTTTGTTCGCTCTCTCGCTGATTGCCATTCGTTCAATCACTCGCTGATGGAAATTCGTTCAATCACTCGCTGATTGCCATTCGTTCGCTCACTCGCTGATTACCATCCGTTCGCTCACTCGCTGATTGCTATTCGTTCAATCACTCGCTGATTGCCGTTCGTCCGCACACACGCTAATTGCTGTTCGTTCGCGCACACGTTGATTGCCCTTCGTTCGTGCACTCGCTGTTTGTTCGCTCACTCGCTGATTACCTATCGTTTGCTCACTCACTGATTGCCCTTCGTTCGCTCACTCGCAGTTCGTTCCCGCACTCGCTCATTGCCGTTCGTACCCGCACTCGCTTATGCCGTTCGTTCCCGCACTCGTTGATTGCCATTCGTTCGTGCGCTCGCTGTTTGTTCGCTCTCTCGCTGATCGTTCGCTCACTCGCTGATTGCCATTCGTTCGATCACTCGCTGATTGCCATTCGTTCGATCACTCGCTGATTGCCATTCGTTCGATCACTCGCTGATTTCCATTCGTTCGATCACTCGCTGATTGCCATTCGTTCGATCACTCGCTGATTGGCATTCGTTCGCTCACTCGCTGATTGCCATTCGTTCGCCCACTCGCTGATTGCCATTCGTTCGCCCACTCGCTGATTGCCATTCGTTCGCCCACTCGCTGATTGCCATTCGTTCGCTCACTCGCCGATTGCCATTCGTTCGCTCACTCGCTGTTCGTTCGCTCACTCGCTGTTCGTTCGCTCACTCGCTGATTGCCGTTCGTTCGCTCACTGGCTGTTCGACCGCTCACTCGTTGATTGCCGTTCGTTCGTTCACTCGTTGATTGCCGTTCGTTCCCGCACTCGCTGATTGTCGTTCGTTTGCTCACTGGCTGTTCGACCGCTCACTCGTTTATTGGCGTTCGTTCCCGCACTCGCTGATTGCCGTTCGTTCGCGCACACGCTAATTGTTGTTCGTTCGCGCACACGTTGATTGCCCTTCGTTCGTGCACTAGCTGTTTGTTCGCTCACTAGCTGACCGTTCGCTCACTCGCTGATTGCCATTCGTTCGCTCACACGCTGATTGCCATTCGTTCGCTCACTCGCTGATTGCCATTCGTTCGATCACTCGCCGATTGCCATTCGTTCGATCACTCGCTGTTCGTTCGCTCACGCGCTGTTCGTTCGCTCACTCGCTGATTGCCGTTCGTTCGCTCTCTCGTTTATTGCCGTTCGTTCCCGCACTCGCTGATTGCCGTTCGTTCGAGCACACGCTAATTGCTGTTCGTTCGCGCACACGTTGATTGCACTTCGTTCGTTCACTCGCTGTTTGTTCGCTCACTCGCTGATTGACTTTCGTTCGCTCACTCGCAGTTCGTTCGCTCAGTCGCTGATTGCCATTCGTTCGTGCACTCGCTGATTGCCGTTCGCTCACTCCCTGTTAGTTTGCTCACTCGTTGATTGCCGTACGTTTGCTCACTCGTTGATTGCCGTACGTTTGCTCACTCGTTGATTGCCGTACGTTTGCTCACTCGTTGATTGCCGTACGTTTGCTCACTCGTTGATTGCCGTTCGTTTGCTCACTCGTTGATTGCCGTTCGTTTGCTCACTCGTTGATTGCCGTTCGTTTGCTCACTCGTTGATTGCCGTTCGTTTGCTCACTCGTTGATTGCCGTTCGTTTGCTCACTCGTTGATTGCCGTTCGTTTGCTCACTCGTTGATTGCCGTTCGTTTGCTCACTCGTTGATTGCCGTTCGTTTGCTCACTCGTTGATTGCCGTTCGTTTGCTCACTCGTTGATTGCCGTTCGTTTGCTCACTCGTTGATTGCCGTTCGTTTGCTCACTCGTTGATTGCCGTTCGTTCGCTCACTCGTTGATTGCCGTTCGTTCGCTCAATCGCCGATTGCCATTCGTTCGCTCACTCGCTGTTCTTTCGTTCAGTCTCCGATTTACATTCGTTCGCTGACTCGCTGATTGCCATTCGTTCGCTCACTCGCTGATTGCCATTCGTTCGCTCACTCGCTGATTGCCATTCGTTCGCTCACTCGCCGATTGCCATTCGTTCGCTCACTCGCCGATTGCCATTCGTTCGCTCACTCGCCGATTGCCATTCGTTCGCTCACTCGCCGATTGCCATTCGTTCGCTCACTCGCCGATTGCCATTCGTTCGCTCACTCGCCGATTGCCATTCGTTCGCTCACTCGCCGATTGCCATTCGTTCGCTCACTCGCCGATTGCCATTCGTTCGCTCACTCGCCGATTGCCCTTAGTTCGTGCACTCGCTGTTTGTTCGCTCACTCGCTGATCGTTCGCTCACTCGCTGATTGCCATTCGTTCAATCACTCGCTGACTGCCATTCGTTCGCTCACTCGCCGATTGCCCTTCGTTCCTGCACTCGCTGTTTGTTCGCTCACTCGCTGATTGTCATTCGTTCAATCACCCGCTGATTGTCATTCGTTCGCTCACCCGCTGATTGCCATTCGTTCGCTCACTCGCAGATTGCCGTTCGTTCGCTCACTGGCTGTTCGACCGCTCACTCGTTGATTGCCGTTCGTTCGCTCACTCGGTGATTGCCGTTCGTTCCCGCACTCGCTGATTGCCGTTCGTTCCCGCACTCGCTGATTGCCGTTCGTTCCCGCACTCGCTGATTGCCGTTCGTTCCCGCACTCGCTGATTGCCGTTCGTTCCCGCACTCGCTGATTGCCGTTCGTTCCCGCACTCGCTGATTGCCGTTCGTTCCCGCACTCGCTGATTGCCGTTCGTTCCCGCACTCGCTGATTGCCGTTCGTCCGCACACACGCTAATTGCTGTTCGTTCGCGCACACGTTGATTGCCCTTCGTTCGTGCACTCGCTGTTTGTTCGCTCACTCGCTGATTACCTATCGTTTGCTCACTCACTGATTTACATTCGTTCGCTCACTCGCAGTTCGTTCCCGCACTCGCTGATTGCCGTTCGTCCGCACACACGCTAATTGTTGTTCGTTCGCGCACACGTTGATTGCCCTTCGTTCGTGCACTAGCTGTTTGTTCGCTCACTAGCTGACCGTTCGCTCACTCGCTGATTGCCATTCGTTCGCTCACTCGCTGATTGCCATTCGTTCGCTCACTCGCTGATTGCCATTCGTTCGATCACTCGCCGATTGCCATTCGTTCGATCACTCGCTGTTCGTTCGCTCACGCGCTGTTCGTTCGCTCACTCGCTGATTGCCGTTCGTTCGCTCTCTCGTTTATTGCCGTTCGTTCCCGCACTCGCTGATTGCCGTTCGTTCGAGCACACGCTAATTGCTGTTCGTTCGCGCACACGTTGATTGCACTTCGTTCGTTCACTCGCTGTTTGTTCGCTCACTCGCTGATTGACTTTCGTTCGCTCACTCGCAGTTCGTTCGCTCAGTCGCTGATTGCCATTCGTTCGTGCACTCGCTGATTGCCGTTCGCTCACTCCCTGTTAGTTTGCTCACTCGTTGATTGCCGTACGTTTGCTCACTCGTTGATTGCCGTTCGTTTGCTCACTCGTTGATTGCCGTTCGTTTGCTCACTCGTTGATTGCCGTTCGTTTGCTCACTCGTTGATTGCCGTTCGTTTGCTCACTCGTTGATTGCCGTTCGTTTGCTCACTCGTTGATTGCCGTTCGTTTGCTCACTCGTTGATTGCCGTTCGTTTGCTCACTCGTTGATTGCCGTTCGTTTGCTCACTCGTTGATTGCCGTTCGTTCGCTCAATCGCCGATTGCCATTCGTTCGCTCACTCGCTGTTCTTTCGTTCAGTCTCCGATTGCCATTCGTTCGCTCACTCGCTGATTGCCATTCGTTCGCTCACTCGCCGATTGCCATTCGTTCGCTCACTCGCCGATTGCCATTCGTTCGCTCACTCGCCGATTGCCCTTAGTTCGTGCACTCGCTGTTTGTTCGCTCACTCGCTGATCGTTCGCTCACTCGCTGATCGTTCGCTCACTCGCTGATTGCCATTCGTTCAATCACTCGCTGACTGCCATTCGTTCGCTCACTCGCTGATTGCCATTCGTTCGCTCACTCGCCGATTGTCCTTCGTTCCTGCACTCGCTGTTTGTTCGCTCACTCGCTGATTGTCATTCGTTCAATCACCCGCTGATTGTCATTCGTTCGCTCACCCGCTGATTGCCATTCGTTCGCTCACTCGCAGATTGCCGTTCGTTCGCTCACTGGCTGTTCGACCGCTCACTCGTTGATTGCCGTTCGTTCGCTCACTCGTTGATTGCCGTTCGTTTTCTCACTCGTTGATTGCCGTTCGTTTGCTCACTCGTTGATTGCCGTTCGTTTGCTCACTCGTTTATTGCCGTTCGTTCCCGCACTCGCTGATTGCCGTTCGTTCGAGCACACGCTAATTGCTGTTCGTCCGCGCACACGTTGATTGCACTTCGTTCGTTCACTCGCTGTTTGTTCGCTCACTCGCTGATTGACTTTCGTTCGCTCACTCGCAGTTCGTTCGCTCAGTCGCTGATTGCCATTCGTTCGTGCACTCGTTGATTGCCGTTCGTTTGCTCACTCGTTGATTGCCGTTCGTTTGCTCACTCGTTGATTGCCGTTCGTTTGCTCACTCGTTGATTGCCGTTCGTTTGCTCACTCGTTGATTGCCGTTCGTTTGCTCACTCGTTGATTGCCGTTCGTTTGCTCACTCGTTGATTGCCGTTCGTTTGCTCACTCGTTGATTGCCGTTCGTTTGCTCACTCGTTGATTGCCGTTCGTTTGCTCACTCGTTGATTGCCGTTCGTTTGCTCACTCGTTGATTGCCGTTCGTTTGCTCACTCGTTGATTGCCGTTCGTTTGCTCACTCGTTGATTGCCGTTCGTTTGCTCACTCGTTGATTGCCGTTCGTTTGCTCACTCGTTGATTGCCGTTCGTTCGCTCAATCGCCGATTGCCATTCGTTCGCTCACTCGCTGTTCTTTCGTTCAGTCTCCGATTTACATTCGTTCGCTGACTCGCTGATTGCCATTCGTTCGCTCACTCGCTGATTGCCATTCGTTCGCTCACTCGCTGATTGCCATTCGTTCGCTCACTCGCCGATTGCCATTCGTTCGCTCACTCGCCGATTGCCATTCGTTCGCTCACTCGCCGATTGCCATTCGTTCGCTCACTCGTCGATTGCCCTTAGTTCGTGCACTCGCTGTTTGTTCGCTCACTCGCTGATCGTTCGCTCACTCGCTGATTGCCATTCGTTCAATCACTCGCTGACTGCCATTCGTTCGCTCACTCGCTGATTGCCATTCGTTCGCTCACTCGCCGATTGCCATTCGTTCGCTCACTCGCCGATTGCCCTTCGTTCCTGCACTCGCTGTTTGTTCGCTCACTCGCTGATCGTTCGCTCACTCGCTGATTGTCATTCGTTCAATCACCCGCTGATTGTCATTCGTTCGCTCACCCGCTGATTGCCATTCGTTCGCTCACTCGCAGATTGCCGTTCGTTCGCTCACTGGCTGTTCGACCGCTCACTCGTTGATTGCCGTTCGTTCGCTCACTCGTTGATTGCCGTTCGTTAGCTCACTCGCTGATCGCCGTTAGGTCGCTCAATCGCTGTTCGACCGTTCACTCGCTGATTGCCATTCGTTCGCTCACTCGCTGTTCGATCGTTTACTCGCGGATTGCCATTCATTCGCGCACTCGCTGTTCTTTCGCGCAGTCGCCGATTGCCATTCGTTCGATCACTCGCCGATTGCCATTCGTTCGATCACTCGCTGTTCGTTCGCTCACTGGCTGTTCAACCTCATTCGTTGATTGCCGTTCGTTCCCGCACTCGCTGATTGCCGTTCGTTCGCACACACGCTAATTGCTGTTCGTTCGCGCACACGTTGATTGCCCTTCGTTCGCTCACTCGCAGTTCGTTCCCGCAATCGCTGATTGGCATTCGTTCGCTCACTCGCTGATTGCCATTCGTTCGCCCACTCGCTGATTGCCATTCGTTCGCCCACTCGCTGATTGCCATTCGTTCGCTCACTCGCCGATTGCCATTCGTTCGCTCACTCGCTGTTCGTTCGCTCACTCGCTGTTCGTTCGCTCACTCGCTGTTCGTTCGCTCACTCGCTGATTGCCGTTCGTTCGCTCACTGGCTGTTCGACCGCTCACTCGTTGATTGCCGTTCGTTCGTTCACTCGTTGATTGCCGTTCGTTCCCGCACTCGCTGATTGTCGTTCGTTCGCTCACTGGCTGTTCGACCGCTCACTCGTTTATTGGCGTTCGTTCCCGCACTCGCTGATTGCCGTTCGTTCGCGCACACGCTAATTGTTGTTCGTTCGCGCACACGCTAATTGTTGTTCGTTCGCGCACACGTTGATTGCCCTTCGTTCGTGCACTAGCTGTTTGTTCGCTCACTAGCTGACCGTTCGCTCACTCGCTGATTGCCATTCGTTCGCTCACTCGCTGATTGCCATTCGTTCGCTCACTCGCTGATTGCCATTCGTTCGATCACTCGCCGATTGCCATTCGTTCGATCACTCGCTGTTCGTTCGCTCACGCGCTGTTCGTTCGCTCACTCGCTGATTGCCGTTCGTTCGCTCTCTCGTTTATTGCCGTTCGTTCCCGCACTCGCTGATTGCCGTTCGTTCGAGCACACGCTAATTGCTGTTCGTTCGCGCACACGTTGATTGCACTTCGTTCGTTCACTCGCTGTTTGTTCGCTCACTCGCTGATTGACTTTCGTTCGCTCACTCGCAGTTCGTTCGCTCAGTCGCTGATTGCCATTCGTTCGTGCACTCGCTGATTGCCGTTCGCTCACTCCCTGTTAGTTTGCTCACTCGTTGATTGCCGTACGTTTGCTCACTCGTTGATTGCCGTACGTTTGCTCACTCGTTGATTGCCGTTCGTTTGCTCACTCGTTGATTGCCGTTCGTTTGCTCACTCGTTGATTGCCGTTCGTTTGCTCACTCGTTGATTGCCGTTCGTTTGCTCACTCGTTGATTGCCGTTCGTTTGCTCACTCGTTGATTGCCGTTCGTTTGCTCACTCGTTGATTGCCGTTCGTTTGCTCACTCGTTGATTGCCGTTCGTTTGCTCACTCGTTGATTGCCGTTCGTTTGCTCACTCGTTGATTGCCGTTCGTTTGCTCACTCGTTGATTGCCGTTCGTTCGCTCAATCGCCGATTGCCATTCGTTCGCTCACTCGCTGTTCTTTCGTTCAGTCTCCGATTTACATTCGTTCGCTGACTCGCTGATTGCCATTCGTTCGCTCACTCGCTGATTGCCATTCGTTCGCTCACTCGCTGATTGCCATTCGTTCGCTCACTCGCCGATTGCCATTCGTTCGCTCACTCGCCGATTGCCATTCGTTCGCTCACTCGCCGATTGCCATTCGTTCGCTCACTCGCCGATTGCCCTTAGTTCGTGCACTCGCTGTTTGTTCGCTCACTCGCTGATCGTTCGCTCACTCGCTGATTGCCATTCGTTCAATCACTCGCTGACTGCCATTCGTTCGCTCACTCGCTGATTGCCATTCGTTCGCTCACTCGCTGATTGCCATTCGTTCGCTCACTCGCCGATTGCCATTCGTTCGCTCACTCGCCGATTGCCATTCGTTCGCTCACTCGCCGATTGCCCTTAGTTCGTGCACTCGCTGTTTGTTCGCTCACTCGCTGATCGTTCGCTCACTCGCTGACTGCCATTCGTTCAATCACTCGCTGACTGCCATTCGTTCGCTCACTCGCTGATTGCCATTCGTTCGCTCACTCGCCGATTGCCCTTCGTTCCTGCACTCGCTGTTTGTTCGCTCACTCGCTGATTGTCATTCGTTCAATCACCCGCTGATTGTCATTCGTTCGCTCACCCGCTGATTGCCATTCGTTCGCTCACTCGTTGATTGCCGTTCGTTCGCTCACTCGTTGATTGCCGTTCGTTCCCGCACTCGCTGATTGCCGTTCGTTCCCGCACTCGCTGATTGCCGTTCGTTCCCGCACTCGCTGATTGCCGTTCGTTCCCGCACTCGCTGATTGCCGTTCGTTCCCGCACTCGCTGATTGCCGTTCGTTCCCGCACTCGCTGATTGCCGTTCGTTCCCGCACTCGCTGATTGCCGTTCGTTCCCGCACTCGCTGATTGCCGTTCGTCCGCACACACGCTAATTGCTGTTCGTTCGCGCACACGTTGATTGCCCTTCGTTCGTGCACTCGCTGTTTGTTCGCTCACTCGCTGATTACCTATCGTTTGCTCACTCACTGATTTACATTCGTTCGCTCACTCGCAGTTCGTTCCCGCACTCGCTCATTGCCGTTCGTACCCGCACTCGCTTATGCCGTTCGTTCCCGCACTCGTTGATTGCCATTCGTTCGTGCGCTCGCTGTTTGTTCGCTCTCTCGCTGATCGTTCGCTCACTCGCTGATTGCCATTCGTTCGATCACTCGCTGATTGCCATTCGTTCGATCACTCGCTGATTGCCATTCGTTCGATCACTCGCTGATTTCCATTCGTTCGATCACTCGCTGATTGCCATTCGTTCGATCACTCGCTGATTGGCATTCGTTCGCTCACTCGCTGATTGCCATTCGTTCGCCCACTCGCTGATTGCCATTCGTTCGCCCACTCGCTGATTGCCATTCGTTCGCTCACTCGCCGATTGCCATTCGTTCGCTCACTCGCTGTTCGTTCGATCACTCGCTGTTCGTTCGCTCACTCGCTGTTCGTTCGCTCACTCGCTGATTGCCGTTCGTTCGCTCACTGGCTGTTCGACCGCTCACTCGTTGATTGCCGTTCGTTCGTTCACTCGTTGATTGCCGTTCGTTTGCTCACTCGTTGATTGCCGTTCGTTTGCTCACTCGTTGATTGCCGTTCGTTTGCTCACTCGTTGATTGCCGTTCGTTTGCTCACTCGTTGATTGCCGTTCGTTTGCTCACTCGTTGATTGCCGTTCGTTTGCTCACTCGTTGATTGCCGTTCGTTTGCTCACTCGTTGATTGCCGTTCGTTTGCTCACTCGTTGATTGCCGTACGTTTGCTCACTCGTTGATTGCCGTACGTTTGCTCACTCGTTGATTGCCGTTCGTTTGCTCACTCGTTGATTGCCGTTCGTTTGCTCACTCGTTGATTGCCGTTCGTTTGCTCACTCGTTGATTGCCGTTCGTTTGCTCACTCGTTGATTGCCGTTCGTTTGCTCACTCGTTGATTGCCGTTCGTTTGCTCACTCGTTGATTGCCGTTCGTTTGCTCACTCGTTGATTGCCGTTCGTTTGCTCACTCGTTGATTGCCGTTCGTTTGCTCACTCGTTGATTGCCGTTCGTTTGCTCACTCGTTGATTGCCGTTCGTTCGCTCAATCGCCGATTGCCATTCGTTCGCTCACTCGCTGTTCTTTCGTTCAGTCTCCGATTTACATTCGTTCGCTGACTCGCTGATTGCCATTCGTTCGCTCACTCGCTGATTGCCATTCGTTCGCTCACTCGCCGATTGCCATTCGTTCGCTCACTCGCCGATTGCCATTCGTTCGCTCACTCGCCGATTGCCATTCGTTCGCTCACTCGCCGATTGCCATTCGTTCGCTCACTCGCCGATTGCCCTTAGTTCGTGCACTCGCTGTTTGTTCGCTCACTCGCTGATCGTTCGCTCACTCGCTGACTGCCATTCGTTCAATCACTCGCTGACTGCCATTCGTTCGCTCACTCGCTGATTGCCATTCGTTCGCTCACTCGCCGATTGCCCTTCGTTCCTGCACTCGCTGTTTGTTCGCTCACTCGCTGATTGTCATTCGTTCAATCACCCGCTGATTGT
Source organism: Maratus michaelseni (assembly GCA_963931845.1). Lineage (NCBI taxonomy): Eukaryota > Metazoa > Arthropoda > Arachnida > Araneae > Salticidae > Maratus > Maratus michaelseni. Next base: position 436,305,800 of record OZ007587.1, on the reverse strand, counting down.
CATTCGTTCGCTCACCCGCTGATTGCCATTCGTTCGCTCACTCGTTGATTGCCGTTCGTTCGCTCACTCGTTGATTGCCGTTCGTTCCCGCACTCGCTGATTGCCGTTCGTTCCCGCACTCGCTGATTGCCGTTCGTTCCCGCACTCGCTGATTGCCGTTCGTTCCCGCACTCGCTGATTGCCGTTCGTTCCCGCACTCGCTGATTGCCGTTCGTTCCCGCACTCGCTGATTGCCGTTCGTTCCCGCACTCGCTGATTGCCGTTCGTTCCCGCACTCGCTGATTGCCGTTCGTCCGCACACACGCTAATTGCTGTTCGTTCGCGCACACGTTGATTGCCCTTCGTTCGTGCACTCGCTGTTTGTTCGCTCACTCGCTGATTACCTATCGTTTGCTCACTCACTGATTTACATTCGTTCGCTCACTCGCAGTTCGTTCCCGCACTCGCTCATTGCCGTTCGTACCCGCACTCGCTTATGCCGTTCGTTCCCGCACTCGTTGATTGCCATTCGTTCGTGCGCTCGCTGTTTTTTCGCTCTCTCGCTGATCGTTCGCTCACTCGCTGATTGCCATTCGTTCGATCACTCGCTGATTGCCATTCGTTCGATCACTCGCTGATTGCCATTCGTTCGATCACTCGCTGATTTCCATTCGTTCGATCACTCGCTGATTGCCATTCGTTCGATCACTCGCTGATTGGCATTCGTTCGCTCACTCGCTGATTGCCATTCGTTCGCTCACTCGCTGATTGCCATTCGTTCGCTCACTCGCCGATTGCCATTCGTTCGCTCACTCGCCGATTGCCATTCGTTCGCTCACTCGCCGATTGCCCTTAGTTCGTGCACTCGCTGTTTGTTCGCTCACTCGCTGATCGTTCGCTCACTCGCTGACTGCCATTCGTTCAATCACTCGCTGACTGCCATTCGTTCGCTCACTCGCTGATTGCCATTCGTTCGCTCACTCGCCGATTGCCCTTCGTTCCTGCACTCGCTGTTTGTTCGCTCACTCGCTGATTGTCATTCGTTCAATCACCCGCTGATTGTCATTCGTTCGCTCACCCGCTGATTGCCATTCGTTCGCTCACTCGTTGATTGCCGTTCGTTCGCTCACTCGTTGATTGCCGTTCGTTCCCGCACTCGCTGATTGCCGTTCGTTCCCGCACTCGCTGATTGCCGTTCGTTCCCGCACTCGCTGATTGCCGTTCGTTCCCGCACTCGCTGATTGCCGTTCGTTCCCGCACTCGCTGATTGCCGTTCGTTCCCGCACTCGCTGATTGCCGTTCGTTCCCGCACTCGCTGATTGCCGTTCGTCCGCACACACGCTAATTGCTGTTCGTTCGCGCACACGTTGATTGCCCTTCGTTCGTGCACTCGCTGTTTGTTCGCTCACTCGCTGATTACCTATCGTTTGCTCACTCACTGATTTACATTCGTTCGCTCACTCGCAGTTCGTTCCCGCACTCGCTCATTGCCGTTCGTACCCGCACTCGCTTATGCCGTTCGTTCCCGCACTCGTTGATTGCCATTCGTTCGTGCGCTCGCTGTTTGTTCGCTCTCTCGCTGATCGTTCGCTCACTCGCTGATTGCCATTCGTTCGATCACTCGCTGATTGCCATTCGTTCGATCACTCGCTGATTGCCATTCGTTCGATCACTCGCTGATTTCCATTCGTTCGATCACTCGCTGATTGCCATTCGTTCGATCACTCGCTGATTGGCATTCGTTCGCTCACTCGCTGATTGCCATTCGTTCGCCCACTCGCTGATTGCCATTCGTTCGCCCACTCGCTGATTGCCATTCGTTCGCTCACTCGCCGATTGCCATTCGTTCGCTCACTCGCTGTTCGTTCGATCACTCGCTGTTCGTTCGCTCACTCGCTGTTCGTTCGCTCACTCGCTGATTGCCGTTCGTTCGCTCACTGGCTGTTCGACCGCTCACTCGTTGATTGCCGTTCGTTCGTTCACTCGTTGATTGCCGTTCGTTCCCGCACTCGCTGATTGTCGTTCGTTCCCGCACTGGCTGATTGCCGTTCGTTCCCGCACTCGCTGATTGCCGTTCGTTCCCGCACTCGCTGATTGCCGTTCGTTCCCGCACTCGCTGATTGCCGTTCGTTCCCGCACTCGCTGATTGCCGTTCGTTCCCGCACTCGCTGTTCGTTCGATCACTCGCTGTTCGTTCGATCACTCGCTGTTCGTTTGATCACTCTCTGTTCGTTTGCTCACTCGCTGGTTACCATTCGTTCGCTCACTCGTTGATTGTCATTCGTTCGTTCACTCGCTGTTCGTTCGCTCACTCGCTGATTGCCGTTCGTTCGCTCACTGGCTGTTCGACCGCTCACTCGTTGATTGCCGTTCGTTCCCGCACTCGCTGATTGCCGTTCTTTCCCGCACTCGCTGATTGCCGTTCGTTCGCGCACACGTTGATTGCCCTTCGTTCGCTCACTCGCACTTCGTTCCCGCACCCGCTGATTGCCGTTCGTTCGCACACACGCTGATTGCTGTTCGTTCGCGCACACGTTGATTGCCCTTCGTTCGCTCACTCGCAGTTCGTTCCCGCACTCGCTGATTGCCATTCGTTCGCTAACTCGTTGATTGCCTGTCGTTCGTGCGCTCGCTGTTTGTTCGCTCTCTCGCTGATCGTTCGCTCACTCGCTGATTGCCATTCGTTCGCTCACTCGCTGATTGCCATTCGTTCGCTCACTCGCTGATTGCCATTCGTTCGCTCACCCGCTGATTGCCATTCGTTCGCTCACTCGCCGATTGCCATTCGTTCGATCACTCGCTGTTCGTTCGCTCACTCGCCGATTGCCATTCGTTCGCTCACTCGCCGATTGCCATTCGTTCGCTCACTCGCCGATTGCCATTCGTTCGCTCACTCGCCGATTGCCATTCGTTCGCTCACTCGCCGATTGTCCTTCGTTCGTGCATTCGCTGTTCGTTCGATCACTCGCTATTCGTTCGCTCACTCGCCGATTGCCATTCGTTCGCTCACTCGCCGATTGCCATTCGTTCGCTCACTCGTTGATTGTCATTCGATCGTTCACTCGCTGTTCGTTCGCTCACTCGCTGATTGCCGTTCGTTCGCTCACTGGCTTTTCGACCGCTCACTCGTTGATTGCCGTTCGTTCGCTCACTCGTTGATTGCAGTTCGTTCCCGCACACGTTGATTGCCCTTCGTTCGTGCACTCGCTGATCGTTCGCTCACTCGCTGATTGCCATTCGTTCGCTCACTCGCTGATTGCCATTCGTTCGCTCACTCGCCGATTGCCATTCGTTCGCTCACTCGCCGATTGCCCTTCGTTCCTGCACTCGCTGTTTGTTCGCTCACTCGCTGATCGTTCGCTCACTCGCCGATTGCCATTCGTTCGCTCACTCGCCGATTGCCCTTCGTTCCTGCACTCGCTGTTTGTTCGCTCACTCGCTGATCGTTCGCTCACTCGCTGATTGCCATTCGTTCAATCACTCGCTGATTGCCATTCGTTCAATCACTCGCCGATTGCCATTCGTTCGCTCACTCGCCGATTGCCCTTCGTTCCTGCACTCGCTGTTTGTTCGCTCACTCGCTGATCGTTCGCTCACTCGCCGATTGCCATTCGTTCGCTCACTCGCCGATTGCCCTTCGTTCCTGCACTCGCTGTTTGTTCGCTCACTCGCTGATCGTTCGCTCACTCGCTGATTGCCATTAGTTCAATCACTCGCTGATTGCCATTCGTTCGCTCACCCGCTGATTGTCATTCGTTCGCTCACTGGCTGTTCGACCGCTCACTCGTTGATTGCCGTTCGTTCCCGCACTCGCTGATTGCCGTTCGTTCGTACGCTCGCTGTTCGTTCGCTCACTCGCTGATTGCCGTTCGTTCGCTCACTGGCTGTTCGACCGCTCACTCGTTGATTGCCGTTCGTTCGCACACACGCTAATTGCTGTTCGTTCGCGCACACGTTGATTGCTCTTCGTTCGTGCTCTCGCTGTTTGTTCGCTCACTCGCTGATTGCCATTCGTTCAATGACTCGCTGATTGCCATTCGTTCGCTCAGTCGCTGATTGCCATTCGTTCGTGCACTCGCTGATTGCCGTTCGCTCACTCCATGTTCGTTCGCTCACTCGTTGATTGCCGTTTGTTCGCTTACTCGATGATTGCCATTCGTTCGGTCAATCGCTGTTCGTTCGCTCACTCGCCGATTGCCGTTCGTTCGCTCAGTCGCTGATTGCCATTCGTTCGTGCACTCGCTGATTGCCGTTCGCTCACTCCCTGTTCCTTCGCTCACTCGTTGATTGCCGTTTGTTCTCTCACTCGCTGATTGCCATTCGTTCGGTCAATCGCAGTTCGTTCGCTCACTCGCCGATTGACGTTCGTTTGCTCACTCGTTGATTGCCGTTCGTTTGCTCACTCGTTGATTGCCGTTCGTTTGCTCACTCGTTGATTGCCGTTCGTTTGCTCACTCGTTGATTGCCGTTCGTTTGCTCACTCGTTGATTGCCGTTCGTTTGCTCACTCGTTGATTGCCGTTCGTTTGCTCACTCGTTGATTGCCGTTCGTTTGCTCACTCGTTGATTGCCGTTCGTTTGCTCACTCGTTGATTGCCATTCGTTTGCTCACTCGTTGATTGCCATTCGTTCGCTCACTCGCTGGTTGCCATTCGTTCGCTCACTCGTTGATTGTCATTCGATCGTTCACTCGCTTTTCGTTCGCTCACTCGCTGATTGCCGTTCGTTCGCTCACTGGCTGTTCGACCGCTCACTCGTTGATTGCCGTTCGTTCGCTCACTCGTTGATTGCCGTTCGTTCCCTCACACGTTGATTGCCCTTCGTTCGTGCACTCGCTGTTTGTTCGCTCATCAACACCAAAGAACACCACATCACCCTAGGCTCACAATATTCTGCCCCCTCCGGTGACATGGAAAAGGATATGGAAGACTGGACACAAACATTCCCCTCAAGCCAAAACCTGCTGATAGGAGGTGATTTCAACGCACATCTACAGGCATGGGGCTATAGAAGGAACAAAAAGAGAGGAGAAATCCTTCTTGATTACATAGCCCTAAACGAGCTATATATAATTAACGACCCGGACGCCGAACACACATTCTATCAAGCGGGCAAAAAGGGCAACCCTGACTTAACTCTATGTGGAAATAACATTCGAGATTCCATAGACTCCTGGACTGTAGATATCGACAACCCATCACTCAGCGACCATAGATATATAAACTACACAATTAAAGCAGAACCATCCCTACGAAACCAATACAGATACAAAACTAAAAACAATAGCTGGAAAAAATTCAATGATATCTTCAAGTACTATACAGAAAACCTAATTCGAGCCCTACAATCAATACAAACAGCAGAAGAATTAGACAACTGGCTAGAAGATTTTCACAATATAATATCAACAACAATGCAACTAATACTAAAGAAAAAACGCCTAACACCCGAAATTAAAATAAGATGGTTTAACCAAGCACTCAAGACTCAACGAAATAAACTAAAAGCACTACAACGACAACATCTCCGTAATCCAGAAGACACCAACATATCCAAAAAATTCAAACACGAAAGAGCAAAATATAAAATAAATCTAAAAAAAGCAAAATCAAACTCATGGCAGACATTCTGCGAAAACATAAAATCAAACTCCGGCACAGCATTTAAAATAATAAAAGAAAAATACCTAAAAAACACAGACCTCATACACACGGTTCTCGAATCGTCTTCCTACACAGACAACTTCCACGACATCCAAAGATCGCTAATTGAACACCATTTCGGCGGAAACAGACCGCCAAAAATTCACAGCTTCATCAACAAAGACACAATCTCAGAAGAAGTGGAAAACAACTACAAAATAACCCAAAGAGAGCTCAAATTCTGTGTTCACCAACAGGACAGTAAAAAGGCCCCCGCCTTCGATTTAATAGATGCAAGAATCATAAAAAACCTGCTAAAAGAATTTCCCAATCTCCTCCTTCAAATATACAATAAGTGCCTGTCCATGGGACATTTTCCCTCTATCTGGAAAAAAGGAGTCCTAATCTTCTTCAGGAAGAAAAATAAAGACCCAACAGCTCCAAGATCATACAGACCCATCACATTATTACCAATGATGGGAAAGGTTCTGGAGCGCATCATCAAACTTAGAACGATGACAATATTAGAATCGCATAACCAACTACACAGTGCACAATTTGGCTTCCGGGAGGGTAGGAGCACGTCAGATGCCCTCCGAGCTCTGGAGAAAAAGATCAAATCATATAAAACAACTCACAAATACTGCGGAATCATCTCTTTTGACATAGAGGGAGCCTTTGACTCCATCGACTGGCTAATAATCTCAAAAATTATCGACGACTCCCCTCTCCCACAATATCTAAAATATATTTTAAAAAACTATATAAGTGAAAGATTTGTTGGCATGAACGGATATGACTTTATCGAGTGGATCTCCACATTCAAAGGTTGTCCCCAGGGATCATGTCTTGGACCAATGCTGTGGCTATTGATAGCCAACCATATAATTAAAAATTTTAGTCCGTTCGACGAGGACATGGTCGTATATGCAGACGACTTCATGATCCTGGTTAAAGAAAATACCCGTGCTGCATTAGAATCCGATGGAAATAAAAAAAATAAATTATTCCAATCCCTCTGTTTAGAACTAGGCCTAACTATCTCAGCTACAAAAACAAAAGCAATGCTATTTGGAAAAGACAAAAATTTACTAACTAATCGCCACCCTATATTTAAAATCAATCAAACTAGCATACAAGTAATTAAAAATATAACCTACTTAGGCCTAGTTTTAGATTCTAAGCTTAATTTCTCTGATCATTTAACCCAACTAAAGACAAAAATAAACAACTTCATTCTAGGTTTTAAAAGACTAAAATTCTTTAATGGGCGCATTCGACCACAAATTCTAAAAACTTGGTATAAAACAGTCATACTACGACAAATAGCCTACGCTAGCGACATTTGGTTCCTCAACTTAAAATACCATGGCAAACGTCGATTGGTCTCAATTAAACGATTAGCCTTATTAGGCATAATCCGAACATACAGAAAAATTTCAAACGACGCCCTACAAATACTAACAGGAGTGGCCCCAATCAATATCTTTATACAAAATGAATTCCATTACAACGAAGTAAAAAACGGAAACAGAAACTTACAAATTGGGGAGACCCTTTATCAAAAAGATAATCTCATGCTCAAGACCTCCACCTACGAATTCCCTAACTATTTTAAACTCCAAAACTTAACAATAAACGACAACTTAGACCAAATACAGGAACAAAACTACAAACTAAAAATCTACACAGACGGCTCACTAATGACGACAGGCACAGCCAGTGCATTTACAGTACTACTTAACAACCTTTTTATCCATGACCACTCCATTCGCCTTAACGATAATAATTCAATTTATCAAGCAGAACTATATGCCATTAAAGAAGCAATAGATTGGTTTTCAAATTCAAACCACACAGAAGCCCTAATCCTAACTGACAGTAAATCATCTTTAGACGCCTTAAAACTCCCATTCCCCCGCAACTACATAATCCAAAAAATTTATTCATCCCTTTTATCCATGCCAACAAAATTAATAACAATAACATGGGTTAAATCCCACATTGGTATAAAAGGCAATGAAAGAGCAGACCAACTTGCTAAAAACGCGGTAGAGTTAGACCATTATGAGGAAAAAATAAACCTTAAATTTCCAATTAGCAAGATCAAAAACTTTTTCAAAAACAAAACAATAACTGACTGGCAATCAGCATGGAACGCCACACCCAAAGGAAAAGACACTAAATTAATAATAAAAACAGTCAATCCTAACTTTATTTGTAATACCCTCACAATGGCCTATTACCTGAGTGGTCATGGCAGCTTTCCAGCCTACTTATTTAAAATTAACAAAAGAACTTCTCCTAACTGTCCCTGCAATAGGGGCACAGGTAATGTCACTCACTATATATTTGGTCAATGCCCATTAATGCCACACCATTTTAAATTCAACAAAAACAAAACTTTAAGAACAAATCTCAAAAGCACCATCCTTAATCCATCAAACAATCAAAAACTAACAGATAACTATAATAAACTAAATGAATTATTCTCATTTATTTACAAAAAATTATAAAGCCCAAACTACCATAACTCCAAGTAAATACTTATGTCTAACCCATGGTTACTGCGTAACCATAGGGTACATTATTGCCCAACTAACCGATTCTCAAGAAATGTAATGATCACATCTCACATTTCAATGTACAATTTATCAAGTATCACCTAGGACCAATAGGCTCGCCCGAATGCGGGCAGTCTAATGTGCATTATTGTAAAAATCCACTATACTTTATTCATCATATCTCATAATTTATGTATTAAAATAATTACATCATAGGCTCACCCGAATGCGGGTAGTCTAATGTGCATTACTGTATCTAACATACTATTAATATATTTTGAATAAATCATCACAGACGGTCGGAGGACTGACCACTTACCTCTCATGCTGTTCGAGGGCCTTGACAGAGTTACGCTTCGAGGTTTTTTAGGCCTCTTCCATTGCTTTCGGGGCCCGGCCTCTGGCTGAGACCAAGCTAGTGGTGGATTTGGTCTTTACCCTCCGGACATTCATAGCTCTAAGCCGAAAGGCGGGTTGTCCGGAGTGGGAGATTACTGTTTGTTCGCTCACTCGCTGATCGTTCGCTCACTCGCTGATTGCCATTCGTTCAATCACTCGCTGATTGCCATTCGTTCGCTCACCCGCTGATTGCCATTCGTTCGCTCACTCGCCGATTACCATTCGTTCGCTCACTCGCAGATTGCCATTCGTTCGATCACTCGCTGTTCGTTCCCGCACTCGCTGATTGCCGTTCGTTCCCGCACTCGCTGATTGCCATTCGTTCGCTCACTCGTCTATTGCCATTCGTTCGCTCACGCGCTGTTCGTTCGCTCACTCGCTGATTGCCGTTCGTTCGCTCACTGGCTGTTCGACCGCTCACTCGTTGATTGCCGTTCGTTCCCGCACTCGCTGATTGCCGTTCGTTCGTGCGCTCGCTGTTTGTTCGCTCTCTCGCTGATTGCCATTCGTTCGCTCACTCGCTGATTGCCATTCGTTCGCTTACTCGCTGATTGCCGTTCGTTCGCTCACTCGCTGATTACCTATCGTTTGCTCACTCACTAATTTACATTCGTTCGCTCACTCGCAGTTCGTTCCCGCACTCGCTGATTGCCGTTCGTTCCCGCACTCGCTGATTGCCATTCGTTCGCTCACTCGCTGATTGCCATTCGTTCGCTCACTCGTCTATTGCCATTCGTTCGCTCACGCGCTGTTCGTTCGCTCACTCGCTGATTGCCGTTCGTTCGCTCACTGGCTGTTCGACCGCTCACTCGTTGATTGCCGTTCGTTCCCGCACTCGCTGATTGCCGTTCGTTCGCTCACTCCCTGTTCGTTCGCTCACTCGTTGATTACCGTTTGTTCCCTTACTCGCTGATTGCCATTCGTTCGGTCAATCGCAGTTCGTTCGCTCACTCGCCGATTGCCGTTCGTTTGCTCACTCGTTGATTGCCGTTCGTTTGCTCACTCGTTGATTGCCGTTCGTTTGCTCACTCGTTGATTGCCGTTCGTTTGCTCACTCGTTGATTGCCGTTCGTTTGCTCACTCGTTGATTGCCGTTCGTTTGCTCACTCGTTGATTGCCGTTCGTTTGCTCACTCGTTGATTGCCGTTCGTTTGCTCACTCGTTGATTGCCGTTTATTTGCTCACTCGTTGATTGCCGTTCGTTTGCTCACTCGTTGATTGCCGTTCGTTCGCTCAATCGCAGATTGCCATTCGTTCGCTCACTCGCTGTTCTTTCGTTCAGTCGCTGATTTACATTCGTTCGCGCTCTCGCTATTCGTTCGCTGACTCGCTGATTGCCATTCGTTCGCTCACTCGCCGATTGTCATTCGTTCGCTCACTCGCCGATTGCCATTCGTTCGCTCACTCGCTCTTCGTTCGCTCACTCGCTGATTGCCATTCGTTCAATCACTCGCTGATTGCCATTCGTTCGCTCACTCGCTGATTGCCATTCGTTCGCTCACTCGCTGATTGCCATTCGTTCGCTCACTCGCTGATTACCATTCGTTCGCTCACTCGCTGATTACCATTCGTTCGCTCACTCGCCGATTGCCCTTCGTTCCTGCACTCGCTGTTTGTTCGCTCACTCGCTGATTGCCATTCGTTCGCTCACCCGCTGATTGCCATTCGTTCGCTCACTCGCTGATTGCCATTCGTTCGCTCACTCGCTGATTGCCATTCGTTCGCTCACTCGCTGATTGCCATTCGTTCGCTCACTCGCCGATTGCCATTCGTTCGATCACTCGCTGATGGAAATTCGTTCAATCACTCGCTGATTGCCATTCGTTCGCTCACTCGCTGATTGCTATTCGTTCGCGCACTCGCTGTTCGTTCGCGCAGTCGCTGATTGCCATTCGTTCGCGCAGTCGAAGATTGCCGTTCGCTGACTCGCTCTTCGTTCGCTCATTTGCAGTTCGTTCGCTCATTCGTTTATTGCCGTTCGTTCGCTTAGTCGCTGATTGCCATTCGTTCGCGCACTCGCTGTTCTTTCGCTCACTCGGTGATTGCCGTTCGTTAGCTCACTCGTTGATTGCCGTTCGTTTGCTCACTCGTTGATTGCCGTTCGTTTGCTCACTCGTTGATTGCCGTTCGTTTGCTCACTCGTTGATTGCCGTTCGTTTGCTCACTCGTTGATTGCCGTTCGTTTGCTCACTCGTTGATTGCCGTTCGTTTGCTCACTCGTTGATTGCCGTTCGTTTGCTCACTCGTTGATTGCCGTTCGTTTGCTCACTCGTTGATTGCCGTTCGTTTGCTCACTCCTTGATTGCCGTTCGTTCGCTCATTCGCTGATTGCCATTCGTTCGCTCACTCGCTGTTCGATCGTTTACTCGCTGATTGCCATTCATTCGCGCACTCGCTGTTCTTTCGCGCAGTCGCCGATTGCCATTCGTTCGATCACTCGCTGTTCGTTCGCTCACTGGCTGTTCAACCGCTCACTCGTTGATTGCCGTTCGTTCGCTCACTCGCTGATTGCTATTCGTTCGCTCACTCGCTAATTTACATTCGTTCGCTCACTCGCAGTTCGTTCCCGCAATCGCTGATTGCCGTTCGTTCCCGCACTCGCTGATTGCCGTTCGTTCCCACACTCGCTGATTGCCATTCGTTCGCTCACTCGCTGATTGCCATTCGTTCGCTCAATCGCTGATTGCCATTCGTTCGCTCACTCGCTGATTGCCCTTCGTTCGATCACTCGCTGTTCTTTCGATCACTCGCTGTTCGTTTGATCACTCTCTGATCGTTCGCACACTCGTCTATTGCCTTTCGTACGCTCACTCGTTGATTGCCGTTCGTTTGCTCACTCGTTGATTGCCGTTCGTTTGCTCACTCGTTGATTGCCGTTCGTTCGCCCACACGCTGATTGCTGTTCGTTCGCGCACACGTTGATTGCCCTTCGTTCGCTCACTCGCAGTTCGTTCCTGCACTCGCTGATTGCCGTTCGTTCCTGCACTCGCTGATTGCCGTTCGTTCCCGCACTCGCTGATTGTCATTCGTTCGCTAACTCGCTGATTGCCATTCGTTCGTGCGCTCGCAGTTTGTTCGCTCACTCGCTGATTGCCATTCGTTCGCTCAATCGCTGATTGCCATTCGTTCGCTCACTCGCTGATTGCCCTTCGTTCGATCACTCGCTGTTCTTTCGATCACTCGCTGTTCGTTTGATCACTCTCTGATCGTTCGCACACTCGTCTATTGCCTTTCGTACGCTCACTCGTTGATTGCCGTTCGTTTGCTCACTCGTTGATTGCCGTTCGTTTGCTCACTCGTTGATTGCCGTTCGTTTGCTCACTCGTTGATTGCCGTTCGTTTGCTCACTCGTTGATTGCCGTTCGTTCGCTAACTCGTTGATTGCCATTCGTTCGCTCACTCGTTGATTGTCATTCGTTCGTTCACTCGCTGTTCGTTCGCTGATTGCCGTTCGTTCGCTCACTGGCTGTTCGACCGCTCACTCGTTGATTGCCGTTCGTTCGCTCACTCGTTGATTGCCGTTCGTTCGCTCACTCGTTGATTGCCGTTCGTTCGCTCACTCGTTGATTGCCGTTCGTTCCCGCACTCGCTGATTGCCGTTCGTTCGCCCACACGCTGATTGCTGTTCGTTCGCGCACACGTTGATTGCCCTTCGTTAGCTCACTCGCAGTTCGTTCCTGCACTCGCTGATTGCCGTTCGTTCCTGCACTCGCTGATTGCCGTTCGTTCCCGCACTCGCTGATTGTCATTCGTTCGCTAACTCGCTGATTGCCATTCGTTCGTGCGCTCGCAGTTTGTTCGCTCTCTCGCTGATTGCCATTCGTTCAATCACTCGCTGATGGAAATTCGTTCAATCACTCGCTGATTGCCATTCGTTCGCTCACTCGCTGATTACCATCCGTTCGCTCACTCGCTGATTGCTATTCGTTCAATCACTCGCTGATTGCCGTTCGTTCCCGCACTCGCTGATTGCCGTTCGTTCCCGCACTCGCTGATTGCCGTTCGTTCCCGCACTCGCTGATTGCCGTTCGTTCCCGCACTCGCTGATTGCCGTTCGTTCCCGCACTCGCTGATTGCCGTTCGTTCCCGCACTCGCTGATTGCCGTTCGTTCCCGCACTCGCTGATTGCCGTTCGTCCGCACACACGCTAATTGCTGTTCGTTCGCGCACACGTTGATTGCCCTTCGTTCGTGCACTCGCTGTTTGTTCGCTCACTCGCTGATTACCTATCGTTTGCTCACTCACTGATTTACATTCGTTCGCTCACTCGCAGTTCGTTCCCGCACTCGCTCATTGCCGTTCGTACCCGCACTCGCTTATGCCGTTCGTTCCCGCACTCGTTGATTGCCATTCGTTCGTGCGCTCGCTGTTTGTTCGCTCTCTCGCTGATCGTTCGCTCACTCGCTGATTGCCATTCGTTCGATCACTCGCTGATTGCCATTCGTTCGATCACTCGCTGATTGCCATTCGTTCGATCACTCGCTGATTTCCATTCGTTCGATCACTCGCTGATTGCCATTCGTTCGATCACTCGCTGATTGGCATTCGTTCGCTCACTCGCTGATTGCCATTCGTTCGCCCACTCGCTGATTGCCATTCGTTCGCCCACTCGCTGATTGCCATTCGTTCGCCCACTCGCTGATTGCCATTCGTTCGCTCACTCGCCGATTGCCATTCGTTCGCTCACTCGCTGTTCGTTCGCTCACTCGCTGTTCGTTCGCTCACTCGCTGATTGCCGTTCGTTCGCTCACTGGCTGTTCGACCGCTCACTCGTTGATTGCCGTTCGTTCGTTCACTCGTTGATTGCCGTTCGTTCCCGCACTCGCTGATTGTCGTTCGTTCGCTCACTGGCTGTTCGACCGCTCACTCGTTTATTGGCGTTCGTTCCCGCACTCGCTGATTGCCGTTCGTTCGCGCACACGCTAATTGTTGTTCGTTCGCGCACACGTTGATTGCCCTTCGTTCGTGCACTAGCTGTTTGTTCGCTCACTAGCTGACCGTTCGCTCACTCGCTGATTGCCATTCGTTCGCTCACACGCTGATTGCCATTCGTTCGCTCACTCGCTGATTGCCATTCGTTCGATCACTCGCCGATTGCCATTCGTTCGATCACTCGCTGTTCGTTCGCTCACGCGCTGTTCGTTCGCTCACTCGCTGATTGCCGTTCGTTCGCTCTCTCGTTTATTGCCGTTCGTTCCCGCACTCGCTGATTGCCGTTCGTTCGAGCACACGCTAATTGCTGTTCGTTCGCGCACACGTTGATTGCACTTCGTTCGTTCACTCGCTGTTTGTTCGCTCACTCGCTGATTGACTTTCGTTCGCTCACTCGCAGTTCGTTCGCTCAGTCGCTGATTGCCATTCGTTCGTGCACTCGCTGATTGCCGTTCGCTCACTCCCTGTTAGTTTGCTCACTCGTTGATTGCCGTACGTTTGCTCACTCGTTGATTGCCGTACGTTTGCTCACTCGTTGATTGCCGTACGTTTGCTCACTCGTTGATTGCCGTACGTTTGCTCACTCGTTGATTGCCGTTCGTTTGCTCACTCGTTGATTGCCGTTCGTTTGCTCACTCGTTGATTGCCGTTCGTTTGCTCACTCGTTGATTGCCGTTCGTTTGCTCACTCGTTGATTGCCGTTCGTTTGCTCACTCGTTGATTGCCGTTCGTTTGCTCACTCGTTGATTGCCGTTCGTTTGCTCACTCGTTGATTGCCGTTCGTTTGCTCACTCGTTGATTGCCGTTCGTTTGCTCACTCGTTGATTGCCGTTCGTTCGCTCACTCGTTGATTGCCGTTCGTTCGCTCAATCGCCGATTGCCATTCGTTCGCTCACTCGCTGTTCTTTCGTTCAGTCTCCGATTTACATTCGTTCGCTGACTCGCTGATTGCCATTCGTTCGCTCACTCGCTGATTGCCATTCGTTCGCTCACTCGCTGATTGCCATTCGTTCGCTCACTCGCCGATTGCCATTCGTTCGCTCACTCGCCGATTGCCATTCGTTCGCTCACTCGCCGATTGCCATTCGTTCGCTCACTCGCTGATTGCCATTCGTTCGCTCACTCGCCGATTGCCATTCGTTCGCTCACTCGCCGATTGCCATTCGTTCGCTCACTCGCCGATTGCCATTCGTTCGCTCACTCGCCGATTGCCCTTAGTTCGTGCACTCGCTGTTTGTTCGCTCACTCGCTGATCGTTCGCTCACTCGCTGATTGCCATTCGTTCAATCACTCGCTGACTGCCATTCGTTCGCTCACTCGCTGATTGCCATTCGTTCGCTCACTCGCCGATTGCCCTTCGTTCCTGCACTCGCTGTTTGTTCGCTCACTCGCTGATTGTCATTCGTTCAATCACCCGCTGATTGTCATTCGTTCGCTCACCCGCTGATTGCCATTCGTTCGCTCACTCGCAGATTGCCGTTCGTTCGCTCACTGGCTGTTCGACCGCTCACTCGTTGATTGCCGTTCGTTCGCTCACTCGGTGATTGCCGTTCGTTCCCGCACTCGCTGATTGCCGTTCGTTCCCGCACTCGCTGATTGCCGTTCGTTCCCGCACTCGCTGATTGCCGTTCGTTCCCGCACTCGCTGATTGCCGTTCGTTCCCGCACTCGCTGATTGCCGTTCGTTCCCGCACTCGCTGATTGCCGTTCGTTCCCGCACTCGCTGATTGCCGTTCGTTCCCGCACTCGCTGATTGCCGTTCGTCCGCACACACGCTAATTGCTGTTCGTTCGCGCACACGTTGATTGCCCTTCGTTCGTGCACTCGCTGTTTGTTCGCTCACTCGCTGATTACCTATCGTTTGCTCACTCACTGATTTACATTCGTTCGCTCACTCGCAGTTCGTTCCCGCACTCGCTCATTGCCGTTCGTACCCGCACTCGCTTATGCCGTTCGTTCCCGCACTCGTTGATTGCCATTCGTTCGTGCGCTCGCTGTTTGTTCGCTCTCTCGCTGATCGTTCGCTCACTCGCTGATTGCCATTCGTTCGATCACTCGCTGATTGGCATTCGTTCGCTCACTCGCTGATTGCCATTCGTTCGCCCACTCGCTGATTGCCATTCGTTCGCCCACTCGCTGATTGCCATTCGTTCGCTCACTCGCCGATTGCCATTCGTTCGCTCACTCGCTGTTCGTTCGATCACTCGCTGTTCGTTCGCTCACTCGCTGTTCGTTCGCTCACTCGCTGATTGCCGTTCGTTCGCTCACTGGCTGTTCGACCGCTCACTCGTTGATTGCCGTTCGTTCGTTCACTCGTTGATTGCCGTTCGTTCCCGCACTCGCTGATTGTCGTTCGTTCGCTCACTGGCTGTTCGACCGCTCACTCGTTTATTGGCGTTCGTTCCCGCACTCGCTGATTGCCGTTCGTTCGCGCACACGCTAATTGTTGTTCGTTCGCGCACACGTTGATTGCCCTTCGTTCGTGCACTAGCTGTTTGTTCGCTCACTAGCTGACCGTTCGCTCACTCGCTGATTGCCATTCGTTCGCTCACTCGCTGATTGCCATTCGTTCGCTCACTCGCTGATTGCCATTCGTTCGATCACTCGCCGATTGCCATTCGTTCGATCACTCGCTGTTCGTTCGCTCACGCGCTGTTCGTTCGCTCACTCGCTGATTGCCGTTCGTTCGCTCTCTCGTTTATTGCCGTTCGTTCCCGCACTCGCTGATTGCCGTTCGTTCGAGCACACGCTAATTGCTGTTCGTTCGCGCACACGTTGATTGCACTTCGTTCGTTCACTCGCTGTTTGTTCGCTCACTCGCTGATTGACTTTCGTTCGCTCACTCGCAGTTCGTTCGCTCAGTCGCTGATTGCCATTCGTTCGTGCACTCGCTGATTGCCGTTCGCTCACTCCCTGTTAGTTTGCTCACTCGTTGATTGCCGTACGTTTGCTCACTCGTTGATTGCCGTTCGTTTGCTCACTCGTTGATTGCCGTTCGTTTGCTCACTCGTTGATTGCCGTTCGTTTGCTCACTCGTTGATTGCCGTTCGTTTGCTCACTCGTTGATTGCCGTTCGTTTGCTCACTCGTTGATTGCCGTTCGTTTGCTCACTCGTTGATTGCCGTTCGTTTGCTCACTCGTTGATTGCCGTTCGTTTGCTCACTCGTTGATTGCCGTTCGTTCGCTCAATCGCCGATTGCCATTCGTTCGCTCACTCGCTGTTCTTTCGTTCAGTCTCCGATTTACATTCGTTCGCTGACTCGCTGATTGCCATTCGTTCGCTCACTCGCCGATTGCCATTCGTTCGCTCACTCGCCGATTGCCATTCGTTCGCTCACTCGCCGATTGCCCTTAGTTCGTGCACTCGCTGTTTGTTCGCTCACTCGCTGATCGTTCGCTCACTCGCTGATCGTTCGCTCACTCGCTGATTGCCATTCGTTCAATCACTCGCTGACTGCCATTCGTTCGCTCACTCGCTGATTGCCATTCGTTCGCTCACTCGCCGATTGTCCTTCGTTCCTGCACTCGCTGTTTGTTCGCTCACTCGCTGATTGTCATTCGTTCAATCACCCGCTGATTGTCATTCGTTCGCTCACCCGCTGATTGCCATTCGTTCGCTCACTCGCAGATTGCCGTTCGTTCGCTCACTGGCTGTTCGACCGCTCACTCGTTGATTGCCGTTCGTTCGCTCACTCGTTGATTGCCGTTCGTTTTCTCACTCGTTGATTGCCGTTCGTTTGCTCACTCGTTGATTGCCGTTCGTTTGCTCACTCGTTTATTGCCGTTCGTTCCCGCACTCGCTGATTGCCGTTCGTTCGAGCACACGCTAATTGCTGTTCGTCCGCGCACACGTTGATTGCACTTCGTTCGTTCACTCGCTGTTTGTTCGCTCACTCGCTGATTGACTTTCGTTCGCTCACTCGCAGTTCGTTCGCTCAGTCGCTGATTGCCATTCGTTCGTGCACTCGTTGATTGCCGTTCGTTTGCTCACTCGTTGATTGCCGTTCGTTTGCTCACTCGTTGATTGCCGTTCGTTTGCTCACTCGTTGATTGCCGTTCGTTTGCTCACTCGTTGATTGCCGTTCGTTTGCTCACTCGTTGATTGCCGTTCGTTTGCTCACTCGTTGATTGCCGTTCGTTTGCTCACTCGTTGATTGCCGTTCGTTTGCTCACTCGTTGATTGCCGTTCGTTTGCTCACTCGTTGATTGCCGTTCGTTTGCTCACTCGTTGATTGCCGTTCGTTTGCTCACTCGTTGATTGCCGTTCGTTCGCTCAATCGCCGATTGCCATTCGTTCGCTCACTCGCTGTTCTTTCGTTCAGTCTCCGATTTACATTCGTTCGCTGACTCGCTGATTGCCATTCGTTCGCTCACTCGCTGATTGCCATTCGTTCGCTCACTCGCTGATTGCCATTCGTTCGCTCACTCGCCGATTGCCATTCGTTCGCTCACTCGCCGATTGCCATTCGTTCGCTCACTCGCCGATTGCCATTCGTTCGCTCACTCGCCGATTGCCATTCGTTCGCTCACTCGTCGATTGCCCTTAGTTCGTGCACTCGCTGTTTGTTCGCTCACTCGCTGATCGTTCGCTCACTCGCTGATTGCCATTCGTTCAATCACTCGCTGACTGCCATTCGTTCGCTCACTCGCTGATTGCCATTCGTTCGCTCACTCGCCGATTGCCATTCGTTCGCTCACTCGCCGATTGCCCTTCGTTCCTGCACTCGCTGTTTGTTCGCTCACTCGCTGATCGTTCGCTCACTCGCTGATTGTCATTCGTTCAATCACCCGCTGATTGTCATTCGTTCGCTCACCCGCTGATTGCCATTCGTTCGCTCACTCGCAGATTGCCGTTCGTTCGCTCACTGGCTGTTCGACCGCTCACTCGTTGATTGCCGTTCGTTCGCTCACTCGTTGATTGCCGTTCGTTAGCTCACTCGCTGATCGCCGTTAGGTCGCTCAATCGCTGTTCGACCGTTCACTCGCTGATTGCCATTCGTTCGCTCACTCGCTGTTCGATCGTTTACTCGCGGATTGCCATTCATTCGCGCACTCGCTGTTCTTTCGCGCAGTCGCCGATTGCCATTCGTTCGATCACTCGCCGATTGCCATTCGTTCGATCACTCGCTGTTCGTTCGCTCACTGGCTGTTCAACCTCATTCGTTGATTGCCGTTCGTTCCCGCACTCGCTGATTGCCGTTCGTTCGCACACACGCTAATTGCTGTTCGTTCGCGCACACGTTGATTGCCCTTCGTTCGCTCACTCGCAGTTCGTTCCCGCAATCGCTGATTGGCATTCGTTCGCTCACTCGCTGATTGCCATTCGTTCGCCCACTCGCTGATTGCCATTCGTTCGCCCACTCGCTGATTGCCATTCGTTCGCTCACTCGCCGATTGCCATTCGTTCGCTCACTCGCTGTTCGTTCGATCACTCGCTGTTCGTTCGCTCACTCGCTGTTCGTTCGCTCACTCGCTGATTGCCGTTCGTTCGCTCACTGGCTGTTCGACCGCTCACTCGTTGATTGCCGTTCGTTCGTTCACTCGTTGATTGCCGTTCGTTCCCGCACTCGCTGATTGTCGTTCGTTCGCTCACTGGCTGTTCGACCGCTCACTCGTTTATTGGCGTTCGTTCCCGCACTCGCTGATTGCCGTTCGTTCGCGCACACGCTAATTGTTGTTCGTTCGCGCACACGCTAATTGTTGTTCGTTCGCGCACACGTTGATTGCCCTTCGTTCGTGCACTAGCTGTTTGTTCGCTCACTAGCTGACCGTTCGCTCACTCGCTGATTGCCATTCGTTCGCTCACTCGCTGATTGCCATTCGTTCGCTCACTCGCTGATTGGCATTCGTTCGATCACTCGCCGATTGCCATTCGTTCGATCACTCGCTGTTCGTTCGCTCACGCGCTGTTCGTTCGCTCACTCGCTGATTGCCGTTCGTTCGCTCTCTCGTTTATTGCCGTTCGTTCCCGCACTCGCTGATTGCCGTTCGTTCGAGCACACGCTAATTGCTGTTCGTTCGCGCACACGTTGATTGCACTTCGTTCGTTCACTCGCTGTTTGTTCGCTCACTCGCTGATTGACTTTCGTTCGCTCACTCGCAGTTCGTTCGCTCAGTCGCTGATTGCCATTCGTTCGTGCACTCGCTGATTGCCGTTCGCTCACTCCCTGTTAGTTTGCTCACTCGTTGATTGCCGTACGTTTGCTCACTCGTTGATTGCCGTACGTTTGCTCACTCGTTGATTGCCGTTCGTTTGCTCACTCGTTGATTGCCGTTCGTTTGCTCACTCGTTGATTGCCGTTCGTTTGCTCACTCGTTGATTGCCGTTCGTTTGCTCACTCGTTGATTGCCGTTCGTTTGCTCACTCGTTGATTGCCGTTCGTTTGCTCACTCGTTGATTGCCGTTCGTTTGCTCACTCGTTGATTGCCGTTCGTTTGCTCACTCGTTGATTGCCGTTCGTTTGCTCACTCGTTGATTGCCGTTCGTTTGCTCACTCGTTGATTGCCGTTCGTTCGCTCAATCGCCGATTGCCATTCGTTCGCTCACTCGCTGTTCTTTCGTTCAGTCTCCGATTTACATTCGTTCGCTGACTCGCTGATTGCCATTCGTTCGCTCACTCGCTGATTGCCATTCGTTCGCTCACTCGCTGATTGCCATTCGTTCGCTCACTCGCTGATTGCCATTCGTTCGCTCACTCGCCGATTGCCATTCGTTCGCTCACTCGCCGATTGCCATTCGTTCGCTCACTCGCCGATTGCCATTCGTTCGCTCACTCGCCGATTGCCCTTAGTTCGTGCACTCGCTGTTTGTTCGCTCACTCGCTGATCGTTCGCTCACTCGCTGATTGCCATTCGTTCAATCACTCGCTGACTGCCATTCGTTCGCTCACTCGCTGATTGCCATTCGTTCGCTCACTCGCTGATTGCCATTCGTTCGCTCACTCGCCGATTGCCATTCGTTCGCTCACTCGCCGATTGCCATTCGTTCGCTCACTCGCCGATTGCCCTTAGTTCGTGCACTCGCTGTTTGTTCGCTCACTCGCTGATCGTTCGCTCACTCGCTGACTGCCATTCGTTCAATCACTCGCTGACTGCCATTCGTTCGCTCACTCGCTGATTGCCATTCGTTCGCTCACTCGCCGATTGCCCTTCGTTCCTGCACTCGCTGTTTGTTCGCTCACTCGCTGATTGTCATTCGTTCAATCACCCGCTGATTGTCATTCGTTCGCTCACCCGCTGATTGCCATTCGTTCGCTCACTCGTTGATTGCCGTTCGTTCGCTCACTCGTTGATTGCCGTTCGTTCCCGCACTCGCTGATTGCCGTTCGTTCCCGCACTCGCTGATTGCCGTTCGTTCCCGCACTCGCTGATTGCCGTTCGTTCCCGCACTCGCTGATTGCCGTTCGTTCCCGCACTCGCTGATTGCCGTTCGTTCCCGCACTCGCTGATTGCCGTTCGTTCCCGCACTCGCTGATTGCCGTTCGTCCGCACACACGCTAATTGCTGTTCGTTCGCGCACACGTTGATTGCCCTTCGTTCGTGCACTCGCTGTTTGTTCGCTCACTCGCTGATTACCTATCGTTTGCTCACTCACTGATTTACATTCGTTCGCTCACTCGCAGTTCGTTCCCGCACTCGCTCATTGCCGTTCGTACCCGCACTCGCTTATGCCGTTCGTTCCCGCACTCGTTGATTGCCATTCGTTCGTGCGCTCGCTGTTTGTTCGCTCTCTCGCTGATCGTTCGCTCACTCGCTGATTGCCATTCGTTCGATCACTCGCTGATTGCCATTCGTTCGATCACTCGCTGATTGCCATTCGTTCGATCACTCGCTGATTTCCATTCGTTCGATCACTCGCTGATTGCCATTCGTTCGATCACTCGCTGATTGGCATTCGTTCGCTCACTCGCTGATTGCCATTCGTTCGCCCACTCGCTGATTGCCATTCGTTCGCCCACTCGCTGATTGCCATTCGTTCGCTCACTCGCCGATTGCCATTCGTTCGCTCACTCGCTGTTCGTTCGATCACTCGCTGTTCGTTCGCTCACTCGCTGTTCGTTCGCTCACTCGCTGATTGCCGTTCGTTCGCTCACTGGCTGTTCGACCGCTCACTCGTTGATTGCCGTTCGTTCGTTCACTCGTTGATTGCCGTTCGTTTGCTCACTCGTTGATTGCCGTTCGTTTGCTCACTCGTTGATTGCCGTTCGTTTGCTCACTCGTTGATTGCCGTTCGTTTGCTCACTCGTTGATTGCCGTTCGTTTGCTCACTCGTTGATTGCCGTTCGTTTGCTCACTCGTTGATTGCCGTTCGTTTGCTCACTCGTTGATTGCCGTTCGTTTGCTCACTCGTTGATTGCCGTACGTTTGCTCACTCGTTGATTGCCGTACGTTTGCTCACTCGTTGATTGCCGTTCGTTTGCTCACTCGTTGATTGCCGTTCGTTTGCTCACTCGTTGATTGCCGTTCGTTTGCTCACTCGTTGATTGCCGTTCGTTTGCTCACTCGTTGATTGCCGTTCGTTTGCTCACTCGTTGATTGCCGTTCGTTTGCTCACTCGTTGATTGCCGTTCGTTTGCTCACTCGTTGATTGCCGTTCGTTTGCTCACTCGTTGATTGCCGTTCGTTTGCTCACTCGTTGATTGCCGTTCGTTTGCTCACTCGTTGATTGCCGTTCGTTCGCTCAATCGCCGATTGCCATTCGTTCGCTCACTCGCTGTTCTTTCGTTCAGTCTCCGATTTACATTCGTTCGCTGACTCGCTGATTGCCATTCGTTCGCTCACTCGCTGATTGCCATTCGTTCGCTCACTCGCCGATTGCCATTCGTTCGCTCACTCGCCGATTGCCATTCGTTCGCTCACTCGCCGATTGCCATTCGTTCGCTCACTCGCCGATTGCCATTCGTTCGCTCACTCGCCGATTGCCCTTAGTTCGTGCACTCGCTGTTTGTTCGCTCACTCGCTGATCGTTCGCTCACTCGCTGACTGCCATTCGTTCAATCACTCGCTGACTGCCATTCGTTCGCTCACTCGCTGATTGCCATTCGTTCGCTCACTCGCCGATTGCCCTTCGTTCCTGCACTCGCTGTTTGTTCGCTCACTCGCTGATTGTCATTCGTTCAATCACCCGCTGATTGTCATTCGTTCGCTCACCCGCTGATTGCCATTCGTTCGCTCACTCGTTGATTGCCGTTCGTTCGCTCACTCGTTGATTGCCGTTCGTTCCCGCACTCGCTGATTGCCGTTCGTTCCCGCACTCGCTGATTGCCGTTCGTTCCCGCACTCGCTGATTGCCGTTCGTTCCCGCACTCGCTGATTGCCGTTCGTTCCCGCACTCGCTGATTGCCGTTCGTTCCCGCACTCGCTGATTGCCGTTCGTTCCCGCACTCGCTGATTGCCGTTCGTTCCCGCACTCGCTGATTGCCGTTCGTCCGCACACACGCTAATTGCTGTTCGTTCGCGCACACGTTGATTGCCCTTCGTTCGTGCACTCGCTGTTTGTTCGCTCACTCGCTGATTACCTATCGTTTGCTCACTCACTGATTTACATTCGTTCGCTCACTCGCAGTTCGTTCCCGCACTCGCTCATTGCCGTTCGTACCCGCACTCGCTTATGCCGTTCGTTCCCGCACTCGTTGATTGCCATTCGTTCGTGCGCTCGCTGTTTTTTCGCTCTCTCGCTGATCGTTCGCTCACTCGCTGATTGCCATTCGTTCGATCACTCGCTGATTGCCATTCGTTCGATCACTCGCTGATTGCCATTCGTTCGATCACTCGCTGATTTCCATTCGTTCGATCACTCGCTGATTGCCATTCGTTCGATCACTCGCTGATTGGCATTCGTTCGCTCACTCGCTGATTGCCATTCGTTCGCTCACTCGCTGATTGCCATTCGTTCGCTCACTCGCCGATTGCCATTCGTTCGCTCACTCGCCGATTGCCATTCGTTCGCTCACTCGCCGATTGCCCTTAGTTCGTGCACTCGCTGTTTGTTCGCTCACTCGCTGATCGTTCGCTCACTCGCTGACTGCCATTCGTTCAATCACTCGCTGACTGCCATTCGTTCGCTCACTCGCTGATTGCCATTCGTTCGATCACTCGCTGATTGGCATTCGTTCGCTCACTCGCTGATTGCCATTCGTTCGCCCACTCGCTGATTGCCATTCGTTCGCCCACTCGCTGATTGCCATTCGTTCGCTCACTCGCCGATTGCCATTCGTTCGCTCACTCGCTGTTCGTTCGATCACTCGCTGTTCGTTCGCTCACTCGCTGTTCGTTCGCTCACTCGCTGATTGCCGTTCGTTCGCTCACTGGCTGTTCGACCGCTCACTCGTTGATTGCCGTTCGTTCGTTCACTCGTTGATTGCCGTTCGTTCCCGCACTCGCTGATTGTCGTTCGTTCCCGCACTGGCTGATTGCCGTTCGTTCCCGCACTCGCTGATTGCCGTTCGTTCCCGCACTCGCTGATTGCCGTTCGTTCCCGCACTCGCTGATTGCCGTTCGTTCCCGCACTCGCTGATTGCCGTTCGTTCCCGCACTCGCTGTTCGTTCGATCACTCGCTGTTCGTTCGATCACTCGCTGTTCGTTTGATCACTCTCTGTTCGTTTGCTCACTCGCTGGTTACCATTCGTTCGCTCACTCGTTGATTGTCATTCGTTCGTTCACTCGCTGTTCGTTCGCTCACTCGCTGATTGCCGTTCGTTCGCTCACTGGCTGTTCGACCGCTCACTCGTTGATTGCCGTTCGTTCCCGCACTCGCTGATTGCCGTTCTTTCCCGCACTCGCTGATTGCCGTTCGTTCGCGCACACGTTGATTGCCCTTCGTTCGCTCACTCGCACTTCGTTCCCGCACCCGCTGATTGCCGTTCGTTCGCACACACGCTGATTGCTGTTCGTTCGCGCACACGTTGATTGCCCTTCGTTCGCTCACTCGCAGTTCGTTCCCGCACTCGCTGATTGCCATTCGTTCGCTAACTCGTTGATTGCCTGTCGTTCGTGCGCTCGCTGTTTGTTCGCTCTCTCGCTGATCGTTCGCTCACTCGCTGATTGCCATTCGTTCGCTCACTCGCTGATTGCCATTCGTTCGCTCACTCGCTGATTGCCATTCGTTCGCTCACTCGCTGATTGCCATTCGTTCGCTCACCCGCTGATTGCCATTCGTTCGCTCACTCGCCGATTGCCATTCGTTCGATCACTCGCTGTTCGTTCGCTCACTCGCCGATTGCCATTCGTTCGCTCACTCGCCGATTGCCATTCGTTCGCTCACTCGCCGATTGCCATTCGTTCGCTCACTCGCCGATTGCCATTCGTTCGCTCACTCGCCGATTGTCCTTCGTTCGTGCATTCGCTGTTCGTTCGATCACTCGCTATTCGTTCGCTCACTCGCCGATTGCCATTCGTTCGCTCACTCGCCGATTGCCATTCGTTCGCTCACTCGTTGATTGTCATTCGATCGTTCACTCGCTGTTCGTTCGCTCACTCGCTGATTGCCGTTCGTTCGCTCACTGGCTTTTCGACCGCTCACTCGTTGATTGCCGTTCGTTCGCTCACTCGTTGATTGCAGTTCGTTCCCGCACACGTTGATTGCCCTTCGTTCGTGCACTCGCTGATCGTTCGCTCACTCGCTGATTGCCATTCGTTCGCTCACTCGCTGATTGCCATTCGTTCGCTCACTCGCTGATTGCCATTCGTTCGCTCACTCGCCGATTGCCATTCGTTCGCTCACTCGCCGATTGCCCTTCGTTCCTGCACTCGCTGTTTGTTCGCTCACTCGCTGATCGTTCGCTCACTCGCCGATTGCCATTCGTTCGCTCACTCGCCGATTGCCCTTCGTTCCTGCACTCGCTGTTTGTTCGCTCACTCGCTGATCGTTCGCTCACTCGCTGATTGCCATTCGTTCAATCACTCGCTGATTGCCATTCGTTCAATCACTCGCCGATTGCCATTCGTTCGCTCACTCGCCGATTGCCCTTCGTTCCTGCACTCGCTGTTTGTTCGCTCACTCGCTGATCGTTCGCTCACTCGCCGATTGCCATTCGTTCGCTCACTCGCCGATTGCCCTTCGTTCCTGCACTCGCTGTTTGTTCGCTCACTCGCTGATCGTTCGCTCACTCGCTGATTGCCATTAGTTCAATCACTCGCTGATTGCCATTCGTTCGCTCACCCGCTGATTGTCATTCGTTCGCTCACTGGCTGTTCGACCGCTCACTCGTTGATTGCCGTTCGTTCCCGCACTCGCTGATTGCCGTTCGTTCGTACGCTCGCTGTTCGTTCGCTCACTCGCTGATTGCCGTTCGTTCGCTCACTGGCTGTTCGACCGCTCACTCGTTGATTGCCGTTCGTTCGCACACACGCTAATTGCTGTTCGTTCGCGCACACGTTGATTGCTCTTCGTTCGTGCTCTCGCTGTTTGTTCGCTCACTCGCTGATTGCCATTCGTTCAATGACTCGCTGATTGCCATTCGTTCGCTCAGTCGCTGATTGCCATTCGTTCGTGCACTCGCTGATTGCCGTTCGCTCACTCCATGTTCGTTCGCTCACTCGTTGATTGCCGTTTGTTCGCTTACTCGATGATTGCCATTCGTTCGGTCAATCGCTGTTCGTTCGCTCACTCGCCGATTGCCGTTCGTTCGCTCAGTCGCTGATTGCCATTCGTTCGTGCACTCGCTGATTGCCGTTCGCTCACTCCCTGTTCCTTCGCTCACTCGTTGATTGCCGTTTGTTCTCTCACTCGCTGATTGCCATTCGTTCGGTCAATCGCAGTTCGTTCGCTCACTCGCCGATTGACGTTCGTTTGCTCACTCGTTGATTGCCGTTCGTTTGCTCACTCGTTGATTGCCGTTCGTTTGCTCACTCGTTGATTGCCGTTCGTTTGCTCACTCGTTGATTGCCGTTCGTTTGCTCACTCGTTGATTGCCGTTCGTTTGCTCACTCGTTGATTGCCGTTCGTTTGCTCACTCGTTGATTGCCGTTCGTTTGCTCACTCGTTGATTGCCGTTCGTTTGCTCACTCGTTGATTGCCATTCGTTTGCTCACTCGTTGATTGCCATTCGTTCGCTCACTCGCTGGTTGCCATTCGTTCGCTCACTCGTTGATTGTCATTCGATCGTTCACTCGCTTTTCGTTCGCTCACTCGCTGATTGCCGTTCGTTCGCTCACTGGCTGTTCGACCGCTCACTCGTTGATTGCCGTTCGTTCGCTCACTCGTTGATTGCCGTTCGTTCCCTCACACGTTGATTGCCCTTCGTTCGTGCACTCGCTGTTTGTTCGCTCATCAACACCAAAGAACACCACATCACCCTAGGCTCACAATATTCTGCCCCCTCCGGTGACATGGAAAAGGATATGGAAGACTGGACACAAACATTCCCCTCAAGCCAAAACCTGCTGATAGGAGGTGATTTCAACGCACATCTACAGGCATGGGGCTATAGAAGGAACAAAAAGAGAGGAGAAATCCTTCTTGATTACATAGCCCTAAACGAGCTATATATAATTAACGACCCGGACGCCGAACACACATTCTATCAAGCGGGCAAAAAGGGCAACCCTGACTTAACTCTATGTGGAAATAACATTCGAGATTCCATAGACTCCTGGACTGTAGATATCGACAACCCATCACTCAGCGACCATAGATATATAAACTACACAATTAAAGCAGAACCATCCCTACGAAACCAATACAGATACAAAACTAAAAACAATAGCTGGAAAAAATTCAATGATATCTTCAAGTACTATACAGAAAACCTAATTCGAGCCCTACAATCAATACAAACAGCAGAAGAATTAGACAACTGGCTAGAAGATTTTCACAATATAATATCAACAACAATGCAACTAATACTAAAGAAAAAACGCCTAACACCCGAAATTAAAATAAGATGGTTTAACCAAGCACTCAAGACTCAACGAAATAAACTAAAAGCACTACAACGACAACATCTCCGTAATCCAGAAGACACCAACATATCCAAAAAATTCAAACACGAAAGAGCAAAATATAAAATAAATCTAAAAAAAGCAAAATCAAACTCATGGCAGACATTCTGCGAAAACATAAAATCAAACTCCGGCACAGCATTTAAAATAATAAAAGAAAAATACCTAAAAAACACAGACCTCATACACACGGTTCTCGAATCGTCTTCCTACACAGACAACTTCCACGACATCCAAAGATCGCTAATTGAACACCATTTCGGCGGAAACAGACCGCCAAAAATTCACAGCTTCATCAACAAAGACACAATCTCAGAAGAAGTGGAAAACAACTACAAAATAACCCAAAGAGAGCTCAAATTCTGTGTTCACCAACATGACAGTAAAAAGGCCCCCGCCTTCGATTTAATAGATGCAAGAATCATAAAAAACCTGCTAAAAGAATTTCCCAATCTCCTCCTTCAAATATACAATAAGTGCCTGTCCATGGGACATTTTCCCTCTATCTGGAAAAAAGGAGTCCTAATCTTCTTCAGGAAGAAAAATAAAGACCCAACAGCTCCAAGATCATACAGACCCATCACATTATTACCAATGATGGGAAAGGTTCTGGAGCGCATCATCAAACTTAGAACGATGACAATATTAGAATCGCATAACCAACTACACAGTGCACAATTTGGCTTCCGGGAGGGTAGGAGCACGTCAGATGCCCTCCGAGCTCTGGAGAAAAAGATCAAATCATATAAAACAACTCACAAATACTGCGGAATCATCTCTTTTGACATAGAGGGAGCCTTTGACTCCATCGACTGGCTAATAATCTCAAAAATTATCGACGACTCCCCTCTCCCACAATATCTAAAATATATTTTAAAAAACTATATAAGTGAAAGATTTGTTGGCATGAACGGATATGACTTTATCGAGTGGATCTCCACATTCAAAGGTTGTCCCCAGGGATCATGTCTTGGACCAATGCTGTGGCTATTGATAGCCAACCATATAATTAAAAATTTTAGTCCGTTCGACGAGGACATGGTCGTATATGCAGACGACTTCATGATCCTGGTTAAAGAAAATACCCGTGCTGCATTAGAATCCGATGGAAATAAAAAAAATAAATTATTCCAATCCCTCTGTTTAGAACTAGGCCTAACTATCTCAGCTACAAAAACAAAAGCAATGCTATTTGGAAAAGACAAAAATTTACTAACTAATCGCCACCCTATATTTAAAATCAATCAAACTAGCATACAAGTAATTAAAAATATAACCTACTTAGGCCTAGTTTTAGATTCTAAGCTTAATTTCTCTGATCATTTAACCCAACTAAAGACAAAAATAAACAACTTCATTCTAGGTTTTAAAAGACTAAAATTCTTTAATGGGGGCATTCGACCACAAATTCTAAAAACTTGGTATAAAACAGTCATACTACGACAAATAGCCTACGCTAGCGACATTTGGTTCCTCAACTTAAAATACCATGGCAAACGTCGATTGGTCTCAATTAAACGATTAGCCTTATTAGGCATAATCCGAACATACAGAAAAATTTCAAACGACGCCCTACAAATACTAACAGGAGTGGCCCCAATCAATATCTTTATACAAAATGAATTCCATTACAACGAAGTAAAAAACGGAAACAGAAACTTACAAATTGGGGAGACCCTTTATCAAAAAGATAATCTCATGCTCAAGACCTCCACCTACGAATTCCCTAACTATTTTAAACTCCAAAACTTAACAATAAACGACAACTTAGACCAAATACAGGAACAAAACTACAAACTAAAAATCTACACAGACGGCTCACTAATGACGACAGGCACAGCCAGTGCATTTACAGTACTACTTAACAACCTTTTTATCCAT
Organism: Maratus michaelseni; assembly: GCA_963931845.1. Classification (NCBI taxonomy): domain Eukaryota; kingdom Metazoa; phylum Arthropoda; class Arachnida; order Araneae; family Salticidae; genus Maratus; species Maratus michaelseni. The sequence continues at coordinate 436,276,463 of OZ007587.1, read as the reverse complement.
GACCACTCCATTCGCCTTAACGATAATAATTCAATTTATCAAGCAGAACTATATGCCATTAAAGAAGCAATAGATTGGTTTTCAAATTCAAACCACACAGAAGCCCTAATCCTAACTGACAGTAAATCATCTTTAGACGCCTTAAAACTCCCATTCCCCCGCAACTACATAATCCAAAAAATTTATTCATCCCTTTTATCCATGCCAACAAAATTAATAACAATAACATGGGTTAAATCCCACATTGGTATAAAAGGCAATGAAAGAGCAGACCAACTTGCTAAAAACGCGGTAGAGTTAGACCATTATGAGGAAAAAATAAACCTTAAATTTCCAATTAGCAAGATCAAAAACTTTTTCAAAAACAAAACAATAACTGACTGGCAATCAGCATGGAACGCCACACCCAAAGGAAAAGACACTAAATTAATAATAAAAACAGTCAATCCTAACTTTATTTGTAATACCCTCACAATGGCCTATTACCTGAGTGGTCATGGCAGCTTTCCAGCCTACTTATTTAAAATTAACAAAAGAACTTCTCCTAACTGTCCCTGCAATAGGGGCACAGGTAATGTCACTCACTATATATTTGGTCAATGCCCATTAATGCCACACCATTTTAAATTCAACAAAAACAAAACTTTAAGAACAAATCTCAAAAGCACCATCCTTAATCCATCAAACAATCAAAAACTAACAGATAACTATAATAAACTAAATGAATTATTCTCATTTATTTACAAAAAATTATAAAGCCCAAACTACCATAACTCCAAGTAAATACTTATGTCTAACCCATGGTTACTGCGTAACCATAGGGTACATTATTGCCCAACTAACCGATTCTCAAGAAATGTAATGATCACATCTCACATTTCAATGTACAATTTATCAAGTATCACCTAGGACCAATAGGCTCGCCCGAATGCGGGCAGTCTAATGTGCATTATTGTAAAAATCCACTATACTTTATTCATCATATCTCATAATTTATGTATTAAAATAATTACATCATAGGCTCACCCGAATGCGGGTAGTCTAATGTGCATTACTGTATCTAACATACTATTAATATATTTTGAATAAATCATCACAGACGGTCGGAGGACTGACCACTTACCTCTCATGCTGTTCGAGGGCCTTGACAGAGTTACGCTTCGAGGTTTTTTAGGCCTCTTCCATTGCTTTCGGGGCCCGGCCTCTGGCTGAGACCAAGCTAGTGGTGGATTTGGTCTTTACCCTCCGGACATTCATAGCTCTAAGCCGAAAGGCGGGTTGTCCGGAGTGGGAGATTACTGTTTGTTCGCTCACTCGCTGATTGCCATTCGTTCAATCACTCGCTGATTGCCATTCGTTCGCTCACCCGCTGATTGCCATTCGTTCGCTCACTCGCCGATTACCATTCGTTCGCTCACTCGCAGATTGCCATTCGTTCGATCACTCGCTGTTCGTTCCCGCACTCGCTGATTGCCGTTCGTTCCCGCACTCGCTGATTGCCATTCGTTCGCTCACTCGTCTATTGCCATTCGTTCGCTCACGCGCTGTTCGTTCGCTCACTCGCTGATTGCCGTTCGTTCGCTCACTGGCTGTTCGACCGCTCACTCGTTGATTGCCGTTCGTTCCCGCACTCGCTGATTGCCGTTCGTTCGTGCGCTCGCTGTTTGTTCGCTCTCTCGCTGATTGCCATTCGTTCGCTCACTCGCTGATTGCCATTCGTTCGCTTACTCGCTGATTGCCGTTCGTTCGCTCACTCGCTGATTACCTATCGTTTGCTCACTCACTAATTTACATTCGTTCGCTCACTCGCAGTTCGTTCCCGCACTCGCTGATTGCCGTTCGTTCCCGCACTCGCTGATTGCCATTCGTTCGCTCACTCGCTGATTGCCATTCGTTCGCTCACTCGTCTATTGCCATTCGTTCGCTCACGCGCTGTTCGTTCGCTCACTCGCTGATTGCCGTTCGTTCGCTCACTGGCTGTTCGACCGCTCACTCGTTGATTGCCGTTCGTTCCCGCACTCGCTGATTGCCGTTCGTTCGCTCACTCCCTGTTCGTTCGCTCACTCGTTGATTACCGTTTGTTCCCTTACTCGCTGATTGCCATTCGTTCGGTCAATCGCAGTTCGTTCGCTCACTCGCCGATTGCCGTTCGTTTGCTCACTCGTTGATTGCCGTTCGTTTGCTCACTCGTTGATTGCCGTTCGTTTGCTCACTCGTTGATTGCCGTTCGTTTGCTCACTCGTTGATTGCCGTTCGTTTGCTCACTCGTTGATTGCCGTTCGTTTGCTCACTCGTTGATTGCCGTTCGTTTGCTCACTCGTTGATTGCCGTTTATTTGCTCACTCGTTGATTGCCGTTCGTTTGCTCACTCGTTGATTGCCGTTCGTTCGCTCAATCGCAGATTGCCATTCGTTCGCTCACTCGCTGTTCTTTCGTTCAGTCGCTGATTTACATTCGTTCGCGCTCTCGCTATTCGTTCGCTGACTCGCTGATTGCCATTCGTTCGCTCACTCGCCGATTGTCATTCGTTCGCTCACTCGCCGATTGCCATTCGTTCGCTCACTCGCTCTTCGTTCGCTCACTCGCTGATTGCCATTCGTTCAATCACTCGCTGATTGCCATTCGTTCGCTCACTCGCTGATTGCCATTCGTTCGCTCACTCGCTGATTGCCATTCGTTCGCTCACTCGCTGATTACCATTCGTTCGCTCACTCGCTGATTACCATTCGTTCGCTCACTCGCCGATTGCCCTTCGTTCCTGCACTCGCTGTTTGTTCGCTCACTCGCTGATTGCCATTCGTTCGCTCACCCGCTGATTGCCATTCGTTCGCTCACTCGCTGATTGCCATTCGTTCGCTCACTCGCTGATTGCCATTCGTTCGCTCACTCGCTGATTGCCATTCGTTCGCTCACTCGCCGATTGCCATTCGTTCGATCACTCGCTGTTCGACCGCTCACTCGTTGATTGCCGTTCGTTCGCTCACTCGTTGATTACCGTTCGTTCCCGCACTCACTGATTGCCGTTTGTTCGCGCACACGCTAATTGCTGTTCGTTCGCGCACACGTTGATTGCCCTTCGTTCGTGCACTCGCTGTTTGTTCGCTCACTCGCTGATTACCTATCGTTTGCTCACTCACTGATTGACATTCGTTCGCTCACTCACAGTTCGTTCGCTCAGTCGCTGATTGACATTCGTTCGTGCACTCGCTGATTGCCGTTCGCTCACTCCCTGTTCGTTCGCTCACTCGTTGATTGCCGTTTGTTCGCTTACTCGCTGATTGCCATTCGTTCGGTCAATCGCAGTTCGTTCGCTCACTCGCCGATTGCCGTTCGTTTGCTCACTCGTTGATTGCCGTTCGTTTGCTCACTCGTAGATTGCCGTTCGTTTGCTCACTCGTTGATTGCCGTTCGTTTGCTCACTCGTTGATTGCCGTTCGTTTGCTCACTCGTTGATTGCCGTTCGTTTGCTCACTCGTTGATTGCCGTTCGTTTGCTCACTCGTTGATTGCCGTTCGTTTGCTCACTCGTTGATTGCCGTTCGTTTGCTCACTCGTTGATTGCCGTTCGTTTGCTCACTCGTTGATTGCCGTTCGTTTGCTCACTCGTTGATTGCCGTTCGTTTGCTCACTCGTTGATTGCCGTTCGTTTGCTCACTCGTTGATCGCCGTTCGTTCGCTCAATCGCCGATTTCCATTCGTTGGCGCACTCGCTGTTCTTTCGCTCAGTCGCTGATTACCATTCGTTCGCGCAGTCGCTGATTGCCATTCGTTCGCTAACTCGCAGTTCGTTCGCTCATTCGTTGGATGAAGTAATAGACAAAATTAGACAAAGAGTATATTTACATCAACAAGAGTACAATGAAATAGCGGAAGGTAGAGCAGAATGGAGGGCAGAATGCAACAGGCATGAAGAAATAAGCGAACAATGCACAAGTATAAAAGAACGAATGGAGGAGCAGTACACAAACATAATGACAAGATTGGAGAGGAATGAACAACAGATACAGCAGTGCTGCGGGATGTCAACACAGGATAAAAGAGAAACCTCGTATGCAAATGCTCTGACACAGAGTTCATCGTGGAAACCTGCACTAATAATAAAACCAAAGGATGCAGATCAGACAGTCACAGATCTACGAACAATACTAAGCAGGGAGATGAAAGCAGTGACTCCCAAAAACGGTAAAGTGTCGTCAAACAAAATCGGGTAACCTGATACTCTCCGGTAAAGATGAACAAGAAATAACGGACTTGCGTCAAAGGTTTGAAGACAATGATAGACTTACCCCCAAAATCCAAGTACAGAAGATCACCCCAAAAAGAAAGAAACTAATAATACTTGGCGCTCCACGCATCGATATAGAAAACGATGAAGATGATAGTGAACAACAACACATGGAGCTGGACTTGGAAAAATACTCAGAGAATACTCTAAAACCTGCAATACTTCGAACACTAAACACAAAGTCGACTTTAAACTTCAAAAGATCTATTCATCATCCAGAAACAGAGACCTGATTAATCTCATAATTGATCTTTCACAACATGAATTTAACAAAATGGAAAACAAACCGTTATATATAGGCTACAATAGGTGCAGAGTACAACAATTCATCAGCACACCAAGGTGCTATCGTTGTCAAGGCCATGGACACATAGCCAAAAACTGCGAAAAAGACGACGTCTGTGCAAAATGTGCGGAATTCCATAAGACGGAAGATTGTGTTTCGGACAAAAAACATTGCATAAATTGTGCAAAGTTCAACAGACAGAAGCGAAAAACTGAAAAACTTTTGGATACGAACCACTATGCATATGACGGTTGCTGCCAATCATACAGACAGTATCAAAGTAGCTGTTTCGAAAAATCTCACCAGAAATAATTAACATTGAGTGAACTAATGCATGATCTTAAAACAAAGTTTATATGATACAACATCAAAGAGTTTATGAACAAAGTGCCTCAGTGTTTGTGAACTAAGTGCTTCAACTCAATGTTTGTGAACCAAGTGCTTCAGCGTTTGTGATGCCTGTGAACAAAGTTTGTGAATTCGATTCAATGTTATTGAACCAAGTTTGTGAAATCGAGATGTTAGGGGGTATATCAACAAAGGACTTTTAAAAAACTAATACTAGTGTATGTGTAAAACTTAAATAAGGACTTAAAAAACTAATTCCAGCGAATGTGCAAAAGTTTAAACATTATTTAATCAAGAACGACAAAGCATATTGGACAATAAAAAATTTCAATGACTGGCCCTTACAAATACCTTAATAATATGAATAGTTTATTGAAATACTCATCATTGTAAATCAACTCTTTGAAACTATGTAAAATATCCAGGGTTCGTCTTGAACAAATAAGATAGCCCATTGTGATTGTCATTGTAAAAATATTTTTATTAACTTTAATAAATGGGGGTCTTCTCTCCCTGAGGGTCTCTCCGGCTAGCTCCCGGGGCTGTGTTTTTGCTGGACGTCGGAGGGAATTTTACCTCCGGGGCATAAGCCCATCAGCCTTCCCGGCTGGCGCCTCGGATGGGTGTCAACTGTTCGATCGTTTACTCGCTGATTGCCATTCGTTCGCTCACTCGCTGTTCGATCGTTTACTCGCTGATTGCCATTCGTTCGCTCACTCGCTGATTGCCATTCGTTCGCTCACTCGCTGATTGCCATTCGTTCGCTCACTCGCTGATTGCTGTTCGACCGCTCACTCGTTGATTGCCGTTCGTTCGCTCACTCGTTGATTGCCGTTCGTTCGCTCACTCGTTGATTGCCGTTCGTTCGCGCACACGCTAATTGCTGTTCGTTCGCGCACACGTTGATTGCCCTTCGTTCGTGAACTCGCTGTTTGTTCGCTCACTCGCTGATTACCTATCTTTTGCTCACTCACTGATTGACATTCGTTCGCTCACTCACAGTTCGTTCGCTCAGTCGCTGATTGCCATTCGTTCGTGCACTCGCTGATTGCCGTTCGCTCACTCCCTGTTCGTTCGCTCACACGTTGATTGCCGTTTGTTCGCTTACTCGCTGATTGCCATTCGTTCGGTCAATCGCAGTTCGTTCGCTCACTCGCCGATTGCCGTTCGTTTGCTCACTCGTTGATTGCCATTCGTTTGCTCACTCGTTGATTGCCGTTCGTTTGCTCACTCGTTGATTGCCGTTCGTTTGCTCACTCGTTGATTGCCGTTCGTTTGCTCACTCGTTGATTGCCGTTCGTTTGCTCACTCGTTGATTGCCGTTCGTTTGCTCACTCGTTGATTGCCGTTCGTTTGCTCACTCGTTGATTGCCGTTCGTTTGCTCACTCGTTGATTGCCGTTCGTTTGCTCACTCGTTGATTGCCGTTCGTTTGCTCACTCGTTGATTGCCGTTCGTTCGCTCAATCGCCGATTGCCATTCGTTCGCTCACCCGCTGTTCTTTCGCTCAGTCGCTGATTTACATTCGTTCGCGCTCTCGCTATTCGTTCGCTCACTCGCTGATTGCCCTTCGTTCGCTCACTCGCTGATTGCCATTCGTTCGCTCACTCGCTGTTCGATCGTTTACTCGCTGATTGCCATTCGTTGGCGCAGTCGGTGATTGCCGTTTGCTGACTCGCTCTTCGTTCGCTCATTTGCAGTTCGTTCGCTCATTCGTTTATTGCCGTTCCTTCGCTTACTCGCTGATTGCCATTCATTCGCTCACTTGCTGTTCGATCTTTTACTCGCTGATTGCCATTCGTTCGCGCACTCGCTGATCGCCGTTCGTTCGCTAACTCGCTGTTCTTTCGCTCAGTCGCTGATTTACATTCGTTCGCGCTCTCGCTATTCGTTCGCTCACTCGCTGATTGCCCTTCGTTCGCTCACTCGCTGATTGCCATTCGTTCGCTCACTCGCTGTTCGATCGTTTACTCGCTGATTGCCATTCGTTGGCGCAGTCGGTGATTGCCGTTTGCTGACTCGCTCTTCGTTCGCTCATTTGCAGTTCGTTCGCTCATTCGTTTATTGCCGTTCCTTCATAGTCCCCTCCCCCCCACTCTTCTCAAATAAAGAAATAAAAACAGCATTATCTGAACAAAACAATCTTAAAGCCCCGGTCCCGATAAAATAGACGCATACCTCATAAAAAATCTTTTCAAATCATACAAATACTTAATTCGTGATCTTTTCAATAAATGTTTAAATTTAAATTATTTCCCAAAAAATTGGAAAATAGCTAACGTTATATTTTTCACAAAAAACAATAAAAATCCTAAACTCCCAACCTCATATAGACCCATTTGCCTTCTCCCGATGTTGGGCAAAATCCTAGAACGCATGCTTAAACATAGACTAAATTACTATCTAGAAAACAATAACTACTTACATAAATCTCAATTTGGCTTCCGTGAAGGAAAAAGTACAGTACAATTACTTAACAGATTAAAATATAAAATTAATAATTATCTAAAATCAAATAAATACTGCGTGCTCGTCTCATTTGACATTGTGGGGGCGTTTGATAATATTGACTGGACAACATTGGGCAGAATTCTCAAAACCCTGCCAGTCCCAAAATATCTTATAAACTTTCTCCTAAGCTTTCTTTCAGACAGACTCATCATTACCGATTACCTAAATAATAACATTAAACGTCCTACTTCCCAAGGTTGACCACAGGGTTCGTGTCTCGGCCCTCTCCTGTGGCTCCTTGTGGCCAATCAAATACTAAAAATATTCTACACTAAATTCACTAATCTTTATGCCTTTTGCGATGATTTCAATGTTATTATACGCGCAAACAATAGAAGAGATTTAGAATCGCAGGCGAATGAAAGAATTGCCCTTTTTGCCCAAATATGTGAAGAACTCTCGCTAAAAATATCATCAGATAAAACATCGTACATTCTGTTGGGTAAAAATGCCTTGGTGAGTCGTCCACCAATCTTTAAATTAAAACAATCCAATATAAAAGGTGTCACCGACTTAAATATCTTAGGTATAACATTCCAATCAAATCTTAAATGGGATAAACACATCCAAAAAATTAAAAACAAAATAGTATTTTTAACATCTTCAATAAAACGCGTTTTTTCAGCCACATGGGGAGTGGATAGATCACGCCTTAGAACCTGGTACATCACAGTCTTAGAGAAAATAATAGTTTACGGCTCGGAGGTATGGTTCGACGATTTAAGAGTTATTGACAAACGTAACCTCCAGAGCATACAAAGATTATGTTTAATATCAATAACAAAAACATATAAAAATACTTCAACTCACACATTACAGACACTACTGGGTATTCCACCACTATTACTAACGTTAGAACATAAAAACTTAAAATATAAAATATTAAACAACACAGAGATATTATTAAAAAATAATAAGGTGATAACTAAAAATGACATAGAAGAAAAGCTTTACAAATACACAATTAACCCAGAAAACTTTTTAAATAATCTAATAACAATAGACAAAATCTTAAATAACATAGATATTATACACATATACACAGACGGTTCTAAGGTGGATTCTAATACAGCTTTCTCATTGGTGATTTTTCAGAACAACATAAAAATAGACGAAAAAACTACTAAAATTCAACCAGAAAACACAGTCTACCAAGCAGAGCTGCACGCGGCCATAACAGCAATAGAATGGGCAATAAATTCTAACTTTAATAAATTTCAAATTTTATCAGATAGTCAATCAACAATCCTTTCATTAACAAATCAATTTCCAACACTTAAAGCAATTTATGATATACAGCAACTAATACATCAAAATAAAAACAAAATATTTTATCTAACATGGGTTAAAGGACACGCGGGTACAATAGGCAACGAACTGGCGGACAAGCTGGCTAATGAAGCTGCTCAGTACTCCAACCTTCCAGTAGAGCGCGGAATAAAATTTCCACGCTCATATTTAAATAAATGTATCAAAGATCAATTACTGGAAAGGTGGCAGTACAACTGGGATAACTCAGGGAGCGGCAGATTTACGTATCAGCTTGTGCCAGAAGTCAACACTAAATTAATAACTAAAGATAAAGTCTCAATATATTTTTTCACGGGCTGCGGCAGTTTTCCTACATTCTTAAATAAAATCGGTAAAATGGATAATGATCTATGTGTTTGTGGCCAGAGAGGTGATCCTATCCATTATGTCTTCGGGAAGTGTAGATTTATGAAATATAAATTTCATAGGAAGTTTCCAACACTCCTCGAGGACATCATGCATATTATTAATAATAATGAATCACTAGGCAAATTATATCAAAATTACAATATCTTAAATGAGAAATATTCTTTTATAAAATACAAATTTTATTTTTAAATCTAAAATATTTTTTAATCCTGCTATTGCTCGTCCTGTGAAGGTTATTTCGCTTCATGGAGACGGTTGTCCTCTTAATTTGCGGTGTTATGTATCTTTAACTATATTTTCTGTTTATAAGTGTTTATTCATCAAGTATATTACTCTAGTTTTATTCATTGTATATAAGTGATTATTATTCAAATATAAATTTTCCATTGTTTTATTCATCGTGTATATTTGTATATTATTAGAGTGTAGTATTCATTGCATTACTCATTATAATTAAGTGTATAAATGTTCGGAAAATCTTGCTAACAATTAAATAGTTAAAATAATCAATATAATTGATTATCTAGTAAAATGTAAATATATCAAGTGTACTACCTGTAAATACATAATTGTTACTTTACAATTCATATATTCATTCATCTACTTCTTGCATGGTTAATCATGAGGGCAGACATTTCTTAGGGTTGTCTTTTAAAGAATGGAAAATGTTGTTAAACTTAGAAAATTACTGTTATCATCTTGCAAAGAGCTATTATGTATAATGTGTAAATATTGAAATTTGTAAAACATGTAACTTATATAATTATTGTGTATACATTTTTTTTTTTTTTTTAATCTACTTACCTGTAAAAAACTGTAGCTTTAAATATTGTGTATATAATCTATAATATTCAAACATTGTATAAAATCAGGCACGCCCTGAATAAATAGGGCTGCCATTTGTGAATTAGAGTTTGTATAATTTACTATAATTTACTTTTCAATTTGTAAATGTTTTCCCATGGCACGCCCTGATAAATAGGGCTGCCACTTATGATTGATGGTGTAAGAAATTTTAGTTAATCCGGAGACGGTAGTGTCGTTTGGACGGTGGAGACCTTCCTGCCTTGAGCTTGGGGCTTGTCCCGATCATATGCCAAAAGCGGATCCTCAAGGCGGGTGACAGCCAGCCAGCCAGCTTACTCGCTGATTGCCATTCATTCGCTCACTTGCTGTTCGATCGTTTACTCGCTGATTGCCATTCGTTCGCGCACTCGCTGATCGCCGTTCGTTCGCTAACTCGCTGATTGCCATTCGTTCGCTCACTCGCTGATTGCCATTCGTTCGCTCACTCGCTGTTCGTTCGATCACATATACATCTTCTGACATCCATATGCGACGTACGTGCTCTCCTGAGGCTCCCATCTAAAGTTAGCCCAGCCCAAAATGCGTATCACGTTTTTTAGCCATGCTTTCATAATTTAAAAAAAACTTATAAAAATCACTATGTCAGAGGAGAAAATGATATAATTTAAGTATTTAAAATACTTACCACCAGCCGAAACATTCTAATACAATGTCAAGAGCTGATGGCGCTGCGAACCCATCCTAATATTTTCAGCAACGTTGTACATTTATTGGATACAATTTTTAGTACTATTTTGTAGCCGGTTTCCACACTATGTATTCTAGGCGCTGTAGTGTCATAGCAAATTAAGCATTATTATGGGTTAAAAGACTATAGCATTCGAGTTAAAACAATTATTCCAATTGGTTAGATGGCTTGTGAGGGTCTGCATCCTTTTTACATTAAATTTTCCAGTTCAGGGGTCTGTGTAAGGTAGATCACATAGTTTCATTTGCAGACTGACCAATGGAATCATATTACAGGGATTTATGGGAACTGTTCAGAGTAAACACCATTCTCTATTGGTTAACAGAGTAGTAGGGGTCTTCATCCTTTCATTTTCTCAGTATAGGGGTCTACACCCGCGGTTTCTCTTGGCTAGAGGGTTAAGCAGTTAACCCTTTTTACATCTTAATTAAAAAAAAAAAATAATAATAATAATCTCTTTCTTTCGTTAGGCGCCTTCATTTTCATTTTAGTTAATTAGCAGTTAGTCCACTTTCAGTTAAAATTTTCGCTCTTTTCTATACGCGTTTTTCTTATTACATTGTTATTTTAATTTTAATTTTTTATTTTTGCTCAGATCGGCCCAATTGTTTGCCTATAAGTGGTTTTTGCCTGGGCTTGCCGATTCTGGGGTCAGTTTTCTTCTATTTTAATTAGGGGGGTACCTTATGTACACCAGGGGCCTTTTTTAGAATTTTTCTTTTTCATATCATGTGTCACTTCGTTCGAGAAGTCTAGACCTCACTTACATTTTTACATTGAATTTCGTTATTTTTTTCAATTTGGGCGGGGCCGGGCCCTCATTAGGGGCTTTTTTCTAAGCTTCTCGGATAAACACGTTAACATAGTACCTTAAATTAATCGTTTTGACGTGGGCTTTCCGTTTACGTAAGTTATTAAGTTTACTTGTTTTTCATAGTAGTGCAATATTGGGGGTTCGGTGTTTTCAGTTGTTCTTTTGGGGGAGTTGGCCCCAGTGGTTAGGATCCAAGTGCAGCATGGAGATTCCTTTCATTTTTTCAAGGGTAAGTTGTGTCGCTGGCTGTTTGTTGGTTCTGGGGCCTTTCTCATCTTTTCATAAGCGTATACTTATATTTGATTATTATACTATCTCAGCTCCACTACAATGTCTTTACTTAGCAATTGTCATTTGATAATAGCTAAATCAGTTAAATCATTTATACTTGGTTCTAGTTTTTTCGGTTAGTACAAATTCACATTGTTATTTAATGCTGATCTCCATGTTGAGCACGGGAATGTTCTTTTGGCGCGGTGGCTCTAATTTTTCAGTTTTGGTTCTCCCTCTTTCAAAAATTTTTATTCTAAATTCTTCCTCCCATAACGGCGGTGCTGCGATGCCTGGACCTATATATTAGACAAAGAGGTATATTAAATTTTGTCGTAGTTGCATAATTATAGAATAGTTCAAGTTTGTGCTCCATTCAGAAATAACAAGGAAAGTAATTCGATGTAATCCACTACATCAGTAGTCAAAATGACAGATTCAGACAACGAAACCATCTTCAAGTTGAAACGCAACAGATTCTATCCACCTTTCGACCAATATCCAAAGTCACATCAGTCAGTATCTGACACATATCATCCCGGCAAATCGCAAAAGAAAAAACCAAAACATGAAAATTTCAGCGACAATTGCACACCAGTGGCATATTCACGTACAAAGAACATTCGACAATATTCAAAAGATGCAGATATATCAGAGTCGGACAGTGAACTAAATAAAGTGAAAATCATAGATAAATCTGAAGACAAGCACATTACATCGTTGAAGACTCGAAAATCTAATCCTCCTGACGAACGCAGTAATATTGATTCGGAAAAAGACGAGACAAACGAATTGTTTCTACAGATGTTTCCTAGTGCTACGCCACTCATGAAAAGGAAGAATAGATCAGATAAAGAAGATGCAGAAAAATCAGACAAAGAAGACACATTGAAAAAGTAGGACGAAGCGAGTATCACTGAATTAATGAACGAATATGACAGATTACACAGAAAAAAACAAAAAGGAAGTGCAGAGGATGTAAGAAACATGAGGGAAAGGATAAATAAAAGAATCTTAGAATTGGAGGAAACAAAGACAAGAGAGAGACAAGAAAAATTAGACTTGGAAAAAGCCAAAGCTACTATAGAAAACATAGGGAAAACAATAGAGCAAAAAGACAACGAAATACAAGAATTAGCAAAAATTCGAGACTTTGAAACGACGAAATTGGGAATATTTCTCTGTGCACCACATTGAACATAGTAAAAGAGATAGAAGACTTATTGCAAATCCTAAGATCTTTTACAAACACAGATCAGCAGGAAGATGTGGATGAAGTAATAGACAAAATTAGACAAAGAGTATATTTACATCAACAAGAGTACAATGAAATAGCGGAAGGTAGAGCAGAATGGAGGGCAGAATGCAACAGGCATGAAGAAATAAGCGAACAATGCACAAGTATAAAAGAACGAATGGAGGAGCAGTACACAAACATAATGACAAGATTGGAGAGGAATGAACAACAGATACAGCAGTGCTGCGGGATGTCAACACAGGATAAAAGAGAAACCTCGTATGCAAATGCTCTGACACAGAGTTCATCGTGGAAACCTGCACTAATAATAAAACCAAAGGATGCAGATCAGACAGTCACAGATCTACGAACAATACTAAGCAGGGAGATGAAAGCAGTGACTCCCAAAAACGGTAAAGTGTCGTCAAACAAAATCGGGTAACCTGATACTCTCCGGTAAAGATGAACAAGAAATAACGGACTTGCGTCAAAGGTTTGAAGACAATGATAGACTTACCCCCAAAATCCAAGTACAGAAGATCACCCCAAAAAGAAAGAAACTAATAATACTTGGCGCTCCACGCATCGATATAGAAAACGATGAAGATGATAGTGAACAACAACACATGGAGCTGGACTTGGAAAAATACTCAGAGAATACTCTAAAACCTGCAATACTTCGAACACTAAACACAAAGTCGACTTTAAACTTCAAAGGATCTATTCATCATCCAGAAACAGAGACCTGATTAATCTCATAATTGATCTTTCACAACATGAATTTAACAAAATGGAAAACAAACCGTTATATATAGGCTACAATAGGTGCAGAGTACAACAATTCATCAGCACACCAAGGTGCTATCGTTGTCAAGGCCATGGACACATAGCCAAAAACTGCGAAAAAGACGACGTCTGTGCAAAATGTGCGGAATTCCATAAGACGGAAGATTGTGTTTCGGACAAAAAACATTGCATAAATTGTGCAAAGTTCAACAGACAGAAGCGAAAAACTGAAAAACTTTTGGATACGAACCACTATGCATATGACGGTTGCTGCCAATCATACAGACAGTATCAAAGTAGCTGTTTCGAAAAATCTCACCAGAAATAATTAACATTGAGTGAACTAATGCATGATCTTAAAACAAAGTTTATATGATACAACATCAAAGAGTTTATGAACAAAGTGCCTCAGTGTTTGTGAACTAAGTGCTTCAACTCAATGTTTGTGAACCAAGTGCTTCAGCGTTTGTGATGCCTGTGAACAAAGTTTGTGAATTCGATTCAATGTTATTGAACCAAGTTTGTGAAATCGAGATGTTAGGGGGTATATCAACAAAGGACTTTTAAAAAACTAATACTAGTGTATGTGTAAAACTTAAATAAGGACTTAAAAAACTAATTCCAGCGAATGTGCAAAAGTTTAAACATTATTTAATCAAGAACGACAAAGCATATTGGACAATAAAAAATTTCAATGACTGGCCCTTACAAATACCTTAATAATATGAATAGTTTATTGAAATACTCATCATTGTAAATCAACTCTTTGAAACTATGTAAAATATCCAGGGTTCGTCTTGAACAAATAAGATAGCCCATTGTGATTGTCATTGTAAAAATATTTTTATTAACTTTAATAAATGGGGGTCTTCTCTCCCTGAGGGTCTCTCCGGCTAGCTCCCGGGGCTGTGTTTTTGCTGGACGTCGGAGGGAATTTTACCTCCGGGGCATAAGCCCATCAGCCTTCCCGGCTGGCGCCTCGGATGGGTGTCAACTGTTCGATCGTTTACTCGCTGATTGCCATTCGTTCGCTCACTCGCTGTTCGATCGTTTACTCGCTGATTGCCATTCGTTCGCGCAGTCGCTGATTGCCATTCGTTCGCTAACTCGCAGTTCGTTCGCTCATTCGTTTATCGCCGTTCGTTCGCTTACTCGCTGATTGCCATTCGTTTGGTCAATCGCAGTTCGTTTGCTCATTCGTTGATTGCCGTTCGTTCGCTCACTCGCTGATTGCTGTTCGTCTGCTCAGTCGCTAAATGCCATTTGTTCGCGCACTCACTTTTCGTCCGCTCACTCGCAGTTCGTTCGATCAGTCGCTGATCGCAATTCGTTCGTTCACTCGTTGATTGCCGTTCGATCGTTTACTCGCTGATTGCTTTTCGTTCGCGCACTCGCTGTTCGTTCGTTCACTCGCTGATTGCCGTTCGTTCACTCGCTGATTGCCGTTTGTTTGCTCAGTCGCTGATTGCCATTCGTTCGCGCAGTCGCTTTTAGTTCGCTCACTCGTTGCCATTCGTTCGTTCGTTCGCTCATTCGTTGATTGCCGTTCGTTCGCTCACTCGCTGATTGCTGTTCGTCTGCTCAGTCGCTAAATGCCATTTGTTCGCGCATTCACTTTTCGTCCGCTCACTCGCAGTTCGTTCGATCAGTCGCTGATCGCAATTCGTTCGTTCACTCGTTGATTGCCGTTCGATCGTTTACTCGCTGATTGCTTTTCGTTCGCGCACTCGCTGTTCGTTCGTTCACTCGCTGATTGCCGTTTGTTTGCTCACTCGCTGATTGTCATTCGTTCGCGCAGTCGCTGTTAGTTCGCTCACTCGTTGCCATTCGTTCGTTCGTTCGCTGTTTGTTCGCTCACTCGCTGTTTGTTCACCCATTCGCTGTTCGTTGGCTCGCTGTTTTTTTTGCTCACTCGCTGTTTGTTCACTCATTCACTGTTCGTACGCTCGCTCGTTGATTGCTGTTCGTTTGCTCACTCGCTGATTGCCATTCGTTCACTCACTCGCTGTTCGCTTACCCGCTGATTGCAATTCGTTCGCGCACTCGCTGGTTATTCGCTCACTCGCTGATTGCCATTCGTTCGCTCACTCGCAGTTCGTTTTCTCAGTCGCTGATTGCCATTCGTTCGCTCACATGCTGATCGCCCTTCATTCGTTCTCTCTTTGATCGTTCGCTCACTGGCCGATTTCTATTCGTTCGCGCACTGGCTGTTCGTTCGCTTACTCGCAGTTCGTTTGCTCACTCGTTGATTGCAATTCGTTCGTTCGTTCGCACGATGGTAGTTCGCTCACTCGTTGATTGCCGTTCGTTCGCTCATTTTCTGATTTTCCTTCGTTCGCTCACTCGCTGTTCATTCGCCCATATGCTGATCGCCCTTCATTCGCTCTCTCGCAGATCGTTCGCTCACTAGCCGATTGCTATTCACTCGCACACTCGCAGTTCTTTCGCTCAGTCGCTGATTGCCATTCGTTCGCGCACTTGCTGATTGCCGTTAGCTCACTCGCTGTTCGTTTGTTCTCTCGTTGATTGCCATTCGTTCGCTCACTCCGGGACTGTAGCGAACAAAAAGGTGAAAGACACAACTGTAAAACCCAACAAAAAACAAATATTGCACATTTCACTCATATAAAAATTATATTGTGCTCGAAGAGACTCCTATTTATCATAAATGCATTGGTTTTTGAAAATTTTGCAAGAATTATTGTTTGTTGATAGTTTTAATGATCGAGTTTTGGGTTTAGGACAGTAGTAACTTTTTAGATAATTTTATTCCATTTTAAATAATGAAAAAGACCATTTTCACAGTAAAAGTAACATAATATTGCCAAACAGTCAAATAGAAATATTTTAACAATAAATAGGAATTTATATTGAAAAGAAATGCCGAGAGATATACTAGAGACTCAGAAATCATACATGAGATTTCGGCCCGTAAATTATTCACTCAAGCTTTGCAATGTATGTTTCGTTTTTTCCCCCTTTCAGTTCTGTAATTTGGCGTTTTATTAAAAAAATTATATTACCTTTTGTAAATTAATCTGTTAAGAGTTGAAGATTTGCGCAATTTAAGATATATTAAAAACTTCAATGTTTTTTGAAATTTCATGATTAAATTAAAAAATTTAAAAACACGAAAACAGTGTGTGTGGGTGGGGGGGGGAAACTTTTATTTTATTATTATTATTATTATTTTACTAGCGTCCAGAAATGTTTGGTGGCTATCAGATTTTCACAGTCCTGGTTTATTAATGGCTTCTTTTGGTATAAAGTAAATAATTTGAAATCCAGATCGTCATTTTAAATAACTATTAAATTCTTACTTCCATAAATTAAAAAGAAATGAGCACAAAGACAAGCATTTTAATCAACAGAATGAAAAAAATTCTATTTGAAATAAAACTTTTATTGCAACTCCCCCTGAAATCACCCCCACTACAAACTGAAAAACAAATTGGTTATAAATTACGAGTTTTAATTTTCCAACTGGAGAAAAATGTCCGGGCCAGGATTCGAACCTGGGATCTCTTGGCTGAAACTGCCATGCTCCACCATCTGAGCTATCCCGGTCGAATCTGAAGGGCATAATTCATCCAGTTAACTTTATTGATCATAGCATCCAGGGCCTGATTATCGACGGGGCACACTTCCACCAGTAAAATTTAATAGAAATGTTCGTCTTTTTAAAATGCCTTATTCATGCAAAATTACTGCCATGAATAAGGAAAAAAATTCTATTTTTTACTGGTGGAAAAGTGCCCCCATGGTAAACAGGCCCTGATAGCATCTGGTCTGACATTTGAATCAGCTCAACAGAATAGATCGCAGGTAATGGAACCCCATTATACTCTGGATACGTGATTACACTAGATTAATTTTAACACAATAATTCAAATTGGTAAAAAGATCATATGAGTTGTAATTTTCCAACTGGATGAAAAATGACATTTTTCGTCCAGTTGAAAAATTGCAACTAATATGATTTCGTTAAAATTAATCTAGTATAAATTACGCTTTGATTTTTTTTTTGTTTTATCGCTTATTTGAATAAGCACTTCCTACTTCCACGTATACAGACTAAACAGTCATATAACTGAATTTATCCTTTAACTGGTGTTAGCGGTCTCGCAGTCCGCAGCTTTTGTTTCCCCAATTTTCACAGTTGAACTTGTAATTTTCAAAATTAACGGTCTCTGGGACTCAAAAAAATCTTCAAATTTTCGAAAAATAATTTATTGTATGACAAAATTCTTTTCTTTTTCGCTTCAAATGACGCTTAAATTATGTTTCTATCTTAATTAGAACATGATATATTATTTTGTTTGTTTTCAAAATTTAGCTTTCAAGAGTGGTTGTCATGGAAACGTTTTTGAGTTTTTCTGTATGATGGGTTTTTACAATTATTCTCGTCTTTAAATTGTTATAAGTCAAGAACTGTTAAATTGTTAAAGATAAATAGTCCAAACTAAGAAACATGTCTTTTTCAATTATTTTTCTTTATTTTTTATTCAGCAAATTTGAAAAAAATATATATATTTGCTTTTGAAAATATCATTTTTTATATCTAAGTTACATCATTTTTGTAATTTTTTATTTTAAATATTTTTAATGTTTCTTAAATTTAATTTTTAAAAATGCTGAATCATAATTAAAATTTATATATTTCTGTTTAAATAAATTAATTTGTGACATTTGACGAATTATATTTCGAGATATAATTTTAAATTACACCAATATTTAAAATATAATAATAATACTGTTTAAAAACTATATAAGAAGTTTATGATTTGATTTTGTTTATAAATAACATGTTTAATCATCACAAAAAACACTTCTAATTCAATAAATAAAAATTCTTTAAAACCCATATAGCATTCAGAGTATTAGTGACGTCACCGTGATGTTACTGCAAGTCACGTTGGTCACGTCACATCTGTGACAAAAATGTGAACTTCTCCAAAACTTTTAAAAATATATTAATTTTATAAGGTGTTAAGTATTTCACTGTGATTTAAGTATTTTTATCAGTATTAAGTTTAGCAGAAGCATACAGTATAATCTGAAAAAAAAAATAGAGTATAATCTTTAATATAAAGATCGTTTGTTTCGTTTTATTTTGGTCTAGGATGTTACCTGATCTTTTGCAGACAGATCCAAAAGAAACCGTAATCATTAAATTTTGAAATACCATGAAAACCCAAGCCCTAACACATGTATAAAAACCCTCATCTCTATATTTCCATAAAACGTTTTTATTTTTAGGGAAAAGTAAAGAAGGGCGTATTATAAAGTAGTTTAATATCGAATAGTGAACATTTTTCAGGTATAGTTCTAAAGTTAAATTCTTGAACTCAGTCTTTGAAAATCCAGAAGAGATTATACACAGCTCTTATTTTAAAATAGATGTGAATTAAATTAGTTTTTTTTTGTGTGTGTCTGAATAAGAGTATAATTCCATAATTCAAAATGTATACGGAAAAAACAACAACTAAAAGATTATTTTAGAAA
This sequence comes from Maratus michaelseni, assembly GCA_963931845.1. Taxonomy (NCBI): domain Eukaryota; kingdom Metazoa; phylum Arthropoda; class Arachnida; order Araneae; family Salticidae; genus Maratus; species Maratus michaelseni. The sequence continues at coordinate 436,257,188 of OZ007587.1, read as the reverse complement.
TTATTGAATAATGGAAAGGGATAAGTTGACTATAGGTTGGCTATGACATGTTGACTATATAAGATCGGGAAAAAATAATTAAGCCGTTGTCAGATGCCCGTGAAAGTTTGAAACATTTGTCTTTACGACAAAAGGGTTCAACATATTATGTTCTACTCATTTGCCATTTGGTTGCAGCGAAACAGAAAGAATGAACAAACTCATTAATACACATTATGAAAACATAATCCATTCTCAAAGACAAATGTTTTTAGATGTATATGAGCTTTGTCAACAATTTAAAAAAAAGTAGAAAAAGGGAAATATTACATTGAATATGAGATGCTAAGCAGGTCTGAATCAGGTGCTAAGTGAAAATTTCTTCTCGTATATCAAAACAAATAAACAAAATGTTTTGTGTTGAAGTGTTCATTTCAATTACGGATAAATGAAGTAGCCTATAACTTGCTTGATATACTTCCTCCTTGTGTAGTCCAAGTACTTCACCATCCAATAAAAGGCAAGCAAGAGACATGGCCATCTGTGATACTGTCCATAATTTATTTGTAGTTTCACTTTAAATGATTTCAATCGTCACTATTTCTCTCATTTAAATTTAATTGTAAAAGAAACTTTTATTTTAGTAGTTTCTATCATTATTGCATCACTAGTTGACATGCCCGGCGTTGCCCGTGCCCGTGATAATAACATTAAAAATACCTAAAATCAATGTTGAATGATTTTATATTTTTAAATGAAAATCTATCCAAACGAACTGAAGGACAGTCGTTATAGTTATTGAAGATTTAATGTCTATTTAATGTCGATTTAATTTCTTACGTTTTGATATTTTAAATTTTCAATTCTGACCAAAATTTCCGAGGAAACGTAAATAATATAAAGCGCTCCCCCACCTTTCCTCTTTTAAACTCAAAATAATATACAGTATTGGCCAATTTATTAGTCCTATTCGAAAAAAAATTTCAAAGTATTTTTTCTAAGATGATTATATTAAAATTAAATAAAAAACATGCACTCGTGGTATCATAATTCACTTTTATGTTTTAACAGAATAGTAAGGCTACTGTTAGGGACTCATGCTATAGCTAGTATACATCACGACACATGGCCGTCGTTATCATTATCTTTTTACGCGTGAAGATTTAGCTATGGTATTCCACTGTGAAATTTGGTAATTTTTAAATTAAATATTTGAAAAACGGCATAATCAATAGATTTGAAATTTATATGAAGAAAAATATAATTTTTTACCTTTCTAACGCAGTTTGTCTAACAATTTTCTGACAAATACTTTTCAAGCTATTAATTTTTTCAGACACTTCAAATGTTTCATTTCCGAAATTAATCTGTGGCCACGATTATCGATAATCCCAGTCGTCAGCAACGCATAGCTTTTTATTAAAGAGGATAGTATCCAAATTTAAAATAAGTGAAACCAGATAATTGACTAGCTATGAAATATCATTTCTTTTCTAGATTTATATTTATCAATTCGCAATTGCCTAAAATGTTAAAACAACAATTAAAATTTACCTTTCTCTTTCTGATAGCCATAGTATTTATTTAGATAGTCTCATTTCCTTTTATAAAAATTTTAAGTTTACCACCTGTATGGAATAACGCAGATGTTTTTCGTCCTCTCCCATATGCTTGTAGTATTGCCATGCAATTTTCACCAAAAAGCGATAATTGGATTAGGTATGACCGAACTCAACTAAAATTTTCACATTATTTTCCATATAACTATCATTTTACACGTAAATTAACCACGTCGGGTTGGGAATAAATTTTTATGCCAATGCATTTATTTTGGCAATAATGTCTCATGCAGTTGTTGCGGTCGCGAGAGCCCATGCGCTCCCGGTGAATGATATGCATTGTTTGCTTTTTGAATTTTTTCTAATTATGCTCCAGCACAACCCCATGTGTCATTTTAATTTCTACGCTCATTTTAAATAAAAAAAAATAGTCAAGAGTTATATATCACTCTTTCTTGCACTACAAATAACAAATTGTTTGAAGTGAAAACGTTTCCGGATCTGGGTTCTTTTAACTATCGAAATTTTGTATTGTATACAGTCAACTATGACAATACCTTTCCATACTAAAATCCTGAAATAAAACTACTCTTAATTGGGTTTTTCTGAATGTTAATTTGAGGAAACAAAAACCTTACTGCTTTACAGAATTCCTAATAGATGACCTAATTATCTAGATAATCCTCTGTTTAATATGTCAACTGAACATTTTTCTGCACTTTAACAGATCGGCCTAGTTATTTTGCATTTCACGTAGATATACGTTATCACTTTTCCACTCTTTAGCAATAACATATATAATGGTTTATAATGTCACTTTCACATATCAATTTAAGTTCTAGAGGGAAGTCCCTATGCCAGTATTTAGATGTAATACATTTTAGTTTGTTTTAAAGTAATAAAAATAATGTGTTTTCAGATTTTTATTTCTTACTTTATTTTGAATATTATTCAGCGATAAATGGCTATTACACAACAGGTTTTACCAATGTTAATGTTAAATATTTACTGTTACATAATGTATATTGATGTCGTTTAGACCGCGTTCTCAACATACTGTAAATTGTCTCCAATCATGATTTTTTTTTATAAAAATAGATAAATACAGGGGATACATTCGTATATCATAGCTCAAATATTGTACTTCTTGTAGAAAAGCAAATTCGATTGCATAAGGTTGTTAAAATAAGATATTATTTCTGTTTTATTAAATTAGCATGTTTTATGATGTAGTAATTGAATTATTAAAGTGTATTGTAATATAATTTTCATATAATTATTGATTATATGCTTCCTACATAAAAAAAATAATGTATTTCAATGTTTTGGTTTCACATTACCTATAATTTATCTTCCTGGTTGTGGTTGAAATAAATTTTATTCGACAGAGAAAAATAGAACAATGCGAATAAAGTTTTCAGTACGTGACTGGCAGAATAAATTTCTAAAAATACTTTAATAAACATTAAATTTACCCTGATACTGATCTTTAATTTATTTAAGTGAAACATCAGACATATCACCGATATCACGTAAATTCACGAAACAAAAAATAGAGAAAGTTTTGGAAAAGTGTAGTTTGTAAAAAACAAGTTTGCAAAACTACTAAATTTTTATGAAATTGACTAAAAAATGTTCAGACTGAAAATACTGAAATAAAGAATTATCGCTATCTATCTATGTATTTATAGACATCTGCTTTTTTGAGAAAAATATAATATTTTCCTAAAAATAATCGAAATTCTATTTATAGAGGATTGGTTGCAGTTGTCAATCCAATATGTGTATTTTTTATTTGTTATTTTTGGAAGATGTTATTATTTTCTAATATATACATATAAACATTCTAGATACATAGAAATATATATACATATCTAAACTGACTTACAAATGCTAAGGGATAATGAATTTGTGCAAAATTTTGTTTCATTAAGCCACAAAATTACAAACTAGTCGTTGGCGGCCACCCTTATACTTACCCATCATGGATATGCGTAATGTAAAATATTAAAGTGAAAAATGTGTAAACTACTTATAAAATGCATTGCAATTCGAATAAAATCGTGGTTTGATGACGTCATAAACTTTAAAGGTTCCATTACTGAATTGCTTAAAAAAATCCTTTAAAACTCCAAAAACAATAATCCTATTAACTAGCGATTTATTGCATCTGATTAAGTGTCTCATTTCTAATTAAAATATATCTTTGAATTGAAATTTGTATGAAATACAGGGTCATGAAAAATCAAAGAGTGTGGAAATAACGACTACAAATATCTCGGCATCTCATTATTCGATCAACTTCATGCTTTATGCAAAATTTGTTTTTTTATTGTCTTTTATATTTACTCCTTAAAATAAACAATTTCGAAAATTTTTATATACCTTTTATCAGAAAGAATATTTTGAGAGTCCGAAAAAATAGTTCCTGTTAATCGAGGTTACTGAAATTCAATAGGCTTCTTCCCATTATTACATATTAAGTACATACCAAATTGCAAGTCTCTATCTCAATTTTTTCGAGAGATAGAGCGTTTACAGACGCACAGATGGACGGCAACATTTTTTTTTCTAAAAATATGTTTTTCGGAATCTCCAGTGTCTGAAACGTGTAAATCTGTCAATTTTTTTTTTTCGATTTTCAAAACGATTACAAGACTTACCCTATACTACGTATGATGGGTAAGTAAAAAGAACGGTAGAGGACGTTGTACGGCAAAGTCTATTTTCTGTATAAAGGCAATGCATTCAAGTGGTTTTCTTGTTTTAAATTGCATGTGGTAACATTTGACGGGAAAATCACACTGTCATTTTTTAAGCTAGAGCTGTGCATTTCCTTTCTGGACGACATGTATTCAATGTTAAATATCTGTAAGAAATCGTTTGATTGTGTACGATCATGGTTGAGCAGTTGCATGTCTCGAGATAGGCCAAAGTATCACCCAAGTTACCAAATCATGAGATATGTCAATGTGTGTAATATTATTCTTTAAAAAGTTCTCTGGATGTGGAAGAAAAGGTATTCTGGAGGCCATGGTAGGATAATCACCCCTCATGTGCATCGATATATATGCCTAGTGGCCAAGCGGAACATAAATGATACGCCAAGTCAGAGAACCTCAGAACTGAACACTACAGGTTGCTATCATGATCTTTTAAAAATTCTTTGTTAATTTTCATTACTGTGTCTCCAAATTGTCTTATAAATATAGGTATAAATATATATGTTTATGTATATGCATGTGAGTTTATAGTATATAGGTTATATAGTTTGTATACCAATATGTATATAGGATAACAAAAATATAGATAAATAGGTCAGCTTCATATAAAACAAAAATTTCGCATCAATAAGTACGTTGGCAAATTGACAGTTTTAATGAAAGTAATATTGAAAGCATTGCATTTTTACATACATAAATCCTTCATCCTAAGTGCAGAATAATTTATTAAATAAAGCTATTAAAAGACACAGATATCATTAATGACACTGTAGCAACATCGCACATTAACAGATTTCTTCGTTGGCGATTTATGTTACGAAAATGCATATAGTTAAAAAATACGTGTCATCAATTAACTGAAACTGTTGCCAAAAGAAGCGTCCAGGGGTAATTCCAGGTAATGCAGAAAGTTTCAAGCACGCAGCCACAGAGAGTAATTAATTTATTTATTTTAAATAGATAAACTATGAAATTGTAATATTTTGGTGTAATTGTTTGTACTCATCGTAATGTCATAGAATAATTGATCTAAAATATTTTACTTTAAAATTTAAAATCCGTGAAGTTTTTTCTGTTAAAAATTATGGTATTTCCACAAAAATTAAAGCTGAAAAATATTTTTTTTTCAAAAAAGGATGAAAAAAAAATAGTTAAAAAAATACAAAAGTGTGTCAACATAAGGTTCGGGACTATTTCTCTTCACAAAAATGTACATTGGTTACCTGTTTCAATAAGGAACCTAAGGTTGATGATTCCGGAGAAACATTAATTCTTCGTTGACAAATAACTTATTTACAAGGATTTTCTATTGAGAGAGTGTATTTTAGTCGTGGCGAAACTAGCCATCGAGAGCCACAAATGAAACTTGTCTGACAGTATTTCACAATTTAAAACATAGTATTATGATGGCAACTTTTGCCCTTTTTTTATCATTGATAGAAACAAAGATTAAATCGCACATGCTGGTGCAAATCAGCAGAGTCACTGTCAATATTAACAAAATCATTATTCTCGTCTATTGTCATAACGTGCTCGCACTAAACCAATTAAATTCACTCGTATATATTAATATTTTGTAAAATGTAAAATAACGATTTATTTACTGTTTTAAATACAAAACACTCGATGCTAAATTTCCAAATTATTAGATTTATAATAGAAAAATTCTAAATATTACTTATACACTGACCAGATAATTAACGTACAAAGCTATGTAAACATAACCATTAAGCACTTAATGATTATTGTGTGATACAAATTTTTATAAATGTTTAGGAAAATGTATCATTGTACGTTCGGAGCACTTTCAAGTCATTAACCAGAAAGCAATCGAAAATGGGCATTAAAAGCGTAAAATTCAATAAACATCCATCTTCTATAAAATAGAAAATCGTAGAAAATAATTACAAGTACTTCGATATCTAACATAAGACCTTTGTAAAATCATATAAAACACTAAATTGCCTATTTACAAATAAAATATATTTTTATTAAGTGCATGGTTTTTCTGTAATCTCGAAACAATATTATTAATAAGAGCAAAACATCTTAAATGAAGTGAAATAAATTGTCGATATGTTTTATCCAGCATTAATGTTTCATAGATGACATTACGCTTCAATGCTATCAAAAATATCCTCTGCAAAGAGAAAAAAGATAAAAGGAAACCACGTAAATGTATTTTCGATCTTTGTTTTTATTTTTACAGTAAATTTCAAAGGATTTATTTATTGAGTAACTTTCTAATATCGTTTTGGAAGTTTGTTATCTTCATGAAATGAAGCCTCTTCGAAATCAAAATGATGGAGCAATTAAGTTTTTAATGGATCATATTCAGTTATTTATATAATTTCAAATGCAGAAAATTAAGAAAATAATTTAGAATTAGCAGTTTTCTATATTTCATTAATCTTTTTTTAAAATTCAGTTTTATAAATAAAATCAACGCATTTTTTACATTATGTATGAAGATGATATATAAACTTGATTTTGCATGATTGTGCATGTTGGCTCATTTGCATTTTAGGAATATAATTGTTAATAAAAATGCTGTATTTTATTTAATTCTTTTTTAAACTTTATATAACAGGTACAAAAATTAAAATGTCAGCATAGTAATCCAATTTATACTCATAATTAAGTTGCATTTTTATTGTTCTAATAGTTTCGTTTTTTCTTATAACTGTGTGTTGTTTTCATGTTAGATGCTATACTAGATTATTTTTTGTTAAAATAAAATGATGTGGTTGCATCGAAGTAATTATAGATTACCTTCCAAACTGTATTCTTTGCTTATTTTAATATTAAGGTAGATTTTAACTACCTTAAAGTTAATGTAACAGTATAAAGCGTCGTTTAAAATTTAAAAGCGAGAACAATACAAAAATATACAAAGTACAGGCGTATATAATATAAAGTATAAAACTAATAACTGGTAAATTGATAGCAACAAAACTATCATAGATTCTCAGAACTACCTCTAAAAATCAGTTAGACTTGATATCGGAGCCACTGAAGTATAACTTATGGACTCATAAAATTTTAAATATATTATACGTTTATCTGTACTTTTTCAGTACAGCAGTCTTGGTATATTTTGTAAAAGCTTGACGCAATTTGGGCTTTAAATATTGAGATTTGTTACCAAATGAAAAACAAATAACTATGATAACAAACCTGATAATCTTTTATGCTTCTTTTTAGGAGCAATTAGGAATACACGATAATTCATCCCAAGACCCCCTTGAGTAATTGTTCAATTCTTACAATTTATATTTAAAATAAAAATAACACATTCCTTTAAAACTAATATTGTATAATCTAAATTTATATCATTCACAAAAAAATTAACAGATCTCTTAAATTTACCTATATTTGGAAAAATTCTACATGCTTTATTTACCGGTACCCTTAGCTTACTGTTAGCTGAGACAATATTAATAGGAGTAATATTATTGGTCTTTTTATATGCTTTTAACAAGTTTACGAGGTAAAATACTTAGTGTAGAACCAAGACATGAGCAGAGAATTTCAATTTACAAAAAAATAATAATAATAAAAAAAATAATTAAAGAAGATACTTTTTGAAAGATTGAATGATTCATTTGTGACGATAGTTATCCTTACATTCTCTGGAATAACATTGCATTGATAATTTTCATAATTTCTCAGTAATCTGTTTCAGGAATTCAAATTCGTATTTAATTATACCATCTATGTCTCTTGTAATACACTGATCAATTATTTTCAGACAGTTCAACATTGAAACAGCTTTAGTTAATGGAATCATCATATTAATTATTCTGTATAAATGAAATGGATATTTCTGAAAGTAATGCCCTATAGGCGTACCTAATGGTTCACAAACAGAATGGTTAGTTAAAATCAATCAAAAATTCTGTTTTATCAGTATTAATTAAGGGATTTAAAAGATTATTTATTTAATTAAACTGATGTTTTCTATTTTCGCAGTGTCAAAGAGATTAATTTTACAAGTAATTTTTAAGAGGTTAATATAAATTCACTTTTATTTCAGTAAAATAATATATCAAACACACACCATGCATTTAATTTTTATTTTTAATTCGTAGTATGCTTAGTAGACTATGGCTATTGAAATATAATTTCTTTTTCCCTGATTATAACAATGATTTAAATAAATAATAATAATTTCAGACCTCGATTTTTATTTTAATATTTTTGTTTCAACCTCCATCGGCCAAAACCCATTTTTTTACAGTTAAAATCAGAAGACATTGACATAGACCGCGCAATTACGTTTTTAACGCCGCCATCAGTCTGAAAAATATCATAGTTAACCTTTCGAATTTGTTTTTTCACTCCTTTTTTATATTGATTTTCAAAATCCACCAGACATTTTTGGGACACACTGCATTTTCGGAAGGCATAAATATCCGCTGTATTTCTTAACGGCTTGGTTGGCAAAAAGTTACTGATGTGATTATGTCCACAGTAACGTGCCGAGGGACACATGCCATGGGAGTTGTTTATTACCGAATCTGTTTTGCAATACTTCAACAGCTGTATATATTTTTTTCGAAATAGAAAAACCTTAAATTGTGCTCAAGGGGGTAGAATGTAATTGAAAACGTAACTAATTAAATTTATCAATCTTATTTAAGGAAATATTGTTGTTCTCTTTTCTTAATAAATTAAGCTATATATCCAGCAACAGTACGCAGTGGAATCTCTAATTGTGGAAGTGCATAAATGTGGAAGACTAAGAAATACGGCAGGAGTATAAACAAGTTGATTTATTGATCACAAATATACAAATGACAATCCGTCAGCATTGCTTTGCTGAGCAAAATTAAAAATAAAAGCAAAAATAAACTTCCATCAATAAACTAATATCTACCAACAGCCTTCAGAACGTAGCAAAACTACGATGCCGTAATTAATTACATGGCAGTCAAGACAGAAGCTGCTTCCAAGCAAGCTACGTAAGGCAAAAGAAAAAGCAAGGCGAATACAAAAATTTTGCCCTGCAACATATACCAGTCTTTTCAAAAATTTGTATACAGTTGCTGCCATTCTGTAAAGAGAAAAAAAAACGTACACGAAACTCCATTGGCCTCACGAGTTATGACGTCAAACATCGACCAATCAGAACAGCGATCGTCGAACGAGACCTCTGAACTGCGAGTAACAGCGATCTTAAAACATAGCGATAGATCGTGAATGAATCACGTGTTTATCCGCAAAACCGCGTGAAGCAATGGAGTTCGTTTGTACTTTAACGTAGGCTTGGGGAAGGTAAAGACAAATGTTTGTCGTGTGAAAAGAAAAATATTTAAATGAATATATATTAATCTTCAACTTTAATACATGACATAACAATTATGAATGACAGATTCAATGTGCTCCAAAAAGAGAGCCATTCATTCACATTAACGTCAAATATCGGTGTATTCAATTTAATAAGTTTTACCCGTACATTATGATTTATATTCAATTTAATAAGTTTTACCCGTACATAATGGTTTACTTTATTATTAAATGCATCATCTGAAGCATTTTCATAAATTAATTCTTGTGGTGATTTAAAATTTAAAAGCCTTGAATTCACTTCTCTTATTTTCTTGTTCACGCGCGATCTACAACAAATATTTTTTTGGCATATTTTTCAGCCGCCTTCCTTTTCTAAATCATTCAGATTTACCAATAATTCGATTGAATTTTCTGTAATTTTTAATGATTTAAATTTGTCAGTAGCCACTTCAATATACTGTTACAATTCTTCAGCAGACACATCGTCTAATTTTATCGTTTTTCAATTTTGTTCAAAACTTTAAGGACTACCGATCTTAAAATAGTCCTCCTTTTTTTAAGGACTTCTAATTATTCGTTTTAAGACAATTTTTCTTTGCGAGTTGAAAATAATACAGTTCAAATCTTTCTAAAATGGCATGATTTCGAATGTTTCTAAATTATTTCTTATTTCAAAAGTCGAAAAACACTTACGAGCTCCTTGCATCCCGGAAGGGATAAAAAGTGGAATTTCTTAAAATTTTTAGAAGGCGGTAAAAAACCTGTATTTCCATATTTAAATCAGAATAAATAAAAGATCTTACCTTTTAGGTTCTTTGTGAGATGTACGGTGTGTCTAAATACTTCTTGATGTCATAATCTAGTAATTATTTCGCACATAAAAATAGGCCTCTTAACACGTTCACTACCGGGTTAAAATTAACGGAATTTATTCAGAAATTCCTAACTTGTACCAGAAAATACTAACAGCACTTTTCGCTTTATTAAATGTCAAGCATTTCGTGATTACATTAAATAAATTTCTTCTTTCCAAATTTCTGGCACGAATTCGTAATTTTTTATTAAAAATGGAATGTCAAATGAGTGACCAATCGACGTCACATCTGCGTCCTCAGTTTCGAACTTCTTAAAACATAAGATAACATTTAATATGTACAGCAGCAATATAAACTTACATCTTATTCTACAGCAGCGGTTCCCAACCTTTTTTTTTGGCCGCACCCCACAAAAGCAATTGAAAAGTCCTGATGCCCCCGCACCCCATTGCCGTTCTTATGTAACATATAATTCTTATTTAAGAAAATAATATTTTATTATTCACATGGACGAAAATTGAAAGAGCACTAACAATGACAAGTCATTTCACATTTGTTATCTTACCAAACAGGTACGTACGGCCCCCGTTGGGAACCTCTGTTCTACAGGATTCATCACTAGAACTAACACTGCAGAAAGTAGAAAACAAAAACGATAGTCAACGAATTATAGTTCTAGTTAAAGCTTTCATGAAAAATAGTCTCGATTAAATGTAGAGTACAATGGCTGCAGTTTTATAAAATGTTCGATTTAAGTGTTCCCTTTCCACTCTATATACTGTTAAAATGACATTAAAACTTTTTTTTTTGAAAAAATTACATGTGATTTATTTAGGCATAAGATTTACATAAACGGAAATCCATATTATGAAGCAAAAGCGTGCGCGTAGGTAAAGTTGACGTCATATTAACGATAGGAAATACCTAAGCAATGAATTGATATTTTACTGCATTTAAGAAGAAAACAAATATGAATTTTTACACCGTCGAATGGAAAATGCACTGTAAACTGCAATTCGTTTGCAATGCAACTCAATTTACTTATAATGGATTCATAAAATATTTTAAAGCATGAATATATTAAATCTGTTTGCAAGATCAACATGTTTGAACGTGAAACTATATAAATAATTAAGTTTGTTTCCGTGTAAGATTTCATAAGCAATTGCCATACAAAATTAAATCTTCACAAATAAATAAATACATAAAGCACTAATTGTACACGTATCTTATAAAACTGTGTGCTTAAATTCTGAAAAAATCAGATTTACGAAGGTTGATATATATATATATATATATAGGGAAACGATTCCACTGGCTTGCAGCTAGTACAAAAGTAGCAAAAATTCATTTTGGTCCAATGGTTAGGCAAAAATAAGAAAATATACTATTTGTAATATTTTTAATTACAGTTTTAAAAATATATATGTCCACCTATATTCTGTACACCGGGTGGTATATAGGGAATCTTTAACCCATGTAGCCTGGGTTGGATTGTCTGGCATATAAGGAAAGTTAAAATGTGTAAATAATAATGTCTATGTGTAAAATGAATATGTAAATAATAACTAAAACTTCATTATATATATATATATATATATATGTGTGTGTGTGTGTGTGTGTGTGTGTGTGTGTGTGTGTAAACTATATCCTAAAATAGACTGCATGTTTTAAAAATTTCAGAACAACTAAACCGTTCAATTGGCTTGCAATCTCCAATAAATGACAAAAAAGGGTGGTACATGTTTTTAAATTGCATGGTGATATTTAGCAGTTACACGATTTAGAATGTGAAGCGCCATTTATGGGTGATATTTGGTAGAAAAACATGGACGCAAGTAAAGAATTGCCTAATATCACACAGAACGTTCCTGGAGATTAACTTCAAGCTCTGTTACATTTATTGCTATTAAAGTTTATACCTGGCAAGAAAACACAAACTTTAATTGCAGCAGTTGTAACAACCTGATTGTACCTGTTAAAATTCGGTGAATTTTTACAAATTGCTTACATTATAAGGAATTTTGTGCAAACTAATATCTTATATTAGTAATCTTTTAATAAGGTTTTGAAAATATAGATTGATTAAATATTGACTAATCGAAATATATTTCAGAGTAAATTACAATTTAAGGCGTTACCTTTTTATATTTGTATACTTTGTACAAACAAAGAACAGATCAGATTTTTTTTTAAAGCATAATTCTTTATCTACAACACACAAACGATAACAAAGCTTGTTTCTTTATGCTGAACACAAAGGCAATAATAGCAGATGACCACATAAATTTTTATCCGTGAAATAAACAATTCTTGTTTTCAAACTGCTAGAAACAAAACAAGATTCGGAATAGTTATATAAGAATGAAATTCGGATTGCCTGAAAACAGCAAGTTTGTTTATGTTTATGAAATCACATCTAAATTCAAATAGTGTTATATATTTTCTTCCGCTTTGTTTAAAATTATTTTATATTTTACTATTTTTTTTTCTTTTTATAGATGTATAAGAAATCACAGAAAAATATCAAACAGTAAGATTCATCATTTCGAAATATTCTTACTTATAATAAATTTGACAGTACAAAAAAAGATAAAAGAAACATTTATTTAAAAAAGTTTCAATATTACATTCATTTTGCATAAATATTATAATGCATGTTAAGAAAATAAAATAGCTGCATGTATCGATATATTTTGATGAAATTTGTAATAATTTTCCAAAAAATAGGATTGAAATGATTCTATGTGTATTTAACACTATAAAAGCAAGTAAATTGCGTGACTTTAATTTACAAACTATGTTAAAAAATAATGCAAATATATGAAAGCAGAATACTTCTGAACATCTGAGAAAATTGTGAGTATTGCAGAATTTGCACAAATAGGAGAGATGCACAGCTAAATATCTCCAGAGGCACAAGCTATCTAACAGTTTAAACAATAAGAAAAGGGCCTTCCGGCCTATACCGGGGGGAAAAGATAGCTTCCATATTCCATAAAAAATTCAAAGAGCTATATCAAAGCCGTCTTTTCAGATAAAGCCAAAACAAAATATGCTCCGCAATCCTTGTATCATGATCTGACAATTAACAGAAACAACTTTTTTCAATTTATAATTTTATTATACATCTTTTTGAATAAAAAAAAAAATAAATGGCCGCCATTTTGAAACAAGATGGCGCAAAAAGCTGGCCATATCGAAGTCGAGACCAGGTCGAGGACATACTCGGATGGTATGTCCTGTACACATGATCAGTCACATTCATATCAGTTCATAAATACGAGAGTTACAGCATAACAAAAATCAGGTTGTTTCAAAATGTCAGCCTCACTAGAATTTCTTACTGCCATATCCCAGCCATTTTTTAAGATAAAGTCAAAACAAAAATCTTCCAGATTTCTTGTATTGCAATCTAACACTTAATGGAAACAATTTTTTCAATTTATATTTTTTTTCATCTTTTTGACTTTTAATAAATTTAAAAAACTTTAACTGGCCGCCATTTTGAAACAAGATGGCGGATGAAGCTGGCCAACGAACTCGGTCGAGATATTGGTATGTCTTATACACATACTCAGTCACATCCAAATCTGTTCTTAAATAAGAATTGCAGCATGACAAATATCAGATATGGATATATATATATATATATACACAGAGTGTCTCATTTATTTTGCAACCCCCCAAAAAGAACAATGTACAAACTTAAATGTTTATTTTACAGAAGTGCTTAAACGACTAGAAAAGGTGTTGGAAATGACCGCCGTCTTCATCTTTACATATCTGGGCCCGTTTGAAGAGATTTAGAGACACATTCTATAATGTGTTTGGTGTGATAGCGTTTATCTCTTCCGTAATGAGTTTTCAGTTCAGTAATCGAGGCTACCGGTTCACGGAACACGCGATTTTTCAAATAGAAAACAACAAGAAGAAATCGGGTGGTGACAGGTCTGGACTGCGTGGAGGCCATTGTTCTTTTGTAATTAGCCGATCACCAAAAAAATCTTGGATAAATGGCAGAGTATCGTTGGCCGTATGCGAAGGAGTGCCATACTGTTGAAACCAAACGTTTATTTGTAAAGCTAATTTTCTTACTGACGTGGCCGGTTTCTCCTTGATTTTCGTCTTGATTTCCTTCATTTTGTTGTCAGTTAGGACAAACGACAGACGGTTCTTTCTTTTCGGTTCCACAGTCCATTCTGTTTGAAAATGGTCCACGATTCGCTTAATTGTGCTTTTATTCGGCACCACCGAGTCTGGAAACTTGTTTTCACATCGTTCCTTGACTGTTTTGTACGAAGACGTTCGAAAATAATGCTCAATAATAAAGGCGCGTTTTTCTGCACATAGCAGCATGACGCAAAACTACCTTTCACTTCGTTCTCCTTAGCACTGAAGTGGCTTGTGCGGTTTTCCAGCGTGTTGGTAGTGTTGCTCGCACGCCCCTCCACACCTCTACCTGCGCTAACGGTGTGCGCGTGCATTCGTGTTGTTCATTTGCTTCGAATTTACGCGGGTTGCAAAATAAATGAGACACTCTGTATAGATAAATCAACATTTGAACGGGGAGTGTTTTTGGGATCTGAGGGTCATGGTCGGTGAAAATATACCAACATTTTCTGCAATTGCTTTCTTCCAAACGGCTGCAATAGGTAGCTTTTTGTATTGAAAGCTACCTAATAAACTGTTTATGAAAAAGTTAAATATCATCATCATCCTTAAGAATTCCCACTAAACAGTGGATTTCCTTGATCTATAAATATATTTTGAGAGTTCCTATTCATTTCTCTCTGTCCAGGGAAATAACATATAAGCCTTATAAGCCTTTAATGACTCTTGAAAAGATTTTTGTTCTGAATCATTCTTAGTCTGTCCCTCCTTCCTCTACCTTTCGTGCTTCATTCTAAAAGGAATTTTGGAAGGCGGCAATGGTAACCTCTTTCATTCTTCGAACATGTCCATATAATCTAAGCTTATTATGTTCGATTGTATGTACATCATCCTGTTTGAATTGCATGATTTCACGTATTCCTGAATTTTTAACTATTTCCAGAATTGACATTCTTGCTGATCATTGCCAGAAGTCCATTTACGTTGAGAGGAATTTCTTTTTCAGGGAGAGATTTATGATTCATGTCTCCGCACCATACATCAAAATGCTTTGCATGATTGCGCTATAAATTAATCGTTTATCTTTAGGGGGAATAGTATTACTCTACAGAACATAATTCACCATTGCAATTATTTTTCTGCCTTCACCAATTCTCTTTTTAGCATCTCTTTGGCGTGATCCATCTTAATGAATAACAAATACAAGGTATTTGAATTTCTGAACAGTTTTCATTTTTATATCATCCAATAAAATATCAGTAAAATATAAGGTTAAAAATACATGCTATTAATAATATATTTTGCTGTTATGATCATTGTTGTAGCTCTTCTCATTCTTGTAAACGCATGTCGGCAGTCTTGGAGTTTATTTTATAGAATACTGAGTACATGTAACAATTTATCCCAGATATGTGCTACCGGAAACAATTCGAGCCTTAAAATATGCGAAATAGATTACTATCATATTTCGGTACCAATAGATATAAATGTAGTCAAGCATTGTTGTTTATAAATATCGCATACAACCCCATTACAACAATAACACATTTATGTGCATAATCATCAGAAATTTGGTAGCACTTCAAATAATGATCATTTTACCATTACGCACAGGCAATTGTAAATTGATATGTAAATTAAACAGATACTTTCAGCATTTTATTTTGTTTATAATTAGAATATCAAAGTAGTTATAAATCAGTAAATTGTTCTGAATTATCAATTGTTTTTATTTGAGATGCAATAAATTAAGTTTGTCTTAAATAGTTAGGTGAGTTTATTATCAATGTTATATTTTACAAATTGGGATATTCAATTTAAGTGGGAATGATAAATATAAATACTTTAATTTTTATTTAAGGAAATCAACACACGGATATTCTGCAAAGTGAAAATAGTTTTTATGATATTTTATGTGCAGCATATAAAAATATATTATTATTGATCTGTATGTAACTTTTTAGTTGAAATAGTATTTATATTTTCAAGAAAATATTTTTAAATTTAATTACTGTAATAAATGTACGCAAATAGTATGTACATCATATACTCTATAATTTCGCATAATCTATATTTTCAGATAAGAAAAATAAAGAAATTTGAATATTTTTCTCCAAGACCAATATATAACATTTGAAAATGTTACTCTTTTTTTGCATTCGATAGAAAATAAAATGCAATTAACATTTTTCCTTTTATTTTTGCATTGGAAATGTAACCTGTGACTCTATTGGATTCTTTCTTTGCAACTTGAAGAAATCTTCTTAAGAGCCTACATCAGTCACGCGAAGAAACGCTCACGCTAATGTTAAGTCTATGGGAAGGTTATCGCGCGATTTCTCGCTCGCATTTTAATATTTTTAAATATTTTTTTTTTCATAGGATAGCTGAGACCAATCTCCAACGTTGTTAGTTTTTACTTTTTCGATTTCTGTTGTAGTTTATTTCTGAGGACCAACTCAATGGTTGGATCCGGTAAAAATCGAGTTGTTGTGTCTTTTAAACTCTTATAAAATCGATATCAGCAAAATTAAAAAAAAAAATTAAAAACTAACAACGATGGCTCAGTGTTTAAGCTTTCCAAAAATATGCTTTTTATAATTCTACTGCAATTACAGCGAGTATAAACACGGGATAACTTTGAGCAAAATTGAAAAAAAGACCTGAATTAATTATATGCGGACCGCCTCCACTCGGGACGCTCACACATATTCTGCGATTGGACAGAGTATTTTCTGAACTCTTAGAAACGCCTCATCGCGATAATTGGCTAAAACCAATGTTTCAAAATTCGGCGTAGAAAATAGAAACAGTCGCAAGAATGATTAGATATATTTTAAGAAGCTTTTTTTTTTCTTCGGTTATTTTTAAATTTCATCAAAATACGCCTGTTAAAATTGAGTAAATTTCAAATTCTTTATTTCTATAAGCTTAAATATTGTACCTTTAAATTTTAATCCACTTCCAATGAGGAAATTCTACAATTCGTTGGGATGTATATTTTTTCTATATGTATGTCACGCAAAACTTTGAAACGGATACTGCAATTTTTATACTTTTTTTTTTTCCCGGATAGGTATATCTTTCTGTAGAGCGTCTCTTTTCAGTATCATTGGAATTTAAGCAATGATATGTTTATTTGTCTGAATATTTACATGCCTTTTTTATACTTTAGTCAATTTTTACGAAAGTTAGAATTTATAAAGTCCTAGGGCAGATCTGGGGAGTCGGGGGAGCGATAATAGGTTCTGATATGACCCGCTGTTCTGGTCGGCTTGGGAAAGAATTTTTTCATTGCGGATCAGGTTAAATTCTACTTTCTTGCTTCGGGTCGTGTTGATTTTTACATTTTTGTTGCAGGTCGGGTTGACTTGTATTTTTTAGGTATCGGGTTGGGTTTTCATTCTTGCGGTCGACCCAAACATATTATTTAAATTCAATTCGCAACCCGACTCGGACAAAACCAATTCATCAACCCACAACCGGACAAAGTAATTTTCGCCGACCCTCGAATCTACCCGAACCTCACATATTTCGATTAGAACCGCAAATGAAAGAAAAACAATTCATGTTTTAATACAAAATATAAGTCTTCCATTGTATCTCTAATAACAATTTTATCATTTATATAGAAAAATGAACACATTTGTATTTTTACTTTGTTCTATCTATGATACAAGTAAGTAGTTGTAATCGAACTTTTATTCGACTTCCGGTTTTTGACGGATTTACACGTTTTAGGGGTCAGAGATTACAAAAAAACATGTTTTTACAAAATGTCTGTCTGCCCGTCTGTCTGTCCTTATTGTATCATCGAAAAGTGTATGAAGTTATTCTTCAATTTGAACCATTTTTTTAATATGTTTTTTACTATAGCCTGCAGGTCCCAGTTGAATTTGGGGATATTTCGACGAAAGGGGTCGCTGCGATTGCGATTTTTGTTTCATTTTCACTATTGTATCATCGAAAAGTGTATGAAGTTACGCATATAATTGAACAATTTTTTTTCCTATGTTTTCGGTTATGGTCAACAGGGTCTACTTGAATTTTGGGGATATTTCGACGAAAAGGGGCGCTGCGACCGCGATTTTTGTTCTATTTTCAATATTGTATCATCGAAAAGTGTATGAAGTTATGCAGATAATTGAACCAAATTTTTTGTATATGCTTTGGATTATAGCCTGCAGATCCCAGTTGAATTTATGATATATTTCGATAAAAGGGGGCGCTGCGATCGCGATTTTTGTTCCATTTTCACTATTGTATCATCGAAAAGTGCCTGAAGTTATGCAGATAATTGAACCAATTTTTTTTCTATGTTTTTGGTTATGGCCAGCAGGTCCTGCTTGAATTTGGGGATATTTAGACGAAAGGGGGGGGGCTGCGATTGCGATTTTTGTTCCATTTTCACTATTGTATCATCGAAAAGTGTATGAAGTTATGCAGATAATTGAACCAATTTTTTCTCTATGTTTTTAGCTGTGGCCAGCAGATCCCACTTGAATTTGGGTATATTTCGACAAAAGGGGGGGGGCTGCGATTGCGATGTTTGTTCCATTTTAAATATTGTATCATCGAAAAGTGTATGAAGTTATACAGATAATTGAACCAATTTTTTTTTCTATGTTTTTGACTATAGTCTGCAGGTTCGAGTTGAATTTGGGGATATTTCGACGAAAGGGGTCGCTGCGATTGCGATTTTTGTTTCATTTTCACTATTGTATCATCGAAAAGTGTATGAAGTTACGCATATAATTGAACAATTTTTTTTCCTATGTTTTCGGTTATGGTCAACAGGGTCTACTTGAATTTTGGGGATATTTCGACGAAAAGGGGCGCTGCGACCGCGATTTTTGTTCTATTTTCAATATTGTATCATCGAAAAGTGTATGAAGTTATGCAGATAATTGAACCAAATTTTTTGTATATGCTTTGGATTATAGCCTGCAGATCCCAGTTGAATTTATGATATATTTCGATAAAAGGGGGCGCTGCGATCGCGATTTTTGTTCCATTTTCACTATTGTATCATCGAAAAGTGCCTGAAGTTATGCAGATAATTGAACCAATTTTTTTTCTATGTTTTTGGTTATGGCCAGCAGGTCCTGCTTGAATTTGGGGATATTTAGACGAAAGGGGGGGGGGGCTGCGATTGCGATTTTTGTTCCATTTTCACTATTGTATCATCGAAAAGTGTATGAAGTTATGCAGATAATTGAACCAATTTTTTCTCTATGTTTTTAGCTGTGGCCAGCAGATCCCACTTGAATTTGGGTATATTTCGACAAAAGGGGGGGGGCTGCGATTGCGATGTTTGTTCCATTTTAAATATTGTATCATCGAAAAGTGTATGAAGTTATACAGATAATTGAACCAATTTTTTTTTCTATGTTTTTGACTATAGTCTGCAGGTTCGAGTTGAATTTGGGGATATTTCGACGAAAGGGGACGCTGCGATCGTGATTTTTTGTTCCATTTTCACTATTGTATCATCGAAACGTGTATGACTTTATGCAGATAATTGAACCAAATTTTTTGTATATGTTTTAGACTGTAGCCTGCAGGTACCAGTTGAATTTGGGAATATTTCGACGAAAGGGGGAGCTGTGATCACGATTTTTGCTCCATTTTCACTATTGTATCATCGAAAAGTGCATGAAGTTATGCAGATAATTGAACCAAACATTTTGTATATGTTTTTGACTATAACCTGCAGGTCCCAGTTGAATTTGGGGATATTGTGGCTGGAGGGGGCGCATTGATAGCCATTTATAGATTTTAATTTCAAAAAAATATAGAAAAATATTAGAAATCCTAAAAAAAATTTCCGTTAAATGTTCGGTCTTGATCCAAGGATTCCAAAGCATTTTTTGTTTTGCTCTTAAAAAATGGCGGAGATATAGCAGTTTAAAATTATAGGGTGGCCGACATTTTGAAACAATACAGCAGGATTCCTCCATAAATGGGTTTAATTTATGAGTTTTAATGAACATGGTTTCACTAAATTTTCTTTCATTGTTATAACCATCGTTTCAACACTTACATGCTTAACACTGTATATTTATATTCGACAACGTCAAATTATTTGCCAAGCTTGGCGACAATTGGTGAAATATCGCCAAATTTGGAGACAAAAAATACACTGCCACGTGTGAATCCAACTTAATTAATTTAGCGATATTCTCATTCAAATTCAATATTGACCAGAACTGGGAATGACTCTTCTATAATCGGGTTCAACGCATTTTAAATTCGTGTATTTTTAGTAGAATTAGCTAAGGCCTCACAACCGAGCAATAGGGAGACTATTTTTTCTTGACTGCACAGGCCAGAAGGACTTTCCGTAGTTTAGTATAATACATCGGCTGCTCGAATACAGGTAACCCGAAGATTCGCAAGTAGCTGACGTACAACGGAATGACGAAAAATTTTGAGTTTTTTTTGTGGTTTGATAGCAAATTTTGAAGCTTTTACATGTATGAGATAGAAGAAAGTTTTGAGATTGGCATGTCCAACTAGTTTAATATTCAAATATTGTAAAACCTATGAATAGCGCGCTCTTCCTCATCGTTGAATAGAGCCCTCCATAGAGCCAAGTTGTCCCTATTTTTTTTTTCGCATCTCCGTGACTAATTGTCTTTTTATGGTCGGGTTCACTGTAGAATGTTGTTTGTGGGTCAGAATTACATTTTTCCAGGTCAGGTTGTATGGATTTTCTTAAAACGTTACAGCCGAAATATATATTATGAGACGAGAATAAAAGCATATTCGAATATGAATGAGAATACATATATATTCGATTTTCTACATTTTGAATAAAATGTGTATGTAAAAAATTAGATAATTTATTATTCTTTCTTTATATTAGAGTTAAGAACCCTTTTAGCTCACAGGCTATCAAAGCTTGAGAACTAATGCGGCCGCCGGTTCTGTATGTACGTATGTATGTCAATAACGCGATAACTCTTGATAGAAATAACATTTTCGCTTCAAATTTCGTTTATAGGT
The DNA here is from genome assembly GCA_963931845.1 of Maratus michaelseni. Classification (NCBI taxonomy): domain Eukaryota; kingdom Metazoa; phylum Arthropoda; class Arachnida; order Araneae; family Salticidae; genus Maratus; species Maratus michaelseni. The sequence continues at coordinate 436,235,699 of OZ007587.1, read as the reverse complement.
TCATTGTGATAACGCGCTTCCCTGATTAGTTTTGGGGTTTCATTGGTTAAGTATAAAGGGGGATGAGGACTAACCCCCTTAATTTAGATAAATGGGTTTTTCAAATAGAATTATCCAATTTTCTTCAAATTGTGTATTAGGTTCATTGTGATAAAGCGCTTCCCTCATTAGTTTTGGGGTTCATTGGTTAAATTTAAAGAGGAATGACAGGAAACTAACCCTCCCTTAGCTTAGATAAATTGCTTTAACCTTCAGAATAGTCAGATTTCGTTCAAATTTTGTATATAGATTCATTGTGGTAAGGTGCTTCCATCATAAGCTTTGGGGATTCATTGGTTAAGTATAAAGGGGAAACAGAGCTAATCCCCCCCACACTTAATTTATATAAATGGGGTTTTAAAGCAGAATTATCCAACTTTCTTCAAATTTTGTATATAGTGTCATAGTGATAAGGCGCTTTTCTGATTAGTTTTGGGGGTTCATTGGTTAAGTATAAAGGGGGGTAACGCGGGCTAATCCTCCCCACTTAATTTAGATAAATGGGTCTTTCATGGAGAATTATCCAATTTATTCAAATTTTGTATATAGGTTCAGTATAATAAAGTGCTTCCCTGATTAGATTTGGGGATACATTAGTTAATTATAAGGGGGGGGGTGGTGGATTGGGGATGATCCCCTTTAATATATTGTCAATTTCTTTATTTTTTGAGAGGCTTATTTCAAATTCCTTGAAATAAGAATATAATATACAATTAGTGTGAATAGCCTGTGAACTCACTGCCCTCAGTATAAATGTGCAGTTTTCTTTTTAGCTCACATGCTATCAAAGCCTGACAGCTAATGTGCCCGACGTTTCTGTTTGTACTTACGTTTGTATGTACGTATCTAAATACGTACGTATGTAAGTACATATGTGTGTATGTATGTACGTATATACGTAATGCGATAACTCTATAGAAATAATCGTTTCGCTTCAAATTTTGTTTATAAGTTCATTGTGACAAGACACTTCCCTGATTAGTTTTGGGGGTTCATTGGTTAATTATAAAGAGAAAAAATTGCTAATCCTTCCCCCTTAATTTAGATAAATGGGTTTTACATGAAGAATTATCCGATTTTCTTCAAATTTTGTATGTAGGTTCGTTGTGATAAGGCGCTTTCCTGATTAGTTTTAGAGGTTAATTGGTTAAGCATAAAGGTGACAACCGGGGGCTAACCCCCTTTAATGTAGATAAATAGGTTTTCATGCAGAATTATCCGATTTTCTTCAAATTTTGTATATAGGTTCATTGTGATAGGGAACTTCTCAGATTTGTTTTCAGGGTTTAACGGTTAATTATAAAAGGAAAACGGGGGCTAATCTCCCTAAATTTTGATAAATGGGTTACTCATGCAAAATTATCCAATTTGCTTAAAATTTTGCATATAGGTTCATTGTGATAAGGCACTTCCCTAATTAGTTTTGGGGGTTCATTGGTTAATTATAAGGGAGGGGCACGGGGGCTAATTCCCCGAATTTAGGTAAATGTTTTTTTCCTGTAGAATTGTTCGATTTGTTTCTAATTTTGTATATATGTTCATTGTGATAAGGCGCTTCTCTGATTAGTTTTGGGGTTTCATTGGTTGAGTATAAAGGGGAACGGGTGTTAATCCCCCTTAACTTATTGTCGATTTTTTTATTTTTTGAGGGCGTTATGCTTTGAAATAACAGTATAATATACAATTAGTGTGAATAGACTGTGAACTCAATGCCATCAGTTTAACTGTGCACTTTTCTTGTTTAATTAGCTCACACGCTGTTAAAGCCTGAGAGCTAATGTTCCCGCCGGTTTTGTATGTATGTATGTAAATGTATGTATATACGTATGTATATACTCTTGATAGAAATATTCGTTTTGCTTCAAATTTTGTTTTATGTTCATTGTGATAAGGCGCTTCCCTGATTAGTTTTGTGGGTTCATTGTTTACGATGAAAGGGGGAACGGGGGGGGGGCTAATTCCCCCGAAAATTTAGGTAAATGCGTTTTTCATGCAGAATTATCTGATTTCCTTCAAATTTTTCAGGTTCGTTCTGATAAAGCGTTTCCCTGATGAGCCTTGGGAGTTCGTTGGTTATTTGTACAGCGGAGGAACAGGGACTCACCCCCCTTTAATTTGTTGTCCATTAGGGGGTATTATTCTTTGAAATAAGAGTATAATATACAATTAGTGTGAATAGCCTGTGAGCTCAATGCCATAATTTTAACTGGACACCTTTCTTTTTATTCTTTTATCGGAATATGAAATTTATTACCAATATTTCGTTTATGAACCCAAAAACACACTATCACATTTTGATATTTTATGAACTCACACACACATGTTAAGAGCCTACACTAGTCACGCGAAGAAACGCTCACCCTAATGTTAAGTCTATGGGAAGGTTATCGCGCGATTTCTCGCTCGCATTTTAATATTTTTAAATATTTTTTTTTCATAGGATAGCAGAGACCAATCTCCAACGTTGTTAGTTTTCACTTTTTCGATTTCTGTTGTAGTTTATTTCTGAAGACCAACTCAATCGTTGGATTCGGTAAAAATCGAGTTGTTGTGTCTTTTAAACTCTTATAAAATCGAGACCAACAAAATTTTAAAAAAATTAAGAACTAACAACGATAGTCAGTGTTTAAGCTTTCCAAAAATATGATTTTTATAATTCTACTGCAATTACAGCGAGTATAATCACGCGACAACTTTGACCTAAATTGAGAAAAAACACCTGAATTAATTATATGCGGACCGCCTCTACTCGGATCCACCCAGAGGCATTCTGTGATTGGACAAAGCATTCTCTGAACTCTATAGATACGCCTCTCGGAAAAGCCTCACCACAATAATGGCTATATGTTTATCTGATATATATTATTTATTTCTTATGTATATCTACGTAAAACTTTGGAAGGGATACTCCAAATTTAATACTTGTTTTTTTCTTCTTTTGATGGAAAAGTATCTTTCCAGCAGACTGTAAGCAATAATAAGCTTATCTGTCTGAATATTTACATGCTTTTTTCTTACTTTATAAATTTTAGCGTTCGTAACAATTGACTAATAGCCCTAGATTGGACTTGGGGAGACTCCAGTGTAGGGGGTGGTGTTCATTGGTTAAGTATAAAAGGGAGGGGGGTCAGCCCCCCCCCCTTGAATTTGACAAATGAGTTTTTCATGCAGAATTATCCAATTTTCTTCAAATTTTGTACATAGGTTCATCGTGATAAGATACTTTTCTGATTAGTTTTGGGGGTTCATTGGTTAAGTATAAAGGGGGGTGGGGGACGGGAGGCTAACTCCACTTAATTTAGAAAAATGGGTTTTTCATGCAGAATTACCCGATTTTCTTCAAATTTTGTACATAGGTTCATTGTGATAACGCGCTTTTCTGATTACTTTTGGGGGTTCACTGGTTAAGTATAAAAAAGCGGGGGGGGGTGTAAGCCCCCTGAATTTAACAGATGTGTTTTTCATGCAGAATTATCCGATTTTCTTCAAATTTTGTACATAGGTTCATCGTGATAACGCGCTTTTCTGATTAGTTTTGGGGGTTCATTGATTAAGTATAAACGGGGTAATGGAGGGCTAATCCTCCCCCATTAATTTAGATAAGAGTTTTTCATGCAGAATTATCCGATTTTCTTCGAATTTTATATATAGGTTCATTCTGATAAAGCGCTTCACTGATTAGTTTTGGGGATTCATTGGTTAACTATAAGGGGGGAGGGGTATGAACCCCCTTAACATATTGTCGATTTCTTTATTTTTCGAGGGGCTTATTTCAAATTCTTTGAAATAAGAGTATAATATACAATTAGTGTGAATAGCCTGTGAGCTCAATGGCCTCAGTTTAACTGGGCAGTTTTCCTTTTTTATTTCTTTCATTTACACAAAAGTATTCTTTTACATGATGATCTACGGGGAAAAACTATTTGCAGCATATTTTAATTATGTTACGCCATTTCAGATATAATGAAATGGATATACATTATTGAGGTTTACTACAAGACACTTGTTATGCGAAAAGCATTTATCATTCATTTACAGAGACACACAAAATATTTCGGGTACATTACTGTGTCCGAAATATTGTTTATAAGCCATAATTGGAAGTAGGATTTTAGTTAGGTATGCGTTTAACTAAATTTTTGAATGTTATGAGTTATGTATAAATGCTACAGATCATATACAGGGCTAAACAAAAACATTTGTAAGCATTACTGTGCAGCAGCGTAAATTGATTAAAATGGGTTTTTAATCGAGTTATGCATTTTAAACGTGAAATATATTTAGTATACCAAGAAAGGTTTGTGGAATATACATAAAATCATATACAGGACCACGCAAAGAACTGAATACATGGCTGACTATGTATGATAATTCCTGGAAGTGTGATTTCAGCGTGTATTTGCCTGAATTAAACTATAGCTTAATATGTAGCGAGTACAAAAAGCTTATGTAATATACAGGGCTGTACAAAATAATTCAAGTATGTTTCCATCTATTGGTGGAAACTGCTGAAGATGAATTTCCAACTGTGTTATTTGTTTTATTGCTAAACTAAATTGCAGCATACTGTAGAGTATATACAAATGTATAAATTATATACAGGGCTTCAGAAAAGAATTGGAGTACTTTTCCGGCTGTGGATGGTAATTGCTGAAATCTGGTTTTCAAATGTGTTTTGTGTTTTTCTGAAATGTTTACTTAGATAACTTATTTACCTTATTAAACAGCGATGGTTTGTTAAAGTATTCTGTTAGTGTTGGAAAGTGTTTCATAATCTATGCTTGGTTACAGGATTTTACTAATTTTACTAATGAACAAAAATTTATATAAATAAAATAAGATATAGATTTGAAATTGAGGATGGGAAGGGATGTCATCTGCCGATTATTATAGCGTAGCGTCTTCGTTATGTTCTAATTATCAAAAAAAAATTAATTTTTTTATAATGATCACGTTAATGTATGTGAAGGTGGTTTTCTTGAATAAATTATGTTGCGGGTATGGGGAAGGAGGGCCTTGCTCTGATTTATACAAAATAAATTCCCAAGAAATTTAACATTTTTAGCTTCTGACGTAGCGTTTTTTAAATGTTATGGGTTGAGAATACAGGAAATTTTAAATAAAGATTTTCATAAATGTTTAATTTATGTTCCTAATAAAAGTACACAACCCATATATTTATGAAGATGGTTATCAACAATCAAAGTAAATGAATTGTTGTTGAGCACTTAACCAAGTGCCCTACAAGCAATCCTACGAGTTTCTTTATCTAACTGTGCATTTTTATCTCGAGTTCTACGAATTCCCAATCGCAACGGCCTTTCGATGATTCGACTTGGTTTTCGTTCGTGTTACAGATTTTAGTTCCACCTTCCACCGCCAAGGGGCGCATTATTTTTTAGAGTTCTGTTGGCCTGATTTCGACGGGCATTAGTTCATTCAACTCCTTTATACAACGGGTACCCGTGTTGGATGTTCGTATGGGACAAATTGCGCCCCCTAGCGTTGGAATACGATACTAAAGGATTATGAGCGCGTGCGCAGCATGCTTGCTATTCGGTGCTGGTGGCAGCGGGGACACGATTTGGAGTTTTATTCGGAAGGTGGTTTATTTGGAACAGGGTGCGTCCCCTGGCGGCGGAAGGTGGAACTAAAAGAGTTTGCAGCGCGTGCTCTGCATGCATACCATAAGGTGCGGCAGGCAGTGGGAACACGTGTCGGTGGTTCGTTTTAACAGAATGCACCCGTATTTGCGGAAAGTGGAGATAAAGGATTTTCAGTCGACGTGCGAAGCAATTTTAACTAAATAATTTAATACAAAATCAGGTTAAAGATATAAAATCATTCAAACTTTAGGTTTGTTTAATTTTATTATCATGGGCCCGAGCAACGCCGGTCGGGTCAGCTAGTATATATATATATATATATATATATATATATATACCGGGTGCGTCATAAATTCGTGTAAACTTTAAATATTCATAAAAAAAGAAGTAATGCTCAGAAAATTTTTCGGTTTGCGCGAGTATGATCAGAAGGTTTTTGGATTTTTTTTCCATGTATAATAAAAAATTATTCCAAAAGTAACCAATAGAGGGCGCTCACACGTCGTACTGAGGAGTTTTATGCAAATCAGGCAAACACAAATAGACAATAAAACAAATCACAATAATATGACACTGTGCATTTATTTTAAAGTAAAAGATGATCAACATGACCACTATCACCAGGTATTAGGAAAGCGAGGCGCGTCAGTACGCCTGTTACAGCTGAATGTAGCATGTCGGCATCGATGCCACCGACGGTCCGTCGAATGGCAGCTTTCAATTCCCCCAAAGTTTCTGGGGAGCCCCGGTGTACACGACACTTTAAGTATCCCCACAACCAAATACCTGCCGGGGTCATGTCTGGAGATCATGCGGGCCACTCAAACTTACAACCTCGACTTATCACTCTGTCTTCAGTGAAAGTGTTCAACAGGAACATCTTGACTTCACGTGCAACCTGCGACGGGGCACCATCCTGCATGCAGGCTTTCCTGCAATGCAGGCACAACGTGGTCACGCAAAAGCGTAACATACCGTTCTGCAGTGACTGTACAGGTTTTCCAGCCGGATTTAGGACCTCTTCAAAAAAGAAAGGAACCAGAACCAGGGCCCAAATTAGACTATCTGGGGCCCGGGGCAAGCATCATTCTGAGAGGCCCCTTTCTATCTATCCATGAAAATTGTTCGGGAATTATGTTGAAGTGACTAGTATTAAACTCCATACCTATTTTATGTATACATAAATTTCGAACCAAGTGCTATTTACATCTGTATACATATACAGGGTATCACAAGAAATGGTCACAACTTTAACAAATAACAGAACACTGTTTTTTGGTGTAGGAATATAACGACTCATGTGAGCTTTTGAAGTGTAAATGCAGATCTTTCAATCACTCTTGGTTATTTGTTATAACGTAAAATTTTCTATTATATTATAAAATTTAATATTTGTTGTGCATCAGCATGTATTTGGGCGATTCCATAATATGGAAAGATAAGTGCAGGCATGCCCTTATACTAATAGCAACAAATTTTAACACTTGATACGTTGTTACTTCAATCCCCATGCTCTAAAGTATTTTTATATAAATTTTTATAGCATTAGTTTCCTAATGATGTAGATTGTTCCTTTTAGGGGGCTTAGGGCACAGAAAGTGGAGGGCTAAACTCCTTTCCTAAATCTTTGAAAATGTAATATTTTTTGTCACTTTTGGCCAATTTAAACCATTTTGCATCCGTTTAACAAAAATCTTAATTAAGAGCAGAGGGGGGGGGGCTCTCAGATTGGGGGCCTGGGGCAGCTGCCCCACATGCCCCTGCATAAGTCGGTCCCTGCCCAGAACAAAAGACGCGGAGAAACAACACCAAACAGTCAAATGAGGAGCATGCACTGGCTTGGTCAGGTACTCACGAGGGTTTGACGCTGTTCAGATACGACTGTTTTGCGTATTGACGTCATCATGCAGTGAAAAGTGTGATTCATCCGTCCAGTTGACGTTCAACAACCATTATGGGTCCCGCTCCATTTTTGCCAGCGCCCATCTAGAAAACTTTAGTCTTTTATCTCTATCTGCCAGTAATAACTGGTGAATTGCCTGTATCTTGTACGGATACAGATCCAAGATTCCGTGCAGAATACGTCGAATCGACGATTACGTAAATCCCCGTTATTCGCCCAGCTTCACGAGCACTGCTACTCCCCATTGATGTCTCGGCTGCCAATTCTTCCATGACACTTTTCACAACATTGACGCGATCCGTGCTTGAGGATGGTCTGCCACTACGTGGACGATCCTCCAAACTCCCCGTTTTCTCAAAACGTCGTACTAAATTGAGTATCCCATTCAATGAAATAGGGTTTTTTGCGCCTGAAGTTCTTTCTCCGTGCGAAACTTTCGCAATGCAATAGTTGTCGATTCACCATTCTTGTAAAAAAGTTTAACTACCAGCGCTCGATCTGGTAACGATAGCATGCTGCCGAGATCGAATCTTGGATGCAATGTCAAATGCTGTCGCCAAGCATACAGAGGTACCAGTGGGTAGAGAGAGACAGGGTGAGCCCACATCTCAGTAACATCGCTTATGACTCAATGGAGGAATTCCTCATTGTAATAAAATTTCCAAAGGAACAACGGACCGTTTGGAAATAGAACTATAGGATAGAACGTTACAACACTAGTACTAGTAAAATGGTTGTTCGTTTTTTTTTAGAATTATTTTATACTACGGTAGGACGATATATATACAAAGCATTCATAGAAAAAATATTTTTTAGAGGAACTGTGTATATCAGGACACATTGGGAGATACCTTCTCGAAGTCGTATAAAGGCGCGATCTTTTCAAGGGCAATAATACTTTTCAGTGTATTAATAGTGACTATTTTAAGCTTTAATTACTCTCCAGTATTCAGAATTATGTCAAAAAGATTAACTAGATAATATCCTTTCCCGCCCAGCACTTTTAAATAAACTGAAAAACATCTTTAAGTTCTTGATGGATCTTTCTAACTTGACCCGCTCCTGAGATATGGACTTCATTCCTGGTATGAACATCATCCAATCATAAACCATCTTCACTGCCCAGTGTCGCGCTGGAGGTATGTCTCTGGCAGTGAACTACCTGTAATGTACATTAAGATAGTATCACCTTAGCATGTCTATTTTCACCCCGCCTCCTGTCGCGTTTTCTGGCGGGTTCAGCTCCAGCTGAAATATGTATTTTTTTTAAGACCTTAATAAAGGGACCGGGAGGGATATCTATGCTCTACAGATCTGGTTCCCAGTCTGAGCAGTCCCTCTTAGGCATTCAAATAGATATAAGACTGCTTGTTTCTTTATGGCTAAAAATTTCAGCGGGCTTCTCCGGAGATTCCGACTCGGTCCCTTCCGTAGGAAAGATGACCGGAAGCCCGACACAACGAGATGTTCGACACGACGGGGGCAGGACACGGTGGTACCGCCACCTCAATGTGGTGCGCCGTTGATAGCGTTCGGGCGTCCAAAAAAACAGAGACACCAAAAAGACTCGGTGACGCAGGCCACTGAGTCTGGGTCTACCCTTCATAAGCTCAGGTTTTCAGCGGTGTGAGGACTCTGCCAATATTGGAAATCCTCCTCCCTAGGTGGTAGAAGGACGCCTCGTAAGCCTATCTCAGTTGCTCGAGCGGGACCCTCGCCCTGCGTCGAGGTAGGTGACGATGAGCAACGACTAGCTAACAGCGGTCAGATAGTTTCCAAATCTTTATCTGGGGGTGTTGACGGAGGCGAGATCGAACTCCGAAGAGCACGGTGCGTGGTGGCTCTGCAGTGACGCTTGGTTACTGCGTGAGGCGGCGTAAAGCAACCGTCAGTACTAGCAGGCAGCAGAGCGTAGTTACCGGCATGTGGGCGTACACTCATGGTCTGCAGCTGGAGTAGTTTTGTGTCAACCTCAATGGTCCGGAAGAAGGGCATTGCCCGTTTGTAGGAAGAGTGATAGGAGTACTCGGGGCCACTTAGGTCACCGTGTAACCGTATCAACACCTTGGGAGGATGTATGTTCTTTACCTGGACTGTTCGATTAGCTGGAATCTTAGAAATAACTTTCTTGATCGGGACCGCCTCTTTGGCGCTTTTGAAGGAATTTTCCATGACCTTCAGAGTACCGATAGTGGTGCCTCCCCTTTTTCATTGTTGTTATTGTTGTCTTTTTGTTTAAGTTTTGTTTTATGTGTGGGTGACACCCCAGTTGAGTCGACTGGCCACTACCTGCAATTCGTTGCAGGGCTTCGCCGGAGGGAAAGCTTCTGGGGGCGACAATTTATGCCAGGACGTGTCTATGCGTTCAGGGACACTTTTCCTTGAGGTCTCGGGCTGGCGAGAGGCTCCTTCTCCTTGCCGCAGCCGATGAGACCAGTCGCTTCCTCTTCCTCGCCGCAGCCGATGGGACCAGTCGTTTCTTCCTCCCCTAGGACTCGATGATCGGAAACTGTCGTACAATAAGAATCGTTGGGATAGTTTGGCATAAGGACTAGGACCCGGTTCCCACTTTTGGGTTTCGGCTACGAAGCTGTCGGAGGTCTCCAGCGTCTCCCCAAGTGTTTTGTGGTGGTGTCCTCGAAGTGTGGGTTCCATCGCATATCGCAGCGACTTTTGTCGTACGTCTCTTGGGTTAAAGGGAGTGTTCAGCAGGTGGTGGCGCTCCCACCGGCCGCAGCACTTACAGGAGGACTCTCCTGTTCTAGTGCGTTTAAAGTCCTTCAGGACTTGGGTGCGGCGGTTCATGTGCTGACGGGGGCACTCAACCGGCTGGTGGCGCAGCCTCATTTTATTACTAAGATTAGTTGTAATTCAGTAAACAATTTTTTAAACATTTTAAAGAAATAGACATTCAGTACCTATGGGACATTGGTTGAAATAAGCATAAAAACCCATAAAACTAGCTAAGATATGTCGGTTAGCTGTCTAAATGGGTCGAAATTTCCAGGACCAGGCTTTCACCGCCCTGTACAAAAAATATAATGACCCAACCGATATAAAAGCTAAAAGTTCGACCCGAGAACGACCTGGTCCGTACAAATATATAAATATATATATATATTGGCCTAGTACGATATAAACGCTAAAAGTTCTGCCCGAAGTCGGCTCAGCCCGTACAAGAGCTTGATCGGCAAGAGCCGACATGACTTATATACACAACTTAACACAATATGAATTTTCAAGAAATTTCATACAGTAGTTCTGGGAATATAGCTATCGCAGAAATCGTGAGAAATGCAGCATAGAAGCTGCGAGATTTACACCTTTTACGAGATTTACATCAAAACCTAATCACCACATATTTATGTCAATGTATAACTGAATATGAAATTTGATTACATTCCATGCATTATTTGCTGACATAGAGCGCCCAAAAATTTGTGTCACATACAGACAAACAAACTCGCGGACAGACATTTTTGAAAAACAATAATATCGTGTTCAGGATTTCCAAAAACGTATAAATCTTTGAAAAACAAGACGTCGAAATTTTACACAAATCCAATACTTTCTTCTTGTATCGATAGAAGAAAACTAGTCAGATTTGCCACTCCCAAAACTTTCGTCTATATCATACATGTTTCACATACACCAAACATGAATCAGCAGCAACATATAAACAAGGTCGAACCTAATCTAAAGTTTTATTAAATTCCATGCATTAGTTCTTGGGATATGACTATCGCTAAAATCGTGTTAATCCTGAAAAATGCAGCATAGCAGCGCCAGGTGTTGGGAGATTTACATTAAAACCTAATGCGCAAAAACCTATGTCCAAGTCTACACTGTAAAAAAAATCTCTCAAATTAACAGAAAAACTGTCAATTTTGGCGCCGGTGGAAAACCGTTTAATTTACAGAAAATATCCATATATTTTCATTAAAACAGTTTTTTTCTGTAAAACATATAGATTTTTTCTGTAAAAATGAAAAATCCACATTTTTTTTTTTACATGTAAAAACTGTTTTTCCTTTAAACAATATTTTCTGTAAAAAAAGTAAAATACTTTTTTTGTCAAAATTACATACTTTTTTACTGTGTAACTGAAACTGAAGTTTGATGAAATTCTGTGCATTAGGTTTTGAGATACAGCTATCGTGAAAATCGTGAAAAATGTAGCATAGCAGCGCTACCGTTTGAGCGATTTACGCAAAAAATTAATCAGCTCCAATTTATATGAAGGTCTAACTGAATACAAAGTTTTATTAAATTCCGTGCATTAGTTCTTGAGATGAAGCTATCTTGAAAATCATGAATAATAAGCATACACTGCCACCTCTTGGGTGGTATACACCAAAACATAATCAGTAACAACTTATGTCCATGTCTAACTGAATCTGAAATTTGATACAGCTGGGTTCAAAATCGTGAATAACGCAACATGCAGCACCACATGTTGGGAGATTTACACCAAAATCAATTAAGCAATAACTTATGTAAACATCTAACTGAATCTGTAATTTAAGGAAAATCCGTGTATTATTTCGTCAAATATATCTATATTGAATATCATGAATAATACAGCATAGCAGCACTAAATTTTGGGCGGTATACACCGAAACCTAATCAGCGATAACCTATGTCAAAGTCTAACTGAATCTGAAATTTGTTGAAAATCCTTACGTTAGTTCTTCAGATAGAGCTATTGTGGAAATGGAGAAAAAATTGCGTAGCAACGCCATGCAGTATGTTGGGCTATTTACACCAAAAACGGATCAGCAGCAATTTATATAAAAGTCTAACACAATCTCAAGATTAATTAAATTCCGTGCATTAGTTCTTGAGATATGACTATCGCTAAAATCGTGTAATCCTGAAAAATGAAGCTTAGCAACGTCACCTTTTGGGAGATTTACATTAAGACCTAATAAGCAACAACTTATGCCAACATCTAAATGAATCTGAAGTTTGATGAAATTCTGTGCATTAGTTTTTGAGATATAGCTATCGTGAAAATCATGGAAAAAGCAGCATACCAGAGCCATTTGTTGGGCTATTTACATCAAAACATAATCAGCGTCTATATATGTCAGGGTCAAACAGATTCTGAAATTTGATGAAATTCTGTGCATTATAATTATTGAGATATCTATTGTGATAATCGTGAAAAGGGTAGTATAGCAGCGCCGCATGTTGAGCGATTGAGACCAAACACTAATCAGCACCAATTTATATGAATGTCTAGCTGAATATAAAGTTTTATTAAAATCCGTGCATTATTTCTGGCGATATAGCTATCTTGAAAAGAGTGAATAATGCCGCATACCGCGCCACCTGTTGGGCGGTATACACCAAACCTGCAACAATTTATGTCCATGTCTAACTGAATCTGAAATTTGATAACAATCTGTACATTACTTCTTGGGATAGAGCTATTGCGGAAATCCTGAAAAAAAAAACAGCATAGCAGCGTCAACTGTTGAACGATTTACACCAAAACCTAATAAGTAACAATTTATGTCAACGTCTAACTGTACCTGCAATGTAATGAAAATCCGTGCATTAGTCCTTGAAATATAGCTATCTAGAAAATCGTGAATAATGCAGCATACCAGTGTCACCTTTTGGATGGTATACATCAAAACCTTATCAGCATCAACTTACGTATGGCGATGTGAAACTGAATCTGAAGTTTTATGAAAATCTGTGCATTAGTCCTTGAGATAGAGCTTGTGTGGAAATTCAGAAAAATACAGCATAGCAGTGCCACCTGTTGGGCGATTACCAACACATAATAAGTTACAACTCATAATGAAAATCCGTGCATTAGTCCTTGAGATATAGCTATTTGAAAATCGTGAATACTGCAGCATAGCAGCGACACCTTTCGGCGGTGTACACCAAAACCTAATCAGCAACAACCTATGTCAATGCCAAACTGAATCTGAAATTTGTTGGAAATTTCTGCATTAGTTCTTGAGATAGAGTTAGCTTGAAAATTGTGAATAATGCGGCATGGCAGCCCCACCTCTAGGACTGTGTACACCGAAACCTAATCAGCAACAACTGATATCCACGTCTAACTGAATTTGAAGGTAGATGAAAATCTGTGCGTTAGTTCTTGAGACAGAGCTATTGCGTAAATCGTGAAAAATGTAGCATAGCAGCCACCTGTTGAGCGACTTACACCAAAAACTTATCAGCACCAATTTGTTACAAGTTCTGGCTGATTCTAAAATTTTATTAAATTCTGTGAATTAGTTCCTGAGAAAAAATGTTCATATGCATACAGACAGATATTTTTCTAAAAACAGTCATATCGTATTCAAGTCTTCTAAACCGTATAAATCCGTTTAAAATCGGAGGTCAAAATTTTTCACCAATCCAATACTTTCTTTTTGTAAAGTTAGAAGAAATGCAAACAGTGAAATCGTGTTTAGTACCTTTTAAAATGTATAAATCCGTCGAAAACCGGAATTCGAAAATTTTCATGAATCCAATACTTTTTTCTTTAAAAAATCAAAGAAAGTAATAGAAATGCCAATCCAGCATGTGCTGGGAGGAAAGAATTTAGAGGATGCATGAGTCGAGATAACAATGGTTTTCATATTTGTTGGGTTGAATCCGGAACGAAATCTTAGCTTTTATACCATGCGGATCCCGAATCTTGATATTTCTGCCGGTGCACGCCTCTAGGAAGAATAAATTCCACTCCAAGCTGGACCCAGAAAAGAAGTCTACCCGGAAGTGTGGCCCGGCACGAGTCTTCAGAGAAAAGTAATGTTCAGCCCGGCCGAGTGAGGAAAGTGTGGAGACAAAGCCGGACCCGAGTTTCATGAATGAAAATTTACTCGGCCAGCGGCCCAGTCTTTGGCCTGTCCCTTTCGGGTGCAGACCTCACTGATAGTTTGTAGACCCTTTATTAGCCCAAGGGGTGAGGGCGATCGCCTCATCACCCTGCGTTAGACTTCATTTCTCCCCCTCCCTCTGGTAGAAAACATACAATGTTTAAAATCTTAATATCTGTTTAAGATTTTTTTCTAATATCATGAAGATGCTATTTTAACATGTAGTGTTATTGTATCTTATTTGAGTCTTTCAGGAAATTGCGAATTCTAAAGAAAAATTACCAATATAGTTATTTCAACTCATTTATACCTGATATTTTATTCTTTTTAAATACTCCGGTTTATGTAATTGCACTACATGAAATAAAAAAATTCTTTATATTATACCAAAATCAACATTTTGTTGTAAAAAGAGCAAAATGAACGAAAAAATAGAAAAAAAAATCTGTCAAAAAATATATTAATTTATTTTCGAAAATTCAAAACGTCTTATTTTTTGGACGCTAATCATGAACGGGTTAAAATCATTCCTTTTTGTAGACATTTAAAATCTTGGCAATTACCAAAGAGTGATAGCAGCAAGAAAATGTTACAGATCATTGGTTGAATTTATTTCTTTTTCGATTTTTTTTTTCATTGGAGGATTTCCTTGTCAATCATTTGAAGTAAGACTCTTGTCGGCTTGAAATCACTAGCTGCCATCTCGTTGCGAGAAAAAGTATGACTTTTGTAGGCTCTTAAAAGTGTCTCTGGGATAGAATATTCAACTTGATTGCATCAAAATACATCATTTTCACTATATTTTGTAGGAGAAACTTAAAACGGAAAATCTGTCATTTCCATTCTTCAGAAACTGAATTACTCAGAGTAATCTTCACTGTCCGATTTTCACAAAATTTGCATTTTCGGAATCGGAAAAATTGACTACTTTAAAATTGCGTATTTCGAATCGATACCTCTAACGGTTTATTTAATATTAAAGGATGAGCAAAAATGAGAATAATTTGTTGTCAGGGATTGTCAAATCGGTAATTTTCTTTTGCAGTCTCCATTAAAATAGTCATTTTCGTCGCATGGGCAGGAAAATCTTTTAGTTCCACCTCCTGGGAGCGCATTATGTTCTAAGCGAACCTCCGACATGTGTCCCCGCTGTCTATGGCATAATATAGCAGGCGTGCTGCGCAAACGCTACAGAATCTTTCAATTACATTTTTCACCACCAAGAAGCACCAAATCTATATCTTAATTAGTTATCTATATCTTAGTTATTTCATGTTAATTTGAATTAACTAATTCTCATTGATATTGGTCCCATAGAACCCCAGAAAATAAATCCCCCCGCTGGAGATTAAAATTCAGAAATGGTGGTAACCTATGCAAAATCTTTTAGTTCCACTTCCCACCGCCAGAGAAAGAACTCTGTTTTAAACAATTCTCTTTCAGAACGAAACTCTGGAAAGTGTCCCGCTGCGTATGGCGCCATATAGCAGGCGTGCTGCGTACGCGCTGAAAATCTTTTAGTTCCCCTTTCCAACGCCAAAAGTGCCAAATCTATATCTTAATTAGTTCATAGTAAGTTGAATCAACCAATTTTCGATGAAATCGTGTCTATAGAACCCAAGAAAATACCCCTCCCCTGAAGATTAATATCCAGAAATGGTGGTAACCAAAATCTGAGAAAATGATACCGTTAGTTTAGTACCGAAGTTTATGTACTACCTGAGGGACCTGAGAAGAATGTTAGAAAATATTTTGTTTGAATCAGTTTAATATTAAAAAATCCTGATTGGGTAGGGGGAGTTTCGATCAGAGCATTAACGCAATGTTTAAATTACGTCCGGACACCCCTTGTCCCCTCAAAATTAAACCAAGGACTTTAACAATTATCGTTAACTTTTGACACAGAAACAAAATGCCGCTTTTTTTGTTTGACTTCCAAATACAGTAAGTTATCGTTGCAAATTTCTAAAATCAAATACATAAATGACATGAAAAAACTCTAAAAAATTGCATAAAACAAATCGCGGAAAATTCAAGAATCGATGCTCGGTTACTTTATGGAATAACTTTTTCTGAAAAGAGGAAAAAAAATAGTATATTGGGCTAAAAGATTAAAATTGGATTCATTTCAATAATGTAAAGAAATCGCTGCAAAACGTGAAAAAAAACGCATAAAAATATAAAAAATCTAATCAAAAAATCCAAATTGGAACAATTAATGACTCTCTCTTTATTTAAAATCTTGGTTTGTTATCTTTAAAGAATTATCAACACTCTCCAAGCTAAAAATTGGGAAAAAAAATCATGATTTTTGACACAACGGGGGGCGAAATGGAATCAATCAAAAAACCAATCAATTATTCTGGAGAAAATGTCTTAGTGGCAAAGTAAAAAAATCGCCAAAAATTTCAAAATATTTGTACGAATAAACTTTATTGAAAAGAGTACGAAATTTGTTATATTGGGGCTAAAGAATTGGAACCGGATTCTTATTACTAATGTGAAAAAATCTCTGCAAAACGGGGAAAAAACACTAAAAATCGCATTTAAAAAAAAAAATCCATATTCCGGCTTTGAGGTTTAAAACTGCATACAGAGGTACCTTGCTACCAAATTTTGTAGCTCTGTGTGCAGCGGTGTCTTCAGAACACAGCGGAAAGACACACAAACACACACACAAACTTCTGTTTTCTTTATTTTAGATATAAATTTAATTACATCGTCCTTCTTTAATGGCATTCTTCTAGATTGCCTTTTTAGTCCTGGTTATAATTTTTTTTTTATATTATTACTTCAAATGACTACGGAGGTATTAGATCTATACCCCCCCCCCCCCCAACCTTCTCTCCGGAATTTATGCCCTCTTCCTAATACAGAAAGTACAATGATTAAAATAAATCTGTCTAACTTTTTTTTTTCTAATTTCATGAAGATGCTATTTGAATCTTCTGATCTGATAAAAGTCTTTCTACTTTTAAAATCTTGGCAATTATCCAAGATTGATAACTCTAATGCTTTCGAGGGGCGTTGTTTCGAGACGGACAGGGAAGAAATTACCGTTCGTTTTCTAATTGGAGAAATTCCCTGTCAGTCATTTGAAATGCGACAATCCCCTCGCACGCCTTTAAATAACGGCAGCCATCTTGATTCAATTTTCCCCGTGACTAGTGTAGGCTCTTAAACTTAAACCTAAGAAATCTATCTTACTGGAAATATTTTATTCATTTTATCATGGGATATTCAATGAATTGCACGATTAAAACTACTATACCGTGTGTGACTATAGTACCTAGAATAAAAATATTTATAACCGAGACCTGTCATACCTATTTTTGGTGTTTATATTTGCAATTCTTGAATCAAACGTATGCTGCTACAAACCTATGATGCAAATGTATTTAAGACACTAACACAGATAAATTTCTTATATGTACTCTTTTACAATCATTTTATGTGATTTCTAAATCGTTTCTGGATTATACAGGAAAGGTTATATTAATTGCCGAAACGTCAGTGAAGGCTCACTGTGGCGACGCGAAAAGTTTTTGGTTTGTCTGTCTGTCTGTCTGTTCCGTGATAACTGCCGTATAAAACGTCCGATTAGATTGATTTTTGGTGAGTATGTTGGCGAGGTACCCGGAATTATCTGTATAGTTTTAGCTACATTTGGTTCATTCGTTCGAAAAATATAGAACATTTATTTTTAGGTCATAATGCTTTTCAATGGGAAGTCAGACGATTATTTTAATTTTAACATTCACCGAAAGGAAAATGTCGCATTGGGATAATTGTAAATGCTAAAGTATGGATTGTAAATTTACGAAATGGAGATCATAACTTAAACCTATCGCTTTGAAAATTTGCCAATATACTTATTAGAATTTCGAAATTAATTGCATAAATTATTGGGAAATTTTATTCATTAATTTGAAATATGACACATTTTAATTTCGCATTTTTTTCAAAAAATTACAATGCATTTTTTTCTCTTTCATTAAATGGTTGCTAAGCAACTATATTTCAAAGAATATCAACAAAGGAAAATTCAAGTAAGTCTCATTATGACGCGAAATTTTATTAAAAATAGCTAATTTTCGGGTTATATTTGTTAATTATATTAGTTACAATATATAAGTATATTATATAATTATTATATTATATTATATTATATTTATTATATTATATAAGTTATTAATATGCTTTGTTTTAACGAATATTATGAGAATTTATTTTAACTACTAAAAAATGATTAACAAATCGGTTTTCCAAATGAAAATAATAAAAATTTTGAATGTGTAAATTGATTATAGGTCACATAAGAGGAATTTACATGTGTGTAAGTATATTTTATACACGAAATTTTATTCAATTTCAGCAACATATGATGTTTAGTAGTTAAAATATAAGTATTATTTTAAGGATAGGAAAAAATCTTTTGTACAAAGAGATGGTTATTATGGAGATGATTATGAAATTAAAATAGTAAATACATTCAGACATATACTCAAGAAAGGAAGATATTCTGAAAAAATACAGTAATAAGTAGTTGATCCTATTATTGCATAGCATTGTGTTTAATGCGATACTTCTAAAATTTCCGGAACTGTCGATAAATTTTATATTCTTATAAATGTATAAATAACTGAAAAAGATTGAATATTAGGGTATCAAATATTATACAGATAAAGTTAAAAATGAGTGAGATTAATGAGCAATGATTTGTAGAGTTGTCTTTGACGTCTGTGATCTGTAGATTTACTTGTTAGTTATTTGGAAACACAGGATATGTGGAAATATTGCATTTATAATATTTGATTTACAAAAGAGTTTTTTACAATAGTGTCAAAATCAATTTCAAAATAGAATTGAACATTCCCACTTCTTCTGTAAAAATTAAACTTTTCTACAACAAATTTTATAAATCATGACACCGAGAAATTTTGCAGCATATATAAATAGTTTTTATGTAATCAATCTCGTGTAGAAATAAAATTAAGAGTTAAGTTTAAGTACATGTAGTGCTTTCCCTTTCATCCTGTCGAACCACTAGTAGCTCGTCTCCCTTTCATGATAAATTCCATTTCTTTTTACTAATTGTTATAAGGAAAATTTTCTTATTTATCTTGCTTTTATTAACTTCTCCTGTCATACTTAACTGGGTTTGACCACATATTTCTAAAAAATCTTTCCAGCCTGTACCGGGAGGAAAAGGTAGCATTCATAGATCATGTTTTTAAAAAAATCAACTGATTTTACTCAAACACCCGAAGTTAAAATGCTTTGAACCCAATTATAAAAGATTCAATCCCGGTTTTCGTTAATACTGAATTTGAATGCGAATTTTATAGTATGAGAGTTACAGCATAACAAACATCAGATTGTTTCAAATGTTAGCCACCCTAGAAATTCAAATTCCCATATCTCTGTCTTTTTTTAAGATAAAGCCAAAACAAAAAATATTCCGGAATCCTTGTATCAAGATCTAACATTTAACGGAAACAAATTTTTCAATTTATAAAATTTTATGCATCTTTCTGAATTTTAAAAAAAACTAAAAAAATTGACTTGAAACAAGATGGCGCATGAAACTGGGCAACTAACTCGGTCGAGACCTTGGTATGTTCTGTACACATAATCAATAACATCCATATCGGTTCATAAATTCGAGAGTTACAGCATAACAAATATCAGATTGTTTCAAAATCTCAAGCACCCTAGAAATTGAAACTGCCATATCTCAGCAGTTTTTTAAGATATAGCAAAAACAAACTTCCAGAATCCTTGTATCACGTTCTGACACTTAACAACAACAAGTTTTTCAATTTATAATATTTTTCGTACATCTTTTTGAATTTTTAATAATTTAGAAATATTTAACTGGCCGCCATTTTGAAACAAGATGGCGGATGAAGCTGGCCAACGAAGTCTGTCAATAACTTGGTATGTCCTATACACACACTCAGTCACATCTATATCGATGTATAAATAAGAGAGTTACAGCATGACAGATGTCATATAAATCAACATTTGAACAGAGGGTGGTTTCGCGGTCTGGGAGTCATGATCGGTGGCAATATACAAAATATTTTTGAAATTGCTCTCCGAACAGCTGTAATAAGTAGCTTTAAAGGTTCAAAATGGCGGCAAGTTATTATTTTTGTTTAATTCAAAAAATGTATAAAAAATTATGAATTGAGAAAGTTGTTTCCGTGACGTGTTAGATCGTGATACAAGGATTCCGGTACATTTTTTTGTTTTGGCTTTATCTTACAAATGGCAGAGATATGGCATTTTGAAATTCTTGAGTTGCTGACATTTTGAAACAATCTAATTTTTATTATACAATAATTCCCATGCTGAAATTCGCATTCAAATTCAGTATTAACGAAAACCTGGATTGAATCTTCTATAATCGAGTTCCAAACAATTTAGCTTCGGGTGTTTGAGTAAAATGACTTGAATTTTTAAAAACATGGACTATGAAAGCTACCTTTTCCTCCTGGTACAGGCCAAAATGACTTTTTGTAATGAAAGCTACCTAAAAGTAGTACAATCTACATCTCGACGGTTTATCAAACCTCATCATACGTTAAATGACATAAACGTAATGTATAGATATTTATTTATTTAAAGAAATGTTTAGAATATTTAACAGAAAATCATATTGAAAGAATCAAATTGTGCTAATGCCAACTATAATCTAATAAAATTTATTTCGCTAAATTACCTTTTGACAGATTGATTGATGATAACATGTATATTTATAAAATTTAAGTCATTTGATACATAATGCTTATAAAGTGCCAAGAATCAAATCGGGGCGAATCTTCAAGTATTATCTGAATATAAATTACTTTCACTAAAAATTATCAAAGCAATAAAAGCAGCGATAATTTCTAGGAGCCTTTTAAAACAATTTTGCATTCATTTAAACTTCAATTATGTACCTTTATTCACTTAGATTGTAAACTATTTATTTATCATAGAACGTATTTGATACAAGTGGAATTTAATTTCCATTGCCTCCAGTCCTTCTTCTATCAATTATTTAAATCAGATATTTAAAAACACTCTTTCTCTATAGCTCTATACATTAATATCGCTTTTAGTATGCGTTAAACATATTTTGTATTTAATTTAAATACTTAATAACAAGTTGTAGAGACATTTAAAGCTGATTATATGAAATAAATCTTTTCATAAAGAAAATTATCAATACTATTCGTACAATTTGATAAATTAAATAAAAAATTATGTATATATTAAAGTCCCTGACGGCTCGGCCTACAGGCAGAGATAGATTTCGAAGACTCACACCGTGGGGCACCTGTTTGTTGGGAATTGCGGAAGAAATGACCTTTTTGCAGTGATGCGGAACCGATGAACCGCCCACTTCGAATCCTAACTTGTTTGCAGGTGGAGCCGGCAGGGATATATTTTTTTTTTTTTTTTTTTTTTTTTTTTTGCTATAAGGGTTGGTCCTATAACATACTTGTCAATACAAAAGTTTTAGATAATATTAAGAAGATTTATAATAAATTTAAGCGGATTTGATATCTTGTGAATTGACGAAGTTATGAATTTGTTTCTTCGAAACCCTCCCCCCCCCCTTGGGGCATTTTTAATTATATCAAAAATTTGCCATACATAAATTTTCGGCCCTTTTCTCAGAAGTAATAATAACTTTAAACGGATTCGATACATTTCATAATTCAGAAATTATGGCGTTTTTCAGTTTTCACAAAAAGCCCCCCCCCCCAGGTTCGAATTTGCCCATTAACGAACTTGACCGAGATTTTATGCCACTTGATTTTATGTATTAGTTCGGAAAATATTTGTGCAAAATTATTCGAGTTATCGTGTCCACAAAAAAGTGGCATAGATAGATAGATAGATAAAGTTTTGAACTGGGGGTGGTTTTGGGTTCTGGGAGTCTTGATCGGCATAGATCTGCAAAACATTTTCAAAAATTCCAACTTAGGGAAGAATGCAATAGGTAGTATTTCTTACGAAATCTACCTAAATTGTCTTCCTCTACAAAATATTAATATTTTTAAGTAGTTTTTCTATAACGGTATCTAGGGATCGTGATGAACATAAAAGGAAAAATTAATAAAGGATGAATCACCAGCGACTAGCACCGGAGTGATTCCGAATACCTAAACAATTTTGACAAAACATATATTCAACACTTTCCCCAAACACCATTATAGGCATGATCGTAAGTAGCAGCACATAATGCGATGCCATAAAAGTTAAGCTTAAAGTTACGTTAAATTCATAAAGTTAATACTTAAGTTATAATATACTTATATAAATTAGGAAATAGAACTTATTCCATTACTTCAAACATAGCTGAAACACATAAATATAAATAATAGAAAAGGACAAACTCACCAAGATGAAGTTAAGCTGTAATTTATTCACAAAATAGTGCACCAAAATAAAATAAATAAATCACTAACTAACATCACAACAGACATCTTAATCATATATGTAGCGATACGAGCTTTTCTAATAATACGAATGCATCAATGATAACAAGGATTATGAAGTCACTGACAATTGTAATCTAATATCTTTAGGATATATTATTTCAAATATCAGATACAGTTTATTATTATAATATTATATTTTCTTTAAATAAAATTTGCAGATCTTAGTAGATATAAAAAGTTATATTGAATTAGTGTTGTAGGCTCGATCCAGTGTATACAGTTATTCTTTAAATATCTTTGATAGTTCTAATAAGTTGTTACTTATCAAAGGAAGATGAAGGTTTTTAAGATATGAACAGCAAAAATTAGGAAGCTAGATTAATTTCTGAGAAGCAGCAACGTTTGGCGACAGGATGACAGATGGATATGTATATCTCTTCAATACACTCCTAAGTCTCAACACTTAAGAAGTTATATTTCCGTCAGTAAAACTTGACAATCAAACTGTTGAAACAGGCATATAAGAAGATTAAGAAGTAGAATTTTTGAAGTAGAATTACTTAAAGAACATTTAAATTGCTGATTCAGCCACAGCATTGATGAACAAACATATTAAGTGAAGATTCAAGAATTCATGAAAAAAAACATCTCAAGTGAATATCCAATCGCAGCTTATATTTGATCCAGCATCTCCATCCATCAGGAAGATATCATTTGTAGATTTAAATTTGACTTATTGTTCAATTCATTACATTAAAAAATTATTCAACATCTGGATACATCGTATTACTAAAATCACACATTAACATCATCCTAGAGTCCTGACTTTCGCCAAAGAAAATGGCAGAAGCCCGGATAACTAAAAATCGTAGCTACATCTTTTCGAATCTTGAGTAGAACTGAATACTCCCTAGAATTTCCCTCTCAGGTAAAGGTTCCAGGCGGTTACGCAACAACCAATCAAAAAATCCGAACCGTCCGAAAGTTACTGAACAAGCCCCAACAGATCATAGTCAAAGTTACAGTCAGACGTTTCACTGACACTTCCAACCCTAGCAACAGCATTAAATAGTATTTAGAACATTCGATCGCGACCTTGGAGCGCTGTCAAAACGACCTTGTTCAAAATCCGCGGGAAGAAAGGTTCTTGTTTACTTGAAGCATCTAAATACCCATCAATGGCGTCTGATCGCAAATCTCGACGAAATTCAAAACAGAAAAAACGAAAGTAATTAAAAATCTATAATTGCCAAACTAATGGATGAAAACAAATGAAATTTTAGCAATCTAAATAAAATTAAAATTTCTTTCCACCAGATATGTTTTTGAAAGTAAAAATATTTAATTTAAGAAATTTTGAAAAATGATTATTGGACTTAGAAATTTTGAAATGAAATATGGAAAAGTTCGTTATTCTGAAAGAATTTGCCTGAATTAAAATAAATGAATTTGAACTTTCTGAAAAGAATAAAATTAACAATTAACCAATTTTTTAATCAATATTATTAAAAAGGAAATATACTATATTTTAGAATAATTTATTTTAGACTGTATATTATTTAAAAGTTAGAAAAAGTAAGTTATAAATATTTTGTTTTTAGATAATTTGAAATGAAGTTTAATTAATATTGTAAAGTGAATGAAATGTAAATTAAAATTGAAATGAATATCCTAAAACATATGTAATGGAAAGATTCTGAAATTAAATTATACTCTCACCAAAAGTAAACAATTTAAAAAGAATGTTTGATTTAAAATGCAAAGATGAAACTTAGCCTAATTCATTTAAATGAATTTAATGAGTTTAATTAAATTGATGAATAAATTAAGGTTAAATATTAAAATCCTGAATAAATTAAGAGTCAAATTTTTAAATCATAACATTTTACCTCCAGAAAATGGAAAAAAAAAAAAGAGTAAAAAAAAAAATTTTGCCAAAGGGTTGAAAATTTTTAAAAAGTTTTGAATAAGACACACTGAACCGAACCAGAGCAAAATGAAATAATAACATTAAAAAACAATCACCTGAAAACACTAAAGTATGACATTTACCTTATGAAAAATATAAGTAATATACAAACTTTCTAGAAAATATCTATTGCACATTTAAAAATTCATCTAACTTTTGCAGAATATACAAACAAATAATAAAATTATTCCGTTAACAAAATACAACATATTGAATAGTGATAAAAATCCGAGAAGAATTATATACATAAACCAATTCAGAGATACTGCAAGTGACTTGTAAGTATATATATGTATGAAAAAATTACAGATGTTATCACAATTGAAGGTATGAGAATCAAACAGTTGTGAGTAATAAATATAAAATAGTTAGAAAATAAAAACAATTTAAGGATAAATTTTATATTGCAACACAAATACAAGGTATGTGTACTAAGAAGTTAGTGAGATATATGTGACTATGGAAAAAAAATGAATATGACTCTCCAAGATTGCAATTAAAAGTAATAAAAATAAATTTTACATAAATAATTAATATTGTGAATCATTGTTGTTCAATGATTTTTAAATAAACTATAAAATTTCTTAAATGAATAAATAAACATTTTAGAGCTCCCAAATTTTGCACACACTCCAAATCACCAAAGATACTGTTCGGCCAGTAAACAATATCCCTAATAACCCAAAATCCTAAGCAAAATATATCAGTAAAGTTATGTAAAAAGGAATTTTATTAAAGAAAATCAGTTGTAGAAATGCAGATCTATAAAATTTAAAAAAATAGGTAAAAATTGATTTATATAAAAGTAAAGATGATTTGCTGAGGATAATAAAAGCCGAAAAACATTGAGACTACCATATCTTAATGGTTCATACACTTCGCCTATTGCTCGTGTGGTAAAGGAACTTACCGATTCTCAGCATAGTATTTACCAACAATGGCGGAAAACAAGTCATGATTAAATTTGTATCTCTTGGATACATTAGCCATCCACAATTTTTTAAAGTGTACACTGTAAAAGGAAGAAACTGTTTGTTGTCCCCAAAATTAGAGTAGCCCGCGCGTAAGCTATTGATCTCCAAAATTAGCTAAACTTCACAAGAATCTTTTAAAAAAAATACAATTCGCCTCAATTTGATAGATACTGTCGGATCATAATATTACTATGTATAACAGCCTGAGGGAAAGGAAAAAATTTTGAAAGCTCATGACATTTTATATTATTTTTTATTTATCAATCATTATTTTTGATATATTTCTTTATACATCAATTTTGATTGATTTTACCTTTATTTTTATTTACAATTTATCCTTCATCACATTTCTCCAGTCTCAAAAAAAATTTTATTCATCATATTAATTTTCCTTAAGGAATTATGAGCTGTACTCATTTCTATATACATAATGATGAATTTTATTTACAAGTAAATTTAAACATTATTCCCCAGCGAAATCAAAATCTCTATGACACCTAAAAAAATAAAAATTTATTGTACAAATAGAGGATTTTAAAGTATGAAAAGGTAAAGTTGAACTATAGCAAATGAATTTTGGAAAAAAAAATCAAAATTTTCACTGAAGTTCTGTACCATCATCCGAAAACAAGTAGGTCCTATGAGGCGCATTCTCATGTTGTGCGGATCCTATGTTATCCGGAACAAATTATTGTTTCAATTTTACCAGACAGCACAAAACAAAAGCAAAAGTAGGAAATTAAATTTAATCTATATGATCGACAGAAACGCTTCAGGATTTCTCGCCACCTGAGATTTCAAACTAATGACAACTCTCAAGGGTTAACACAATTAGATTTTCACAATATAAATATTGACTTGTGCCTTTATAGTGGCAATAGATGCAAGAGCACTTTCCTAGTAATTTAAAACTATATATATCTTAAATATATGAAAAATAATAGGGAGGAATAATTTTAACTTGCTATAGTTAAAAAAATCAATTCTAAGGAATAATGGTGTCATGAGGTAATCTTATCAAATTTGTTTAATAATTAAATTAGTAATTTTATATCCAAAATGTTACAAAAAATATATCAGAATTTCTAAGATCAATAATGTTCACTCTAAATCATAAGGATTTACCGTGAAGGATTT
Organism: Maratus michaelseni; assembly: GCA_963931845.1. Taxonomy (NCBI): domain Eukaryota; kingdom Metazoa; phylum Arthropoda; class Arachnida; order Araneae; family Salticidae; genus Maratus; species Maratus michaelseni. Next base: position 436,208,785 of record OZ007587.1, on the reverse strand, counting down.
GTCAGAGGGGAAGAATCTAGGATCCTCCTTATAAATTCCCATGCTAGGCTGAGTTTCCCTTCTGTGTGTATTCTCCTACTACAACTCTTTGTAAACAAATAAAATTTCCGAAAACATCTATATTCCATATTTCAAATTAAATATAAATAGTATTTTATTTTAAATATTTTGTAAAGAAATTCTTTTATTTCAAAATAACACTTTTATGATTCAAAGTAGTATTTAGAGTTTAATAAATAATATTTATTAATTTTAAAGTAAAAGTAAAATTAAAACCACTTTTCGCTTCTGCAAATATAAATTATTATAAGCCATTCATTCTCCTAGATTTAATAATAAATTTTAAATAATATGACTTTAAAGTATTTGCCAGAAGATTCTACCTAACCTGATTTTCACTGAAATAGAACATTTATATATTTAATTTTATTATATTATTATTGAGATTATTGAAAATTAAAAAATATTCAGTTAAAGTAATTGACAGAAAAAAAATTATTAGACTTTATATAGTCTTTGTTTAAAATTCCTGTAGCAGAATATCTATGAAAGAATATAATCATATCAATCTTTTAATGGAGAGTCAACAAATTAAAAATTTTTTAAATATTGCACTTTTAAAATTATTGTAAATGAGTTGAGTCACATATGAAATAAATAAAATTAATTTCAAATTTTAAACCAGATAATCTTAATAATCTATAAAAAGTTTATGTACACATTGAAAATAAAATTGCACAAGTTTATATTCCACACAATACAATTACTTCCAACATTCTAGATGCTATATCAAAAATTTTCTTAAAATTTAAAACTTTATATGAATAAAATAAATTTCATCAGTTTGATTTCTTTTAAATCAATTATAAAATGTTTAATAATTTATATTTATTATTTTAATATAAATAATTTAATATTGCCAGTATTAGAAATTACCAAATACATATATATAAAAAAAATGCATACCATATTATTTACCTGCAAACACATTAAAAATAGCAATAATCAGAGCCAATTTATTTTTACCAACATTGCCATCTACATCTTTTATATTATAAATTTAATTTGAAAATAATACTTTTTAAATTATTGTTAATATTTTTTATCACCATATCTACTCTTAAAGAAAAATTAAGTTGAAATTACCGTTTTCAATTACGTTACTAAATAAATTTATTAAGTTTTAACTTATTTCAAAAGTAATAGTATTTTTATTTAAATTTAATCTTATCTGCAATTAATCAATTAAGTTATTTTGAATATCTGTTATCATAGACAAAAATATTTTAACAACGGCAACCACTAGACAAATTCAAATAATGTTACTGTCTGCTCTTAATAAAATAAAATAAGTTTCAGAAATGGCACAATAATAATCATTAAAGTTTGATAAGTAAAACACAATAAAAATGAGAATCACATATTATTGCATGAAAAAAATAAACACCAAGTCACTGACTGGTTCACGGCGCCAATAAATAGGAACACAACCCAAATCGTGACTGGTACACGGCGCCAATAAATATAACGGTATCTGGGGATCGTGATGAACATAAAAGGAAAAATTAATAAAGGATGAATCACCAGCGACTAGCACCGGAGTGATTCCGAATACCTAAACAATTTTGACAAAACATATATTCAACACTTTCCCCAAACACCATTATAGGCATGATCGTAAGTAGCAGCACATAATGCGATGCCATAAAAGTTAAGTTTAAAGTTACGTTAAATTCATAAAGTTAATACTTAAGTTATAATATACTTATATAAATTAGGAAATAGAACTTATTCCATTACTTCAAACATAGCTGAAACACATAAATATAAATAATAGAAAAGGACAAACTCACCAAGATGAAGTTAAACTGTAATTTATTCACAAAATAGTGCACCAAAATAAAATAAATAAATCACTAACTAACATCACAACAGACATCTTAATCATATATGTAGCGATACGAGCTTTTCTAATAATACGAATGCATCAATGATAACAAGGATTATGAAGTCACTGACAATTGTAATCTAATATCTTTAGGATATATTATTTCAAATATCAGATACAGTTTATTATTATAATATTATATTTTCTTTAAATAAAATTTGCAGATCTTAGTAGATATAAAAAGTTATATTGAATTAGTGTTGTAGGCTCGATCCAGTGTATACAGTTATTCTTTAAATATCTTTGATAGTTCTAATAAGTTGTTACTTATCAAAGGAAGATGAAGGTTTTTAAGATATGAACAGCAAAAATTAGGAAGCTAGATTAATTTCTGAGAAGCAGCAACGTTTGGCGACAGGATGACAGATGGATATGTATATCTCTTCAATACACTCCTAAGTCTCAACACTTAAGAAGTCATATTTCCGTCAGTAAAACTTGACAATCAAACTGTTGAAACAGGCATATAAGAAGATTAAGAAGTAGAATTTTTGAAGTAGAATTACTTAAAGAACATTTAAATTGCTGATTCAGCCACAGCATTGATGAACAAACATATTAAGTGAAGATTCAAGAATTCATGAAAAAAAAAACATCTCAAGTGAATATCCAATCGCAGCTTATATTTGATCCAGCATCTCCATCCATCAGGAAGATATCATTTGTAGATTTAAATTTGACTTATTGTTCAATTCATTACGTTAAAAAATTATTCAACATCTGGATATATCGTATTACTAAAATCACACATTAACATCATCCTAGAGTCCTGACTTTCGCCAAAGAAAATGGCAGAAGCCCGGATAACTAAAAATCGTAGCTACATCTTTTCGAATCTTGAGTAGAACTGAATACTCTCTAGAATTTCCCTCTCAGGTAAAGGTTCCAGGCGGTTACGCAACAACCAATCAAAAAATCCGAACCGTCCGAAAGTTACTAAACAAGCCCCAACAGATCATAGTCAAAGTTACAGTCAGACGTTTCACTGACACTTCCAACCCTAGCAACAGCATTAAATAGTATTTAGAACATTCGATCGCGACCTTGGAGCGCTGTCAAAACGACCTTGTTCAAAATCCGCGGGAAGAAAGGTTCTTGTTTACTTGAAGCATCTAAATACCCATCAATGGCGTCTGATCGCAAATCTCGACGAAATTCAAAACAGAAAAAACGAAAGTAATTAAAAATCTATAATTGCCAAACTAATGGATGAAAACAAATGAAATTTTAGCAATCTAAATAAAATTAAAATTTCTTTCCACCAGATATGTTTTTGAAAGTAAAAATATTTAATTTAAGAAATTTTGAAAAATGATTATTGGACTTAGAAATTTTGAAATGAAATATGGAAAAGTTCGTTATTCTGAAAGAATTTGCCTGAATTAAAATAAATGAATTTGAACTTTCTGAAAAGAATAAAATTAACAATTAACCAATTTTTTAATCAATATTATTAAAAAGGAAATATACTATATTTTAGAATAATTTATTTTAGACTGTATATTATTTAAAAGTTAGAAAAAGTAAGTTATAAATATTTTGTTTTTAGATAATTTGAAATGAAGTTTAATTAATATTGTAAAGTGAATGAAATGTAAATTAAAATTGAAATGAATATCCTAAAACATATGTAATGGAAAGATTCTGAAATTAAATTATACTCTCACCAAAAGTAAACAATTTAAAAAGAATGTTTGATTTAAAATGCAAAGATGAAACTTAGCCTAATTCATTTAAATGAATTTAATGAGTTTAATTAAATTGATGAATAAATTAAGGTTAAATATTAAAATCCTGAATAAATTAAGAGTCAAATTTTTAAATCATAACATTTTCCATAATCTCTTTAGATATATTGATCCTATAACAATACATATTTTAAGAATAAGCTTTCCAAAAGCATTATCAGTCAAAATAATAAAAAACTAAAATACAGCAAAGAAGGTAATCATCTGATATTTTAATTGCAATCGTTTTATGGAATTTGAAATTTTATGCTATTTACATCATAAGAGCTTAGATAAAACAAATCAAATTTATTGATCCATGTAATTTTCTGTGTATTATCTTATTAGGAACATCTTGAATTTTAAAATATTGTTTGTAAAAAAATAATATCGAGAGTTTAGATTTAACAATCCATCTTTCCTCTAGAACTTGAGTTTAAGATGTTACAAAACAACTTATCTAGTATGTACTTAGAAATGAAATATACTTTAAATAAATGAGATTTTTTTCTTTAACAGGAATACTTATGAGGTAGTTGAAATAATGTATCGCCCTCTTTGTTTCTATTATATTTATTTATGAAACTCTAATCTAGTTTACGAAAATTACATTTTTTGAAGTCCACCAACAAATTAAATGAAACAAATGACTCAAACTTTAAATGTAAAAACATATGTATTAGTTAGTTTTTTCTTATTATAGATTTATGATATAAAAAAGAGCAATATTTAAAATCAATCGGATACATTAAGTATTAAATCAAAAATGTCTAATTTTTAAGGATGTCCACACTCACTATTCCCGACTTTCTCGCAGTACCCTCAAAATACGTTTATTATTATTATTATTACTTGTTTGAAAGTGATGAAATATTGTAAAATAATTTCTGTCTATAAAAACTATTCGCAGATAGTTAAAGTTCGTAATTTTATTCTTTTTTCGGGTTTTAAACAATATCAGGATATTGCGCCAAATGTAAATAGTATTGTGTCTATACTGTCGAATAATTATACCTTTTTAGAATCTCGGGGCGAAAAGAATATTTCTTTTATAACACCAGAAACACTACTTTGCTGGCATTTTCATATATTTTATTACCTGTTGACACAAAACACATCCCAAAAACGGAACATTACACACACACACACACACACACACATATATATATATATATATATATATATATATATAAGACTGAGACTTCACTTTTACATTCTTGGAGAACAAAAAAAAAAAAAAAAAACACGACATAACAATTTTCTATTTACATCACCGCACTTCGAATAACGGACATTTTTTTGGCCAAGCTCACACGTAACTGATCATAAGTATCTCTCTCTAGATCACGTGATGCGTTGCGCATTTCGCCGGGAGGATCCATTTTTTCTAGAAGGGGATTTCTGCGTTACAGTATCCCATAATACTAGAAATTCCTCTTTAAACTTATCGAAAGAAAGTAGCATATAAAAAAAAGTTTGGTTGGTTTGTTTATTTCTGACGGTCGATAATTTACTCAAGGGATATAGGCTCTAGGGGAAAGCGCCCTCCGTTGAGGTCTTTCTAAGGGATCTTAACCCGTATTTACGGCAAGTTTAGAAGAAAACCACGGACAACTCCGAATGGTTAGGTCAACGAGCGCGACGGGGTTATGAACCCAGCACCTCCCGTCAACCAGCTTTAAGAGCAGAACCTCACAGCCACTGCTGTGTCTTGTTGGTTTGGACTAACAAGATGGTAGACAGCGGGACTTCCGCCGAAAATGGCATCCTATCAAATTTAACCCTTCTTTGCATGAGTTTTTCTTTTACAATTGTGTTTTTTATACATATATTAAATATTAGACACCAGAAAGTTTAAGATAGATTTTTAACTTTGTTCAGCAACATAGTTCACGGGAAATTTACTGAATTAATATTTCTATATAAATATAGTGGTGGCGAAGAAGTTGATTTATTTATTAAAAGTTAAATAAACGGTGATGGAAATTTATATCACTATGCAATTAAGGGTTAGATGTCAATAACGGAACTGGGATTCAAACCTGACTTTCTTTTTTTTTTCTTTTTTTTTTTTTTTTAATAGTAGCTCTTCTCCCATACAATAGTAAACTAGTCGTTGGGGGGCACCGTAATACTTACCCATCATGGTTATGCATAATATAAAATATTAAAATAAAAAATGTGTAAACTACTTATAAAATGCATTGCAATTCGAATAAAATCGTGACTTGATGCCGTCATAAACTTTACAGGCTCGGTTACTGAATTGCTTAAAAGAGACATCTTTATAACTCCAAAAACAATAATCCTATTAACTAGCGGTTTATTGCATCTGATTAAGCGTCTCATTTCCAATTAAAATATATCTGTGAATTGAAATTTAGTTCAAATACAGGGTCATGAAAAATCGAAGAGTGTGGTAAATGGGATTACAAATATCTCGGCAACTAATTATCCGATCAACTTCATGCTTTATGCAAAATTTGTGTTTTTTTTATTGTCTTTTATATTCACTCCTTAAAATAAACAGTTTCAAAAATTTTTATAGACTTTTTATCAGAACGAATATTTCGAGAGTCCGAAAAAAATAGTTCCGGATAATCGAGGTTACTGAAATTCAATAAGCTTCTTCCCATTATTACATGCTAAGTACATACCAAATTTCAAGTATCAATTTTTTCGGGAGATAGGGCGTTTACAGACACACAGGTGGGCGGCAATTTTTTTTTTTCTAAAAATGTTTTTCGGAATCTCCAGTGTCTGAAACGTGTAAATCCGTCAATTTTTTTTTTTTTTCGATTTTCAAAACGATTACAAGACTTGCCCTATACTACGTATGATGGGTAAGTAATAAATGAAATAGTATAAAGCAAAACACTTTACAACTTGTTTTCTTTAAAGTAAAACTCTTTTATTTTATTAATTTTAAAATGTAAAATAGCATTTCAAAATCTAAAGAAAATAAATAAATAGATCACTTGTAGGAACTATGTGATACATAATTCTTTAACTCGCATTGGGCAATGTTGCCATTATTATTTTATTCATTTCCGAAGTAGTAGAGAAAAACATTATGTTAAAACTATATTTTCTTTTACTGCTAGAGATATATTTTTATAAAGCATTGTTACATTATTACAAAGCAAAATCAGCACTAAACATCATTTGTCATTATTCAGCAGCTGTAATAGACAGTTTAAAACCATTATCAATTGCCACTTTTTTTTTTGTTTTAGTTTCAAAATAAAGAAACAATTACAAAAAGCATTAACTCGAAAGGAGACGCTTTACGATGCAGCTGACAAGGGGATAATGCGGAATTAATTATCTTTATTTCTTTTTTCATTTAGCTTGGAAGATAAATGATAAAATAATGTATATTAAAATTAAAGTAATAACTAATAGTTTTTTTTTTTTTTTTTACAAAATTTTTCTTTTGTGATTCCTTAAATTTAAAAACAAAATTCATTAAATAGTTATTACAAAGAAATAATGCGCACATGATCATTATGTTTTAAAAGCTATCAGATTTATAAAACTTTTATTTATAAAATATAAAATATTCTTATATAGGTCCTAGAATGCATTGAAGATATCCTTGATCACGGATAGGTTTTCTATACATATTTGTCATTCAGTTTTGTCATTCTATTAAGTTTCAACCAGACACGATAATATTTATAACACTTTATTTTGAAGTCAATTTTAGGTCTAATAGTAGCTGTTTAACTCGTTCTACGCACGGGAGTTCATGAATTTAATTCTAAAACCAAAATTAAAAATAAAAATAAGTACAACCGAGCTAAAGTTTATGAATACAAAAATTTGTTATGTCTATTATAAATCAGTATTTACTCAACCAAAAGTCCGGAGTAAAAATTCGACGTACGTAAAAATTTCACATCAAATAGGCAAAATAATAATCGAATATGAAATGTAAATTAGTATAAAAATGCATTGACAACAATCAGCATTAAAATATCTAAATAAGAATTACGAATTTTCCTTAAAATATCTAAAGAATTACGAATTTCCCTGTTAAAGTGTTTAGTTGTTCAGTAACTATTCGATTTAGAAAAATATTTTTCTACTATTGAGCATTTTTTAATGACATTTAATTTATCATGTTTCTATAGCAGCAGACGATAAAACGATATCTTTTGAAGAAGGGAATAAATAGAATAAAAAGTATTGTTTATGATAATTTTTTTCTTTATATTTTAAAGGTAATAATTAAGAGAAATTAAATAATTTCTAATTATTTGCATGCGATGTTAAAGAATTATCGTAATACCCGTATTGCAGCGTGGACTACATAATATGTATATCTCACATTGCAGAGTGACCATTTAGAACTGGTTAGAACTCGCGCGATTACGACTTAAACATAAAAAAGGCAAAAATTCGTCAAAAACAAACAAACAAAAAAACAATTAAATTTAAAATTTTTGAATGAATTTTTTGCCCCAATCGTTCATGAACCCCATACCAGCAGCACCAGAGGTAGCAATGATTTTGTTTCGTGTTTCTAGGAATGTACAAAATGCCTAATCATATTTTAAAAATATATCTGTTTTACTGATCATTAAGGTATTTTATTCCAGCCCTAATTTTTAAAACTATTTTTAACATAGTTGAAATAGTTTATACATTCTTCAGTATGTTTGTCTGTAAGTATATTTTCCCTCTGCCGTCTGTCTGTCAGTGCTCTAACTGTGGTATTCATACTCAGATTACCATGTAACTGATATATGCAATCTAAAAGCGACATTTACAAAACTGCGAAAAATTACTCATCTGAGTGTATCGTACAGTCAAAATGGCTCCGAATCAAAATTACTCATGTTTGCAACATGTATATACTCATTTTTGAAAACATGCACATACTCACGAATAAAACATTATGTGCTCATTGAGTATGTCCATGTTTCAAAAAGTAGTATAAACTGACGTCTATATGCTCATTTTTGCATACTTCCATGTTTAAAAAATGAGTTTGAACATATTCTAATCATTTTTTAGTATGTCAATGTTTCCAAAATGAGTATGAATTGACCTCTATGTGCTCAGTTTTGAGTATGTCCATGTTTCAATATTATGAGTATTTCTGGTATTTCAGAATTGCGAGCATTGGGTCGTCATATTTGAAACAAAAAGAACACATTGATTTACTCATTTTCATTTTTCTCATTGAGGTACTTGTATAAGGTTGCCTATTGTAGATAAAATCCGTAGCATTTATGGTTCATGTGCATGAACACACAAAATAATTCCGTTACATTATGCTAGACAGGTAAAATTGCTTTTGTGCACTACAATGATGGTACGATATTTCAAACATAATGAAATCTATATGCTTTACTCACATGGACTACAACATGCTTTCTGTAGAGAGTAGAATATGTAGTATTTATCGTTCGTTTATAGGACAGGAATTTTATTATGAGGACTTTTGGGGAGCATTTCAACAATGTGTCACAACTTCAAATATAATGAAGTTAACATGCTATCACTGGAGTACTCTACAACATGTTTTATATAGCTTATAGAGTTTGTAATATTTATTGTTCCTTTACAGAGGCGCGCAAAATATTTTGGTTACGTGATTCACTATGATTGATAATTCCTGGAAGTGCGTTTTCAGCTGTAGTACTTATTTTAAAACTTAATTATCTGCAGGGTTATTATGTGATGCGCATCAATTCAACAGATCATAAACAAGGAGAGCACGAAAAAATTCGCACACATTGTCGACTACGGGTAGCAATTGCGAAAAAAAAAATTTCCACATCTTTTCTTTAAAGAAAAATTTTTTTTTACTGTATAAAATAAGGAAAATGTGCAATCTTCCAACAGTGAAATGTTTTTCATAAACTATGCGTAATGCATGATTTTTCTTCTTTGTTTAATATACGTGGGCTGCTCAATAAGTAATAAGACTAATTTTACTGCCGCGAAACCACTCATTGGAATGTTAATTTCTGTGGCATAAAAAAGTTTGTTGTCTGTATTAACAAAAGATACCGATAGATGGCGTGTACAGGCTTATGTTCCTGAGTATCACGTGATTGAACTGAAGCGTGTTTGCGGGCGCCAACGAGAGCTGCCAGCTGTGGAAATGAAAGTGTCGATGGAACAACATTATGCGATTAAATTTTGTGTTCGTCTGCAAAAATCAGCATAGGAGACCTTTGACATGATACGTGAAGCTTTCAACGATGAAGCAATGTCGAGGGCAAGTATTTTTCGCTGGCGTAAAGCTTTTAAGGAAGGAATACAAAACGTGGAAGATATTAAACGTGAGGGACGACCATCACAGAGACAATGCTTAACACAGTTGCGGTTATCATCAAGGAGGACCGCAGAATGGCGAAATGGCTTCCTATTGCACCATGACAATGCCCAAACACATATTGCTCGTTGCGTACAGGATGTTTTGCAGCAGAAAAACGTAGAGATTTTACAACACCCTCCTTACAGTCCTTATCTCGCTCCATGCTATTTCTGGCTATTTCCTCAACTTAAGAAGCCATTACGAGGCAAACATTTTTGCAAGCAACAAAGCATCTGTTAAGGCTGCGGAGGCGGTTTTGAAAAAGCTCTCAAAAAACGGACTTTTACATGTTTTTAAGAAGTGGACAGAACGTTGGGATAAATGCATTACGTGCCGCGGTAGTTATTTTGAAAAAAAACCATGTAAATGATGACGATTAAAGGTATTCTGTATTTTTTATAATTTTAGTCTTATTACTTATTGAACAACCCTCGTATAAGTAAATATCGCAGTTGAAATATCATTATGTATGAAGATCTGAAGTAGAAGTTGATAATGAGAAATCAAATATATATATGCTACTAATTTTAATTAAATAAAACCTTTTCATACTAGCTGAACTTCAATCATGTAATTGATCTCACCTAATTAATCACAAAAGTAATCACCAACTGTTGCGACAGCCGTGTCTACGGCTTTGAAGGCCATGATATACTACATGCAAATAGAAATGAATGGGAGTTAGGTTACGGATGATTGCTATGGAGATTGTCATTCCAGTTTCCGTTCATTTCATTCTAACTGGGGGATCGTGAGGATATATCATATCATATCATAACATGATAGTTCTCGGCTGTGTTCGTGATTCATCAAGTCAGATCAATTACACATACTAAGATTAGCTTGTATGAAAGGATTACCTACTAAACTATGTCACTGCCTCTTGGACTATAAATGTTTAGGCTTCAGATTGTGACACACATTGAGCCTACTTGTCTTGTTTTACTTATTAAAATAAATTATCACACTGTAAAAAATTGCTGCAGTAAAATTACTGCAGCAAAGATTCCAGGCAATGTCCATAAGAAAACGGGTTTTGTACCTAGGTAAACGAGCTTTTTTCTTACATAAACGATTTTTACCCGTAAAACATAAAATTTACAATAATTGACCGTTTACCTTGAAAAAGATGCATTTCCCGTAAAATTACGGCAGTAATTTACGAAGAATGCCCATGAATTTACAATTTTTTTTTTACAGTGCACTCACATACACGAGTTATTTGTGTCAGTAATGGTCGAGTGCCATAGGTGGATGATTGCTATGGAATTATGCATTTGAGTTCCTGTTTATTTCCTTCTAATTAGAAGATATTGAGGCTCTCATCCACCGATATCTTAATATGACAACTCACGGCTCTTTTCGTTATTGATTAAGTATGATCATTTACACATATTAAGATTAGCTTGTATGAAAGGGTTAACGACTACAGTATGTCGCTGCCTCATGGACAGTAAATACTTATACGATAATGGATAGCACATCAATGCACGTGCAGGCTTCAGATTGTTCACATATTTGGCATACTTATCTTGTTTGTTTTATTAAAATTGATTCACACTCACTCACGTTAATTGTGTCAGGAAATGTGCTTTATAACGACATCACACTTTTTCATGCAACTATTGGGTATTTATATACTTGTACAAAATATACTAAGATAATGGTAATGCAAGTATATTTACGCAATTTAGAGTACGGAAAGTCAAATAGACGGCCAGATGGCCAGAAACCGGAGGTCATAAACAATTTTTCACGATGTTAGAAAGTTTCAGAAAAAAAAATTGTGATAAATGAACTCTGAAGCAATCCCCTGAAATTATAACATATTTTCTAAAATTTGTATCTATCCATAAAATTAAATTAAGCATGATATGTTTATATGTCTAATGTACTGCACATAAAATAACTTGAAGTTGGAAAAAAAATACTGTTGTTGTATTTTAGTAAGTTAGTAATGATTAATTTTCAAAACAAATAGAAGTTGTAAAGAAAGAAAAAAAATAAAAAATATAGTGACCAATTTCACATTCAAGATTTCACTTTAAAGAAATAATCATTTCAATGAGTTCTTGAATCGACTTCAGCTTCAGTAAATGATCAAAGAGCAGTGAGTGAAAATTTCAACAGATAATCAGAGAGAAATGGATAAAAAGAGTAAGTTCTGCGTATTTTTCTGTTGTTTTTTTCTCACTAACTGACTGAAAAGAAAATCATGAAATTTAAAAGAATAAATAAAGGATTTTTATCGGAACAAATTCGTATAAAGCATTTCAAAGAAATGTTCCAACAATAGTTTCCGCATCTCTCCTCAACAACTTATAAATGTTTGAATATGATGACTTTTAAAAATTACTTATAAAGCAGGTTCTACTGGCTTCAGAGTTCCCGATTTTCTTTTATATTGTTCTTAAGAAAATCTTCTACAATTTGTTCAATTACAACTTCCTTCTAAAATCGGCAAAAAATTTAAGATCTCAAATATATATATATATTATGAAGAAACGTTTGCACTTTCCAGTTTACGTGCACGGAAAGGGAAGGGAATTGTTCATGCATATTGTCTGAAAACTTATTGAGTATTTTATATACACAAGCATTCTTTTCAATATATACACGATTTATTTAATATAAAAAAGCTATTTATCCATTTTATAAGCAAACCAAAGTAAATTATGATAAAGGAAACATTAATAATAACATGAATATAAACTAAAAGATTATTTATAAAAGTAAAATGTTTATATAGACACACACATATATATATATATATATATATATATGTGTGTGTATGTATGTATGTATGTATGTATGTATGTATAAACAACCATAAACGTTTATTACACACGAATATCAAATTCATGTTAATATCAAATTGATGGTAGTATCAAATCCAGGGCTTTTCTTCAATAAATATTTTTTATTTGAAGCAGTAATTAATAATTTTAGTGATATATAGTAAACATAATTTTCATGAAAGTTACTTTTAAAGTACTAGACGTGTGTATTTGTTTTTATATTTCCATAAGGCAACGTGGTGGGCGGTTTTACATACATAGGTTATAAACTAATCTCTTAATATAATTTGTATAGGTAATTTAAATTAGACTACCTCATACATTAAACATTTCTTGATGGATTTATTCATCACTATCTAGAATAATTTAAAAACTTTTATTTACAGGTAATAGTTTAAGAATATTTGAATAAATTTGACATTTTAATGAAATCTTCATTAACAAATAGAAAATCGACATTTCTAAGGAATAAAATCATATTGAAGCTTTAAATTACCATGTAAAAATAATCGTGTATACGTTATTAATAAAGTATAACTATTCAGATATATTAAATATACACATCACAAGAAATAAAAAGCATGACAGCAATTAAAATCATAGCAGGCACGAAACAGAATAGAAGCCATTAATTAACAAAAAAAGCTATTCCATCTTACAAATATATTGCTTGAAATGTGCTTCCTTTCTATTGATTAGACGGTACTTATGTCATTTTCCCTCACGCATAAAAATCTGTAAAAATAACAGACAGCAAATAAGAAAATACTAAGTTAGTAATTAACATAGAAGCGAAGTCGCTGTTCTTTCTTATTATTGATCTCTGTTAATTAACTTTTTCTAATGAATTATCTTGCTAATCGAACGCGGAAAATATTGCTGGCTGAGAGAAATGGTTTAATTTTTAAAGCAATAGTTTTAGTATGTCACAACATCTGTATTAAATTATATTTGTTTAGGAAAATTAAATATAATTTGAAAAGTTCTTTAATGGGGTTATTTTTTTAATAGATATTATCTTTATTATTTGATTGTGAATGTATTTTGTTTAAGGAAAAAATATTTATGACGAGTATTATAGACTAGTAATATTATTTCCGATCTTATATTCTGATTAACTGTTGTTTTTTCTTGTATAGTGAGGGTAAGCAACTGGAAATATCGCCGAAACAATCAACACATTAATGACTCATACTTAATGAGGTGAACATATTAAATACTTTCTATCACAGTCTTGCACAGATGCATTACACACAGCCAGTCACGCGAATAGGATATAGACTAATAAGATATATTATTTGAGATCTGAAATTCTGATTAAATGTAGTTTATTCTTGTTTGTAAATCTAAAAAACTGCACATATTGTCCATTCAATGGATATACATAAATGACTCATTAACGATGAGCTGCAAATACTAAATACTTTCGATCACTGTTTTACACAGATGCATCACACATAGTCAGTCACGAGAATAGGATATAGACAAACACGATATATTAGTTGCGAGTCTGATATTCTGACTATCTGCTCTCTTTATTCTTGTTTTGTAAGTGTAAGAAACTGGAAATATTGTGCATGCAATGAATAACATAAAGGACCCATTATTGATGAGCTGCAAATGTTAAATACTTTCGATCACAGTCTTACACAGATGCATCACTCGCAAATAAATCACGAGGATAGGATATAGACTAATAAGATATTATTTGAGATCTGATATTCTGACAATCTGCTCTGTTTATTACTTACCCATCATACGCAGTATAAGGTAAGTCTTATAATCGTTTTGAAAATCGAAAAAAAAAATCTGATGGATTTACACGTTCCAGACACTGGAGATTCCGAAAAATATATTTTTAGAAAAAAAAATTGCCGTCCGTCCGTCTGTCTGTGTGTCTGTAAACGCTCTATCTCCGGAACAATTTGAGATAGAGGTTTGAAATTTGGTATGCACTTAGTATTTAATAAGGGGAAGAAGCTTATTGAATTTCAGTAACCTCGATTATCCAGAACTATTTTTTTCAGACTCTCGAAATATTTGTTCTGATAAAAGGTATATAAAAATTTTCGAAATTGTTTATTTTAAGGAGTGAATATAAAAGATTAAAAAAAATCATAAATTTTGCATAAAGAATGATGTCGATCGGATAATGAGTTGCCGAGATATTTATAATCCTATTACCACACTCTTTGATTTTTCAACTATTTTTGAACTATTTTTTTTCTCTCAAACAAATTTCCATCCCTTCATTATGTTATCCATAAAATTTGACGACTTTCTTACCAATAGTTTCGTCTGTAGACAACTTTAATGTAGCGCCGTTTAATTATGGACACCCTGTACATGTTTTATCTCATATTCTGCTGAGAAGGTTTAGTCACATGCGCAGTTAGGGGAGCAGTGACAGATTGAGTAAAATATATTTTTTTCAATTATCCCGTAAAACAAATTACTCACAATGTTCTCTAGTTGTAGCAGATGGCCACACGGTTTCTATACAGCTTTTGCGTTCATTTGTTTATTAATAGCACGTATATTCATAAAAAGTAAAAAAGTTTATTTAAAAAAATGATTTTATATATTTTATAAAATCCAGGGTTTACATCAGAAATAATTTATTGGAATTAGAATATATATATATATTAAATATTTCATGGATGTGAGCATTTGAATGTAATGACTTTTAATTGCGCATTCGCGAACTAGAGATTTTTTTTTCTAATTTAGTCGTCAATTATATTCAGCAACTTATATAAAAAGGCCAGTCGAATATCATGAAATTTGAAAAGATATATAGATTATATAATAAGCTGAATTTCATTGTAAAAGTAGCTGAATAATAAAGAAGTTTTCACAAATTCTCATTTTTTATTAACCGATCTCCATTGAAGGAGTTTGTATTTAATAGATATCCACTTGTAAATTTTAAACACGTGTTTTGATTTTCATGTCTTTTTTGTTGGAAGAGACACTTTCTGATATTTATACCAAGGCGAACTAAAACATTACTAAAAGTGACAATAAGAAATAAAAAAAAACAAATTTTGGAAAATTCCATACCATAAAACTACTTTTAGAAAGCAACTGAAATTTGGCTTCTTATGTCGTCGATATCTTTCAAACTCTTTACAATATTCAACTGTTTTTTTTTATATTAGTTGAAAGTTATAGTTGACTACAGAACTAAAAAAAAAAAAAAAAAAATTATCGCACACGTGTGAGCAGTTTCATATTATTTCATGAGAATACTGGTATATCGTTGAACATTTAATGTTTATATTCAAATTTCAACTAATATTGCTACGGCTCTTTCATAGTACTATTGTACCTACATGCTATATAGAAAATAAAGAATTTTTTGAAAACTTTTACAAGAACTTTCTTTTTATTATCATGAATATAGATGCTATTATAACACAAATGTTAAGCAGGACTCATAGTCTTGCTCTACAGCTGAACTTCGATTATTTTGTTTTATAGGACGTTCTCAAATATTATTTCTCATTCAATGTCTTATGTGTCCCCTAAATGCCGTCATGAATAAGCCTCCGTTGAAAAATACGAGGTAAAAAGTTTTCATAACATGTTTGATATTCCAGAAGATCTGTGAAATATTGGGGATTGAAATTTATGCAGGTCACATTTTTTTTTCACCGAATCTACACCATTATTTAAGACAATAATTTTAAAGTCAAAATATTCCGTTAAACAATTAATGAAACAATATGTGTTCGATTACAGTACTGACCGCAAAGATTTACTAGATATTAATTATTATATACTTATATTTACCACAGATACAGAGTGTTTCTATCAATAACCCGGAAACGGTGATAGATAGAAACATGAAACCAGTGGTACGTTTATTTAAAAAAATGTAAGAATCTGATACATAAATCTCAAAATTTAGTTAAAAATAGCACCAATAGATGGTTCTGAGAGCGTTAAGAATACTTCTAAAGAGAGTTCAGAAACATAGAAAGACTAGCCGTCGAAGATTTCGCCATTGAAATCTGACCTCTATTAGCGTTTAGTGAAAATAAATCCGAAAGCTATGTATACCATGGAGAAACGTGTATTTCTTGTGTTGGAGTACCAGCGCTTAAATCAGAGTACTACTGCCACAGATAAATGTTTTAAAACGCGATTTCAAGTCGCAAAAAACCCAGATGGGAAAAAAAAATTCGTGATATTTAAAAAAAATTTCAACAGATAGGCAACGTGACCGATGCGTTAGTCGGAAATGTTCTTCGGACCCACTCCGTCGTTACTCCTGAAAATTCAACGACACTTGCTGCAGTTACTGACCGTAATCCGAATAAATCTGACCGCAGACTTGCAGCTGAATCCGGATTCAAGCCATACAGCAGGTACAGAATCCTTCAGAAATCATTACACATGTTTCTTTACAAGATTCAATGCCGGAACACCATACCAGTTCAATTTTAACGACAACGAGAGCATTTCGCTAACGACATGTTCGAAGAGATTGATTGTTCTGGTTTCGATGTCGGCCGAAAATGGTTTACAGATGAGACCCATTTTTATCTGGATGGTGTCGTCAACAGACACAATTGGCGATTTTGGGGTGCAGAAAATCCACATTTGACTCACGCACGACCACTCTATAACCAAAAACTTACATTTTGGGCTGCAGTCTGTCGCAAAGGCATTATTGGTCCCTTCTTCTTGCAAGAAACGGTGACGGCTGAGCGGTATATTGCGCTTTTGAAATAATTTGTCGCCACTCAACAAGCGTTAGACGATCGACCAGGCACGGCGTGGTTCATGCAAGATGGGGCTCGTTCGCATCGTACAGAAGACGATTTGGCTTTCTGGATGAATACATCGACGATAGAGTTGCGTTGAACTATTCGACAGTGCCAGGAAAATACATAGACTGGCCTCCGTATTCACTCGACCTCACTCCCTGCAATTACATTTTGTGGGGTACATTAAAGGACATTGTTTACCGGAACAATCCTTTAACACTCGGCGAGCTCGAAGAGGCTATTTGTCAAGCTTGTGTGTCGATTTCCGGTGACACACTATAGAGAGTCACTGACAATTTCATTCTGCGTTTGCGACATGTCTGTTATGTAAATGGTGCACATATTGAATCACTTTTAATGTGATACGCCTATTTATCTCAGCGCCATCTATCGGCGCTATTTTTAACTAAATTTTGAGATTTAAGATTCATTTTTTTAAAAATAAATATACCACTGGTTTCATGATTCTATCTATCACCGTTTTCGGATTATTGATTTTTAAAGTTAGGGGTCCTTTGTGAAACACCTTATACTAACTAGAATTTTCCCTACCCACGCAAATTATTCCTCACCACCTCATAAAACAAATAAGTTGCATTTGAAACGAAAGTTTCCGTAAAAATAAGTTTCTAATATAAAATTTTTGGTGGACGAAAAATGCATCTGAGGTGCTATCACAATATTCAATAAGTAACATTCTAAAATCCATGATAAAGAGATTATTTATAATCCTAAGTTTTACCTGGTCTTTTACGATTAATTAGAATGTCAATAGATCAATTTTCTAAATTTTTGAATTACCCTTTGAAAGATTTTTATTTTTATTTTTTTTTTCTGTTTACTTATGAAACTTTTCATGAATGCTTTTGTCACGAATGCAGTATTAGCAATGAAGCAGGAAATTTAGACGAAAAAGCGAGATGAAAAACAAGTTCTGTTCACAAACGAATTTGTTATCATAAGAAATACATTTTAAAACATAATTATCGTTGTTCAGTTAAATTAAGTCTTTATCCAAGCATTTGCAGCAGATTACTAATCTAATTATTTTTTGTAGTAACATGTCCGTAAATGAATAAGAAAATTCTATTTTTCTTTAGATGAAGCATATTAATTGAATTGAAACATTAAAATTTGAACTACTAAATGAAAAACATAATTTACTATTCCTTAAGTTTATTTTCGTATACATTTGTAAATAAACTAAGTTTCTTAATTCATACAGAATATATATCATTGAAGTAAGTCTTCCATATGAAATGTAATTCGAAAGAATTAATTATTGTATTGTTAATCGTTTAAATAATATAAATCCAATAAAATGTTCCCACTCTTTTAAACTACTTTTGGTCACAAAGTTTGGTCTCTGTTGTATCATTGTTATGAATTGGAAATCGATATTAAAGCATACTTCGAAATATAAAAAGAATATATATTCGTGAGTTTAGTGTTCTTTGTATAATTATCTAAATAATCTCTTTCTATAAACTAATAAACTGTTTGAAATATTTTATAAGTATTGTGAAAACAGAATATATTTTCAAAAATCAATCAAGAATTTTCAGATCAGTAGTTTTAACATAAATCGAAAAATGCAGGGATATAAAGTTAATGAACGGAAGTAGTTCGATGATTTGAAATCGATTATTTTAAATAGAATGATGATTTCAAATCGATAGTGCTTGTTGAAGCATCCACAGTGAATCTTATATTACTCTTTACCTTTCAAATTTTATAACTCTATAAATAATTCAATAGGGGTTTGTCGTATTAAGTTAAAACTATATTATGTACATATTGATCGATAAATAAATATTCTTTGAAGAAATACAATGGACTAGATTAAGGGAATGTGGTTATCCATTGTTGTAAAATTAAGGACACAATACACTTACAAATGGAGAAATAAAATTATTATTCAATTATACATATAGTATTGTGGTAACTGTCAATAGAATACCTATTCAAGAAAATTGGTGCATATTAAATATCTATGCCAGTTTTATTATTACCTTGTTGCCTAATAAGGTTTTTTTACGCATTGCAATATAGACAATTTTGCCATGATAACGTGCGTTAAACAATCGTTAGCAAATATTTTTACTCTACATCGTTAAAAGTTTGCTATTAATTTATTCTATTTCTTTATTTGATTAAATATGTTAATTTATATAATTTTATTGTGAAACTTATTAAAGAGGTTGTTAAAAAAAAATTGGCATTAGAAGCACAGATTTGCATTTGAGATGAATGCATATAAAACCTTTCTTATTAATTTTTTTTTCTAAAGTACTTTTGCTATATGAATAAAAAAAATCTTTTTAGTCACTTTGCAGTATAGGTTTCAAATATCAAGTCCATTCATATTTACAAAAATTTTCTATGATCTGAAAACAATATGAAGTTACAACTTACTCATTTCAGCTGGAGAATAATCTATCCAAGGAAAAATTATTTGGTGTTGTTTCATGCATTTTTTAATGAATATTTGGAATGTGACAGAACAGTGCAAAATACTGTGGATGATTCCTCATTCTGAAATTATACATCATTTCATCAAAAGAAATATTTAATCAATAAATAATATTTTTTTGTGAACGATTTACAACTTTCAGCACATAACTATCAGATTGCTAAAAAAAACTTTGCAATTTTCGGAATAACAAAACGATTAGGTTAATTTCTAAAAAAATCAAAATTTGATTTAAAACATATTGTAATGATTTTGATTACTTTAACTTGCATACATTTGAATTTATTTAAGCGAGAACTTGTCATTTGTCAATTTCACTTTTTTTCTTTTATTTCCGAGGGGTGGGACATTTTACGATAACACAAAATTTTATTTTCTTATCCAGGATGCAGTTGCATAATTCAGCTGATGTATGTGTCTACAAATTAACAAATGCTGTCTGAGGAAATCTGATTTTTGAAAGTTTTTCAGAATTATTTAATTTATTTCTTTTGTCGGACTTTTCTGCAAATTTCATTTTTAAAAATTCGATGTCATTTTCCTGGAATAAAATCGTCAATTATTTCGTGCTTTACACAGTAGTTTAAATTTTGCAGGCACTAATCTAGGGGACATCTCAAAAAAATATACTGCACTAACTGAAAATTGCAAAACTAAAACCGGACTATCAGAGAGATACCAGTTTTTACGTACGTTCGTAATTATATAGTCGTCGTCTGATCCGTCCGTCAGTCTGTCCGCATATAACAGCGCAGAAACTACCGAACCAAATGGTTTGAAATTTAAGTTATATTATCTTTGCAGAATTTTGTCGAGTCGTTTCAAATTGTATGAAAATAGAACCAAAACTTTAGAAGATATTAATAAAAATATTTATTAAGAAATTTGAATTAAAAAAATCGGTGCTTTCTTGTTATAGGAGATTCCGAGGATTAACCGTCAAGTGAACGAGATACTTATTTTATAACAGAAATTAATCTGCAGACGATATAATTCATTTTACAGAATTAAAAATCATCAAGATCTGAATATTTATAGAACTAGCTGTAGTACGAACGTACCTCGCTTGTCGCGTTTGACGTACAACTTCCAACTTGTTTAAAAATCGTATAGGTTTTTGTTATTAGATAATTAAAACGATTATTTCAAATGATTTCTGAAATGTATCTATCAATAATTCTGAAGGAAAAAATACTGCATACATGAATATAAATGTAAATACACAATATTAAAAAACAAAACAAAACATAAGCAGAAAGTAACTTTGCAATTTATGTATAAACAATCTCTATATAAGAGTGCTGTAAGCATTTCTATAACGTGGAAAAACTCTTACAAGGAAGGTCTCTATAAGCGTATACTCAATTTTTATTAACACTTTCCAACCTAGTTGAAAAGTGTTTATGACTTCGGTTTGTCTGCCGTCTGCCGTCTGGTCGTCTGTCCGTCTGTCCGTGCTCTAACTCCCGTAAATATGCTCGGATTGCTCTGCAATTTTTATATGTTATTGTCGTTATCTACAGCATTTTCCCTATTTCAACGGATGTGTGTAGCACTTACAGTTTTTTTACAGGGACACTCAAAAGAATTCCGCTACATTACGTCTATGGAGAAAAATCGTCTGCGGTTTATTTAAATAATGTTTCATTATTTTAAACGTTTTGAAATTTCATAATATTGTGTGTATATATAGTTTTCATAATATTGTGTGTATAGCAGTCATCGTTCATTTACAGGGACACGCAAAAGAATTTTCTACTGTCTGTTAACAATAATTCCTGGAAGTGCGTTTTAAGTTACTGAACGCGATTTTAAATTTAACTCGCTTTTTGTCTATTACGTGGTGTGTATAAATTCTGTAGATCATATACAGGGCAGCACAAAATTTTACGAACACATTTCCGTTTATTGACAGAAACTCCAGAAGGAGAATTTTAAACTGTGCTACGCGTTTCATAACTGAACTAAAATTTAGCATCCTATATAGTATATATACAAATCTATAGATCATATACAGCTCTGAATAAAAGAATTCGGGTATTTTTCCGAATATTCCTGAAATTCCTGAAATTATGTTTTTAAATATGTTATGCGTTTTCCAAATTGTTTACTTCGATGTTACCTTTCAGCTTATTAAACGGTGTGATTTGTAAAATTATTTTAGAAGCGTTGGAAAGTGTTACATAATCTATGCTTTACGCAGGATTTTTCGTTCTTGTTTTTTTTTTAATTACAAAATATTCTTCTCATGAGATATATACGTTTATTAAGTTAATTGCTACGTAACCCCGATTCAACGTCAATAAAAAAATTATGAAAATTTCGTGTTGTTGGCGATTTATCGATGATTGGTGAAAATATTAAAAAAAAACGATGTTATGATAGATACTCTTGTAGGAAAATGTTTTTCTACTCTTTATATTGAACTAGTTTAAGTAAGTTTAACTTAAGTAAATACAAAATTTAAATTGATTAAAAAAGTTTCAAACCCTAAAGAAATGTCCGATTCTGAGTCAATTTGACTTCGATATTGTTAGTGTCGGGGAAAACAAGAAACTAGTCGTTGGGGGGCCACCGTAATACTTACCCATCATGGATATGCTTAATATAAAATATGAAAATAAAACATGTGTAAACTACTTATAAAATGCATTGCAATTCGAATAAAATCGTGGCTTGGTGACGTCATAAACTTTAAATGCTCTATTACTGAATAGCGGAAAAGAAACATCAACATATCTCTAAAAAGGATAATCATATTAACTAAGAGTTCACTGCGTCGAATTAAGCGTCTCATGACCAATTAAAATATATCTTTGAATTGAAATTTGGATGAAATACAAGGCTATGAAAAATCGAAGAGTGTGTAAAATAGGATTACAAATATCTCGGCAACTAATTATCCGATCGACGCCATTCTTTATGCGAAATTTATATTTTTTAATTGTCTTTTATATTTACTCCTTAAAACAAGCAATTTCGAAAAATTTTATGTACCTTTTTATCAGAACAAATATTTCGAGAGTCCGAAAAAAATAGTTCCGGATAATCGAGGTGACTGAAATTCAATAAGCTTCTTCCCATTATTACATACTAAGTACATACCAAATTTCAAGTCTCTATCTCAATTTGTTCAGGAGATACAGCGTTTACAGGCACAGACATACAGACGGACGGCATTTTTTTAATATGTTTTTCGGAATCTCCAGTGTCTGAAACGTGTAAATACGTCAGTTTCTTTTTCGATTTTTAAAACGATTACAAGACTTACACTATACTATGTATGATGAGTAAGTAAAAAGTATTATTGTTATCTAAACAACGACTTATTCGATATCGAAATGTATTAATGAGAGCGTTCTTAAGCTTGCGGTTACTGTTAAAATACACTTAAAACTTATCTTATCTTGCCGAAAAAACCGTCTAAATCGGCAATACGTAACTTGTATATAGAGTACCGGATGGTTATAATATAACCACATGTATGGTAACCACATGTAATAATAAACTATTTAATACTCTATTCGAAGCTGTCTGTAGCTCGAAGGAAAACCCCAAATGAAACCAAAATCGGTACACTTACTATTCGAAAAAGGGAAGAATAACTGAATAATAAAAAAATAATAATTGCAGTAATCGCCGACAGATGGCGCTTTTGAGTGTGAAATGTAATGTGTAATATTGTGTACCGTAGAAGCGTCGAAAACCTCAATGACTTTACCGTATCTCAGGACATGTGCGAAACATCACTCCTGAAGAGTTACATTCCGCAGTTGAGCACGTCGTGTACCGCCTGGATTGTACCCTCCAGCACAATGGCCATGTGGAGCCTGAACATGATCGGCACCGCCATGCGAATGCATAACCACATTCACTGTGATATTTTCCAATAAATTAGATGTGTCATCCGGTTTGACGCGTTAATTTTTTGTTCTTGTATTACACATCACATTTCTCACTCAGTAGCGCCATCTGTCGGTGATTATTGCAATTATTTTCATTGTTCCATTCTTCTGTCGCCTTCCCGAATAGTAAGTGTACCGATTTTGGTTTTATTTTTTGTTATTCCTTCGAGCTACAGACAGCTCCAAATAGAAATACTTATATTATAACCACCCTGTATATAATCTTATAGAAAAAATAATAAACTATTTAATCGTTTAAGTTTAAAATCATAAAGTATTTGAACATTAAACTTTAAACTTTAGCATTTAAACACTCATTTAACAAAGAATTTTCAAATACATGAAAAGTGCTTCATTTAGCGTGGTAAACGTATTGCTTACCAAATCGCGACTTTTTTGCGCCAAATAGTCCAAAATATTTTATTTGTTTTACAGATTTTCTACTGGGATTCCGCAGCCAAATTTTACTGCTCCTTCATTACGTGCATGAGTAATTTCATTAGCATTTTTTTTCAAAATATTCGGAGTATGCGCTTTAACACATTCGGAACCATGGGTGCATATATGCATCCTTAAAAAGAGCATACAGAATTTGTTTTAGGCACCAGTAAAAAATAAAAGTAATATTTGCTTTGTCTAATTCGAGCACTTTTGCGATAGTTTAAGTAAAAGTACATTTTCTTTAAAAAAGTGGTGCCAACCGAATAAAATTTGTGTAAAAGCCGCCGGTCCCGAAGGGGTTAAGGAGACCTTCCTTCTCAATGTCTGGTTTTGCCAAATTAAGGGAATGTTAGATGGTAGGATCACACTGCCAGCATTTTACGCTTCTTTTGTCTTGCTTTATTCAATGAAAATTTATTTAAATATTTTAATAGTTCAATATTGACATTATAGTAATATATTAACAGCGATGTGTATCCCTATTAATAATTATGCATTTAAAAGACATAAATCAAATTCACAACTATTTTCGCGGACACGGACGTTAGTGTAGTCAATCACAGTTCAATGTCTAAAGTAAAATGGAGAATGACGTACACCCTGCTTTACTTAATCTAATTAAAATGTATATATATATATATATATATATATATATATATATTTCATTTTTACGCACTAAATTTAATTATAAAATACAAAGCAACAGAATTTAATATATTTCCGAAAAACTGTATTAGTATCAACTTAAATTTATCTCTAATGCAAAATTAATTAATACGTTCTTAAAGCAAATAAATTAGTTCCAATAAAATAATAAGGGAAGACTGAATTAACTAATACTCAGAAAATTAAGATAAGAGTAATTATGTAGAACGACTAAAAAATAAAATGTACATATTAATAATTGATAGATTGTTTTTAAATATTTTAAGATAGTAGAAAATGAAAAAATCGTTTAATAATTGTGAAAGAGCCAAACATTCGTTATAAAAAAAACTACGTTCTTTTATCTACTATTTCATTACGTTTGCACGTTATGAAACTTTAGTTTTTTTTTTTTCTACTTATTGATATATTTCAGTGAAAATAAATACTGATTAAAGTCTTATGTTTTACATTTCATTATATTGAATATAGCAGTTAACAAATATCTGAGTGGCAAATACAAGTTAAATTTACTTAATATGAAAGAAATAATGACCTACTTTTAATATCTATAGAGAGATTAAAATAAAGATCTATTTGAGCTAATATATTATAAATTTATCTGTTATCAAATCATTTTCCTATTTATATAAAAAAAAATTTAGAGAAAAGTATTGTTCATATTAAAAAATCTCATAATACTTAATCATAAAGTATATTTTGAAATATACAAATTTATTGAAGATAAAACTTCCAATAACAATTGCAGTAAGTAGTAACGTAAAAAGTTTTTTTTTTTTTTTTTTTTTTTTTAAACATATATAACTATCTTATTCAATGTGTCCCAAAAAAGAACGGATGTATTTTAAAAAAAATTAATTAAAGAAAAACAGATAGCAATAGAAATGCACCGCATTCTAATTCGGAAACCAATAAATTTTCCGTCACATAGAATTTAAAATTTAGTTACGAAGTTAGCCAACTGATGGCGTTGCATGAGATCTGCGAGAAACTGTGAGTAAACGCATTTCCCCAGATCTCCATTCTGTATTTCGAATTCCTGCATCTTGCGTGTGCTGCTCATATATTGTAAGTTGCTGTGCAGAAATGTTTTAATTGTTAAAACAGCTGATATATCTTATCTTGAAATTTCACTGCCTGGACAACCATATTGTTGAAACAAAGCGACGTGCTCGGAGGAAGTTTAATGTTACAAAATGACCGAAAAGTGATAAAATAGAAGCTGTGTTTGAACATTTTTAACGGACGGAGAACGCTGATGGTGATCGTACAGGAAGCGCAGAGCGCTCGTGTCCGACAGCTACAGATGGGAACCTTGCAAATAAATCAACAATTGATTCAAAAGTGGCCCGGTATTTCAGTTCAACTTGTTAAGGCTATGGGTCGACTACGAAGTATGTGACATGCACCGTGTATCATGCGCCACAGCGGCCGCCTGTTTCCATAAAGAATTTAGACCCACCAACTTCTAAGTACTGCTGTCATTAATGTACAAAATATGTTCCAGAACGCTATGCTGCAGCAACTGTATGCTGGCAAAGTCTGTATGGAAAAGTTCAGTTCTTTGATGAAGCGTACTTTTCTGTTCTACGGTTTCGTCAATAAACCGAACTGGCGCATTTGGCGAATGAAAAATGCCTATGTTGCCATACCGCTATTCCTGAATTACCTTCGCCGAAAATCATGGATTGGGTCACACGTTCTTCCAAAGAACTCAGTGGGTAATTTTTCTAACGCCAAGTGATTGCTACAGCGCTGTGTAATCTGTACAATGCGCAAGGATTTGTGGTCGTACAAACTACCTTGGAAGATCCTGGGAACACATCGTAGTTCACGCAAGATGATGTCCGTCCATATCGAACCCCAGAAGTCTTTCATTTTCTCAATCAAAGTTCCAATGATCGTGTCATGGCTCTGTATTTTTGAAAACATACGGTAAGCGGCATAATTTGGCCTCCCTAAACGCCAACTTTGTCTCCCTGTGACGTTTTAGTCTAGAGAGGTTTTTATGAAAGACGAGGTGTATCGTCAAAATCCGGGATAGATTGCCGAACTAAAACAGTGCATCTCTGTTGTATGTGAGACCATTTCCTGCTGTAATATTAATAGTGGTTTCTGCGAATTTTGTTCGCAGATTGCGCCATGTTTTTGCTACAAATGGGGAATATTTTAAATATATCGTTCGTTAGTTTTCTAAGACTTTTTTGCATCATGCTAATACAGCTATTTTTCTCATTTAGCAGCGCTATCTACTGTTAAACGTCGCTACTAAATTTGAAATTCCGTGTGACTGAACATTTGCTAGTTTCTCAAATTCAATGCAGCAAACGGTGTATTTCTATCGCTTTACGTTTTTGTATTTCATTTTTCAGATGCATGCGTCATTTTTTGGAGACCTTGTAAATAGGTTTTAAAAAGGTTATATAAGCATAAATTAAAAAATACTAATTTTCATTTAATGAGAAGACTTGGATTTGACCTTTTTTATTAATTATTTTTCTATCATTTTAGATTCATTAATATCGATGTAAAATATTTACAAAATTAAAAATTGATTCTGTGTATTTTGTGTAAAAAGTATTTTTGTGTAGTTATTTACATTTTTTTAATTAATTTGACTTCATTTTTGTATGCTAAGATGGAATTTTATATTAAAATGTTCCTTAGATTTATAAACATTATGAAAAACCCAAGACGATATGTCACTTTAATTTTTTTTTAACTAAATCTAAATTAATAAATTAACTTCTTAAGATTTTTTTCCGTTATCCGTCTGCAGGTGATAAATCGGCATATAATCTTTATGGTTACAAGTTTTTACGAGTTACAAGAACAATGGCGTAAATCATGCGCCAAAACACTTTCCCCAAATTGGGACAAGTGCTGTGAATCTTCGAAAACGAAATATTTAAAACAATAAAATTAAGAAAATATAAATAAATAGTAATGGGTGTAATAATTTATGAAATAAATAGCCTATTTTCATTTAAGAGTTTAATATTAATTAAACTGTGATTCCACGTTGAGAAAACAATTTAGAAAAAATTAATCGGTAGTTTAAATACTTTTTTTTCTTTCCTGTAACCATATCTTAAAACACCAACTGTAAACATTATATATTTTTTTTATAAATTCCCGAGGTCGTGTTTTGTATCAAACATAATTCAATGGACGAATTTTGGATGATCCGAGTCTAAGCCAAATTACCTATTGCAACGTATATTTTTTCGAATAACATAAAATTAGTTGTGAGTTGTAAGATAAATTTTGTTTATAAAAAAAAGGCGTTTTTATAAAATGCATTTTTACTTATATTTTAATATCACTCTTAACTTTTTGTAATGAAATCTGAATTTATAAATATAAATTTATATTTAAAAGGACTCGCTATGCTTCATTTTGCGATAAACGATGGAAATATTAATTTTGCAATTGTATGCTTAAAATATATATTGATAACTGAGCTAAGTAACTTTTCTATATCTAATCCTTACAGTTATGGAACTAGGTTTAAGATGATTATGCACCAAAAATATTTCAAAATGTTCAAATTTGTAGTAAAAGTGTGATTTTTTAATTTTTCGAATTTGTCTTAAATTATTAATTACAAATTCAAACTTTGTAATACAAAAATGCATTATTTACTTAATAAAATCTTTAATAACATAAAAATTAATTATCATAAAAGTGTCACATGAAAACATGTTTATGGTTTACCGAGTTTAATTTAGATATGAATAGTTCATAAATATTTATTCCATAAATAATTTAAAAAATAACAAGACTTCAAAACAGTACGTAATAAAAAAAATATATGTAGTTTAACAAATTACAATAATTATTGGGAAAATTTTCCAAAAGCTTAAAATATAAAAAAAATAAATAACAAAAATTATCGTACTTTCGTGTTATAGCGGCACCCACAATTATGATTATGCCAAGGTTGCATTTATGGTTTCGCCAAGATCATCGCAAAGCTTATATATCCATCCTATATACGCATATATATATTTCAAACACTCCTATATGTGCCATATACGTCATTATACACATATTATTTACGTCCTATATGTCGTATGTACATCATACACACATGTCATATATATACATCATATATGCGTCATATGACTATAACTTGGCCACATACGTAAAGAAATGTTATATATATATATATATATCATATATTATTATAATGTCATACATGCTTTATAATTTAGCGACAACTCTTGGTCGCTTGACGATTCATCCTTGGGGCCCACTATAACACGAATTTACCAAATTTACAATATATTAATGAAAACAGAAACAAAAATATTTTATCGGGTCCTTCCTACAATAACTTTAACTCTTGTTTAGATTGACGTCTGAGCTAAAGGTATTATGAGGAAATTCAAGTTATTTTTTGCTTTATAAGACGATTTCTCATCCGACGTCAATGTTTAATTTCGGCTTTTTTTCATATCTGATAATTTGCATCTATCTTTTTTGTAACTTTAACATTTTTGTAACGATTTTATTCATTTATTTTGCCTATTAAAAGAAAATATCTTCTAAAGTTACAGAATTTGGTTAAAAACGCTTAAAAAAATAAAGTGACGACGTCAATAAAATGAGGACGTCAAGAGGTCCATTGTCGACCGAAAACAGCAACCATTTTCCCAATGGTTAAAAAGTTTTCTCTTCTAATAAAAGGTCTTCTTTGCAAAGCACTGTTAAACAATACTATAATAATTTTCTATTTGGGTTCCTTTTATCTGTTCCCAATTCGTTATTTTAGATCTCGGCTGAGCGAAAAACCAATCTGAAAAGTGTACAACATTTTTTTTTTACTTTTTTCTCAACATATAAATGCATTGATTAAACTGCAGCGCATTTCTTTTCAATCTAGGAAAAAAAACAGGGTATGATTAAATATGACTTTTACTTGTAAATACACTATTACTTTTTAAATGATTTCTCATACTATCTATATATATAAACTGTTAAGGCGGCGTAAAAGCGGTTATTTCTCTTTTACCAATGGCAACGATTGGTTTACTATCACTAATTTGTGAATATTAAGAAAAGTATTTGAGGTATCGATTTAAAACTCACCAAGCATCTGTAGAAAATTTTTCTGTATACGAAAATCTAATTTTTATAAAAATCGGCTTGTAATTTTTATTATTTTTTTGAAAAAAACTAGCTGTTTTCTGAAACTGAAAGAAAGTAAACTGCAAAGTCAAACCAAAACATGCGCCATTTTGTTATTAATTAAATCATTACCTCCATTGTTGTATTTTATGCAGTCTAACCTCGTTGTTGTACACATCGTTATGACGTCAAAGTCAGTGATGCATATATTTGTAATTTATAATATACATTTATTTTTAGAAGTGTTACATCTTACGTACTTGTAAAGATCACGTGTTTTTTTTTCTTTGAAAGTGCGAGTTGATAGGTAGCAAAATTATACCTTGCATTATTTGTTAGTTCCAAATCTATGTAATTTGCTTTGAATTTTATTCTTCACAGAAAAAGAAAAATCAATCATTTAAGAAAACGGAGACTATACAAATTTGTGTACTGTCGCATACACCGCATGCCAACGGTTAATAAACATAGAGATCGAGAAAAATATAATGTTATGTATGTATTCATTATATGTATGTACCTAAGGATTGATGTATATGCATGTTTGTATTAACATGTACAATCTCAGAAATAAAACACTCTATTTTGACGATTCCGCAATCCTCAGGCCTCATTTCGTTATTTTTGACAATCATTTCGTCACAAAGTCACGTGGTTTTTGACGAAACGTGAATCCTCAAATATCTGACAAAACTGCTTCCTCGCTGTCAAAAAAAAAAAAAAAACTCTCACTTTTGACGATTCCGCAATTCTTGAGCTATATTTCAACATTTTTGACAATCATTTCGTCGTCTCAAAATTAAGTGATTTTTAATGAAATGAAAAATCTCAAATATTTGACAAAAATGTTTCCCCATTCCCGGCCAGATTATTTTTGTTGTTACAAAATCGTTCAAAAAAAAATTACACAAAAGTACTAAATTTACAATATATTAATGAAAACAGAAACAAAAATATTTCATCCTTGGGTTACGCTATAACACGAAAGTACCAAATTTCTACTTTATTTGTCATATCTGATAATTTGCGTCTATCCTTTTTGTAACGATTTTATGCATTTCTATTGCCTATTCAAAGATAAATTTTTCTAAAGTTACAGAATTTCGTTAAAAACGCTTAAAAAATTCTAAAGTTACAGAATTTCGTTAAAAACGCTTAAAAAATTCTAAAGTTACAGAATTTCGTTAAAAACGCTTAAAAAATTCTAAAGTTACAGAATTTCGTTAAAAACGATTAAAATAGTAAAATGCGAACATCATTTGGTCCATTTTCGACCGAAAACAACAACATTTTCCCAATGGTTAAAAAAAAAATCAAAATTTTAGGAGCTCTTTTTTTTAAAGAAATAGATTCATATAACAATCAAATTTAAAATAGGTATAACTGACCCCTTCCCCTCTATAAACAGTAATCTTATCCGCTAAAATTGATGAACTCGCCTCCAAAATATGCACTTCAAAATTAATTATTTCTGATCGACAAAATAACTATAGACCATATTTTAATCATTCATTGAACAAAGGAAATTTCTCTAATAAATTATATTAATCCAGCCATATTCTAATCATTTATTAACCATAGAAAAACCATAATAATAATCTAGCCTTATTAATTAAAACATGCAGAAGTTATAACAGTACCGATAAAAATACAATCTGCTTTCTAAAAATATAAACGCACATCAGCATCCCGTAAATACTTTTAAAATCAAATCATTCCGAAGTCCGGCTAGCTTAGTGGTAAGAGGCGCTGGGCTGTCAAGCTAAAAGTCGCGCGTTCGAACCCCGTCGGAGGACGATGTTATTTTTCCCCAAGTCAATTAAAGATGCTTCTAAAAACTCCGATAGATGGCAGCACCAACCTTTTTTTGGAACTTTCAAAGAAAAAATTTGACGAAACTCATTTCTTCGTAATTTTGAGGATGCAAATTTACTCGATTTGACGAAATATTTACTCGGAGCTTTTTCCAGTAAACCGTTTCGTCAAAAACGAAGAAAATTTCTTGAAATCTGAGTATTCATTTTTGAGAGTGTATGTGTGTTCGTATAAGGAAGTTTCCGTAATCGGGTTGCAGACAAATGGCGTATTTTAGTGAGTGTTGTTTGACGTGAGCTAGGGTTAAAGGTCTGGGAAGAGATTAACTTTGCAAGTGACGAAATATTATCTAATTACGTACCAATACATACGTACTAATAAGTTATATATATAGAAATATTAATTATATGCACGACCCCTGGTGGTGGAAGTTGGAACTAAAAGATGTTTTAATCATCCAAGATTCGAAAAATCGATCATAGAAGAGACCTTGATTAGCTAGTATCTTAAATATA
The DNA here is from genome assembly GCA_963931845.1 of Maratus michaelseni. Lineage (NCBI taxonomy): Eukaryota > Metazoa > Arthropoda > Arachnida > Araneae > Salticidae > Maratus > Maratus michaelseni. Next base: position 436,176,255 of record OZ007587.1, on the reverse strand, counting down.
TATATAGCCGTTTATAAATGATCGATAATCCTTCTAATTTAAGTAAATGAATTAGCTCAAGCAACGTTTCCCCCACAGAAAGCAAGAAACTGTTGTTGGTCTTTCTAGTATTTTCTTTTGTTTGTTTTAATAATCTCATAGACAATTTTCAATCACTATTCAATCACTATTTCAATTGTCCACCTCACTAACGAAATGTGTATTCACTAATCCAGATGTTCCCAACTTTTTTTATCTCGCGTACCCCTTGCTTAGACTTATCATTTATTCATACTCCTTCTCACATAAACCCATTCCCAATATTTTCGTTTTCGGTCATTAGTAATGTTCTTATAGCTAGTTACCAATGTTAGATGTAGTTCTCTTCACAATTCCAATTTTCAACCACTTATCGGTTTTGAACCATAACACAATATCAACATAAAGTCAAACGAAACACTAAATTTTAGCTAACGATTTCAGACTATGCACTCACAAAGATGGGATGAAGCTATACCCATTAAAACACGTTAATGGGTTTATGTTAATTCCGACCAGTCAAACACTAAAATGATCAACTGCTTTCAAATGGGTTTTAAATGAAATTGTCGAAACCAGAAGCCTCAGATACGATGCATTTTTTTCTGGATATTTCTAGAATTACTAGAAAGAAAAGAACAACAAAACAAAAGGAATACGAAATCGAAAGGAGCTATTAGAGTGGGCGGAGAGAATGGAGACATAATCAACCAGTTACTAAGTTTAGAAATTTTCCTTCTATTTATGCGAAATACAGTTTTACACATTCTTTCTTTGTAAAAAAAAAAGGTTTTTTTTTTTTTTTTTGCTTTCAATTTAAGTTATATTTCTTCCGGTACCCGCCATTAGCAATGTAATTTCCACGTACCACCAAATGTTCTACCACGTACCGCCAGGGTACGGTTTGGAACCACTGCACCCCAGGTTTGGAACCGCTGCACTAATATAACGTCTAAAATGTGGATTTTTTTTTTCAATTTTAACCTTGTTCTTTTTTTTGTAAAAAGAAATAAAATCCAATTACAACAATTTTTGCAAAATTTCTGAATGCTTAAGACATGTGCTTTAAGGCGAAGCACGTCTGCAGAAGCAACAATCGCTTATAAAATACATGTCAAAATTATATATTTATTACGAAGAGAAAACGTTATTAATAATGGCGTTTTATTAGCAAGAAGTTTTTTCCTAATATCAATAATCAAATATCAAGCGCCAGATTTGGCTATCAATCATTCGTACTTTGCTGACATTTCAATGTATCTTGCTTTGATTTATAAAACCATTTCTCTGTATATAATAAATCAATGTTAAAATGGATGCAAGAAATCAGTCAGATATATACCTTTCTTATTATGATTGGTTAAAAAAAATATCGATTTCTTTAATTAATGTATTTGTATCAAACACAATTTTATTTTACAAGTTTGATAATCTTATAAATATTTATCTTATTATTTATTTCACTGATTTCTTTTAATCTGTGTAAATTCTCCCTTTTCGCTAAAAGTCTAAAAAATTCATTCTTTTAAATTGATTTCTCAATACTCAAAAGCCGAACTTTATTCTATTAATTTCCCGCGTTTTTTTAATTTTCAGGATGTTCCAGAAAATTCATTTACCGCCAAAAGTATAGGAGCGACATATTCCTTCAATATTAATTCACAGATAAAATGAGTGCGACCCGAATTTGAACATGCATTGGTTAAAATAGGTTGTTACGTGTTACGAAATTCTCCTTCCGCACTCTTCGTTTAAAACGAACTGACGGACGCAGAGAGGAATGGATTTGTGTTGTCGAAATGAGTGTTAAAAAGGAAATGATGTTCCATGTTTTTAAAAGGAAATATGACCTCCCTTTGCTTTTATAACGTTTTCAACACGTTTTGGCATCGAGTCAAAAAGTTATTTACAGTTTTCTGATATTTGCTGGTTTCGAAACCATATCTGGATTACCACCTCAATTAGTTTTGTTTTTTTTTCTACAATCCATTTTACGAAGTGTATCTTTTACGATAGCCCACAAATTTTCTATAGGATTTAGATGGGGTAAGTTCCCTGGTCAATCTAAGCATGAAATATTTTTTGCCCTTGAAATATATTTTCATGACCTTCGTCATGTGTCAAGATGTCTAAACTTGTTGGAAAACTGCTTGACCATCGACATAAACTTTTCTTAGACACTGACAAAAGCTTTCAGTTTTTGTTCTAGAAAGCCTCTGTATTTTTGAGAGTTTATCATGCCTTTTTTCGGCACAAGAGATCCTTTATATTTATACGAAAAGCAGCTGCAAAACATCGGCTTTAACGGGTGTTTAACTGTTTCATCAATATGAGCTCCTTTAAGTCTTTCGTTGTCACTTTTTCTAACAAAACGAGATTTCTGTCCTTGTAACAAAAATGGCTTTCATCAGAGAACAACACGTTTCTCCAATCTTCAACAATCCAGCTCCCATATATATATATATATATATTAACCAAATTTATATTTTTTTATTCATGGCAGCGATCAATAATTGTTTTTCCTGAGGTTTAATTATTTTTCTTCGACCTTCGGTTAATTTTTTCTCTAATGGAGAAGTCGTGAATAGTAACTCCAGCCGGTATTAAGTCATGATGCAGTTCATGTCTTGTTTCTTAAGATTGTATTTACTTTCCCTTATTAAAAAAAGCTTCATCTCTTCTTGTTGTCTTCCTCTTCCTTCCACATGTCCCTTTTCTATTCTCCCCAACTGTCTCAGTGTCCTTCTTCTGTTTTATAATCTTGTTTATTGACATAAACTTTTCTTAGTTCAGGTTCCAGTTCTTGTTCTAGCAAGTCTCTGTATTTTTGAAAGTTCATCATCCACCGGTACAAGAGATCTTTTACATTTATACGAAAAGCAGCTGCAAAACATCGGCTTTAACGGGTATTTAACTGTAAGTCTTTCGTTTTCATTTTTTTAACAAAACGAGATATTTATCTTGTAACAAAAATGGCTTTCATCAGAGAACAACACTTTTCTCCAATCTTTAACAATCCAGCTCCCATATATATATATTTTTAGCCAAATATATCTTTTTTTATTCATGGCAGCGGTCAATAATTGTTTAATTATTTTTCTTCGACCTTCGGCAAGTCTTTTTCTAATGGGGAAGTCGTAAATAGTAACTCCAAACAGTGTTAAGTCATGATGCAGTTCTTGTCTTGTTTTTTTAAGATTTTATTTTCTTTCCCTTATTAAAAAAAAGCTTCATCTCTTCTTCTTGTCTTCCTCTTCCGTCCACATGTCCCTTTTCTATTCACCCCAATTGTCCCAGTGTCCTTCTTTTGTTTTATAATCTTGTTTACAGCTCTTAAATCCTTACACTCTTTGTCAATATCACTTTGAGTCATTGGTGTGTGTTCACTTAAAGTAACAATCTTTGTGCGCTTCTTGGGAGAAATATCCATCTTCTGAAAAAAGAAGAAAACAAAGATTAGGACAGTTTAGATACAGCCTTATAGTAAAACAATATAAAAAAAACATGATAATTCTAATATAAAAAAACAACACGCCTGTAATTTGAAATGCGTTGTTACTCGCTAACTGTCACAGCAGCTAAACAAAATGGCCGCTATTTTCGACATAAACTTGTTACCAACTGTTAATATGTATAAAAATGTAAAAAATTATTTCGTTTTCACATTAATTCTCACAGTCTTGTACTTCGTGTGAAATGCGAATAAATTATGAACAGACCTGGAAGAACATACGGATTTGATCAATACTCTGCATGTAACATGAACTGATTGTCAAACATGGCGAATATTTTTAAACGTTGTTTTGATGTGCAGAGTGGTAATTTTTACCATTTCTTATAATATCCTTACATCAAAGAATGTAAGTCGGCTGAAAAGGTACATTTTTCACTAGACCCAATTGAATTTAATATCCTTAACCTGAATTTAATATATTTAAATTTCCAACTGTGATATGCGTTTCTTTACTGAACTAAATTTTAGCATTATTTGCAGTAAATATACAAATGAGCACATAGATTATATACAGGGCTGCACAAAAGAATTCGGATGTCTTCCGACTATAGGTGTAATAAGATGAAATTGTGTTTTCAGATGTGTTATCTGTTTTCCAAATTGTTTAATTAGACATCATCTTTTATCGTATATACGGTGAAGTTTTGTTAGAATTATCTGAATGTGATGGAAAGTGTTTCATAATCTATGCTTGACTCATGATTTTTCTTTATTGTTTATCATTTATGTTAATCCTAAATACATGCTAAAATGCACTTAAAAGATAAAAATAATATAAAATATCAGATGCATTCTGCACGTGCGCTGACTTATTTTTAAGTACTTTTTTGGAAGAAACAGAATTAGCTTCGTAAAAACATATTGCAAATAAAGAAAGAACATATTCGAAATCTTATTTAATTTTCAAACTTTCTAGCATATTTGATGTGAAAAAAGCGTTTTAATAAAATGCAAGAGTACTTCATTTTTATTCCAAAATAAGATATAAGAATTATAAAAAAGTTCTTACGAAGATTACGGACGAATAAAAATGAAACGGAAATAAACATAAATTTAAACACTCCTTCCAAACTCAAAAATCCATTAAAATTGAAATTTAAAGGTATCTGTCAATTTAGATAAATTTACATAAAAGCAAGCATACATCAAGCATCGAATTAGCAAATACAAAATAAATATTACGAATTAAATCTAGAATAATATTTTTATATATAAAATAAAAATCTAATTTAATATAAGAGTCTTGAAAGATGTCATTTAAAACATTTATACAAATTGAAATCAATGAATTTGTTGTCTTATAATTTATGCCATCAAATTATGCCATGGAAATGTAAAACATAATTGGAGACGCGTGGTCAGGGCCTGACTATCGCAAAGACAAACGGGAAAAATACCCTTGGACCCTAAAACAGGTCCCCAATGCCAGAAAATAGGTTCTTAAAATCAGTACAAATTACTGCTACAAAAATATCATACAGAGGGGCGGGGGAGTGGACTCTTTTCCCCAGAGTCTCCATAGATTTAGTCGATCCCAGCATGCGGACTCAGGGACCGTTTTTCTTTTCTTTTTGTTCCCTCTCTTACTACCTTCCGCACACACAGAGCAAGGAAATTATATAATTCATTATTTTAATTTGTGTGCTATAATATGTTGCAATACCTGTATATATTTTCGTAAAATTCGGCCAACGATTATGTTTGTAATCTATTTTTAACCCTTTCCAAACAAACATTCTATCAAAGAAATCACCAAGGAAATATAATAAATATTGCGGAGTTGTTCTAAAGCACTGTTAGTGCAGACGTAACGTCTTTAGTTTCAAAACTGGAGATCTAGCACTTGAATTCAGCCATTTTGTTTGCGAGAGAAATTTATAAAAATACTTTTTTTTTACTTTCTGGATACATACATAAGTGTTCAGAAAGTCGATAAGAGTGGCCCTAATTTTTTTAAATATTTGTAAGAAAATTTACAAATGTTGAACTTAGTTACGATAGAAAACAAAACAAAAATCAGTTTTTTAAGTCATTTGAAGAAAGTTTTTACAGAAAAAAGTTTTTGAGCATGCTTTCTACTTCATCAAAAAATCGACTTAAGCGACACAATCCGGTCTATAAGAGTCGGATAGTAGGATTCACTGGTCTATAGGATTCACTGGTCTATAGGGTTCACTGTCCCTCTACGGGTAAAAATATTTTACTAGTGACTGTCCTGAAAACATCTTTGTTTGTATATGTCTCATGATGACATCTTACCTTCAAATCATTTATGGTTTGTCTCATTGTTTCTAATGTAGAGATCATCTGCTGCATTTTCTATAAATATACTCACAGCACAGTTATTTCCGAAAAATACAGAGCAGCTTCATTAACTGTCGGCGGTTGTCCATGTTCAAACGAAATCATCGTTTTTTGGAACAAGTGGTTAGTTTTGGAAAGCATAACTTAATCTGAATTTTAATACGACTGCAGAAATTCGAAACGACGAAGATTTTTTCCTAACTTGAGCTCACAGTTGATGACGCAGCCCTAAGGCTATAATCTGCAGACTACTCTGACTTATAATAGTAGGCTATGTTTCGATTGCGAACGTAGTTTTTGTCCAATTATAATAAATGTACGTAAAAGTTATCAAGGCTATCTTTCTCTAACTTTCGATGAATGAGTGCGAAAACCTCGGAACTTGTGATTTTTATCATCGTATGGATATTTATGAAAATTGCTGCATCTGGTCAATCGGTATAGCATTATTTAAGCACTGACATGCGCTGTAAAAGTAGAACTTTGGATCGCCTCTTCACCTCGATGGTTTCTCGAAATCTGTGTCAGTTGCCTCAACTATTACGCAGTGATTTAGGGGTATAGGACATTGGTAAGATTATATTTTCCTTATTGTTTGTGCTAATTGAATAAAAGCGTTTGGCGCTCACGGAATGCCGTTTCTAGACATTTTGACTTGGAATATCCACTATGCAAATTAGTCCAACTCTAATCTTGCTGAAAGTATCTCATTTTGACGCCCCGTCCAAGTCGTAAGTGACATATTGAAGTTATCTATAGACTGACATTGTTAATTTGAAGTTTACTTGTGTTTGAGTAAAGTCTTTTGGGAATAGTTTTCTTCCAGTCTAAGGAAAATTAAGCAGAACTTTTCTCAAGACTTAACCCTTTTAATGTTTTAAATAAAAGTTATTTTATTTTACGCAACTTGTGTTCATTTCCGACTAGCTAGCATTGATCACCAACAACAACAGCGACATGGCTATTACAAGGCTATCCACCGCCTCCTGAGTACTAGGCTAGAGTTCTGACACAAAATTGGAGGTTGTCGTATTCGAAATTAATTCATCGTTTGTAAGGTACGTTGAATTTCTAACAGTTTTCTCCACCTTATTTTTCTGAGATTCAATAAATCAAAGAAAACTTTTACAAAATACTGGGATGTTAATTCAGGGGACCGTACAAACACTTACAAAATCAGCCTTCCAGATGCGCCATTTTGTGTCAATACACAGGCGGGCTTCCGGTGTCGGTGGGCTATCTCTTTCATACGCAACGATAGCATTATCATAGAATGTCAAAAATATAAACATGATCTATAAAATATTTAATCTGATATTATTAGTGCATAGTCACAAAAAGTGAAAAAAAATTTGAAGGGGAAAAAATTAATGTTTAAGTAATAACAGTTTTAAATATTTAAGTATATTGCAGACACAAATGCCAAAATTTTGTACAGGTTATAAACAATTGATTGATTAAAAAAAATCAATAAGACGTAAACGGTGACAACAGGAATGTAATGTTTGAAGTCGGATATATCTTTACTACACTTTTTGTTTTAGTTACGAATATGATGAATAGATGATGCAGCACTATCGCTAAATGTCATACTGAAAACAAATAATCTTACAGTTTGAAAATGAAAACATTTTGTCGTTTTAAACAGCGAAAGAATAAAAGTGATATAACCATAAGTAAGAATAATTTAATTTAACTATTACGTCAGTTTGACACAACGCAGAGCCATTTGCTCTTGATATTTGGATCTAACTCAAAGAAGAGCAATGATCCACATATTGATCCCTTGCAAGCATAACTTCATTATCGGTCACCGTTAACTTGTTATTCAATTTTAAGTCTTCAGTCCATTTTTGAACACCCTGTATATCTAAAAGCAACAGGATTCCATATACATATAAAATTAATGCAATTGTATAGTTTTACTTATCGTGAAACAGTTTTCGATTTACAGCCAATGATTAATTAAATTTGATAAAAGCGTACTATTGTACTATTCTATCTTATCTAAAAAAACTCTTATTTTACTAAAAATCTTGAACAAATAATTTTCATATTCAATTTAATCTAGTTTATAAAAGTATTTGTTCATTAACATGTAAATATATGTACTACCTGTATTAAATAATATTTTAAAAAAATGGATTCTAAAAATTAAATATCTTCTTGAAGAAAATAACGACAATTATTTTATCTTTTAATAATCTGTCATCTTAATGGGACAGTCTTTTAATATTATTTTTTATCCAAACGTTGTGTCTGGTAATTGTTTACAAAACGCACACTTTAAGAAACTTTCAGTAAACTTTAATTTAATGAGCTATTTTCTTAATAAAGAACTCTTAAAAAATACCGATCATATTGCACTATTACATAACTTTCTTTGTAAAAATATGGTTCACTGTAACATTTTGTCAATTTTGAACATAGAGATTAAATTAATTAAACGAAATAATGGTAAAAATATTTTTATGAAACATGATATAGCTTGAAGAGTTTCAGATTGCAGAAGGAGTTTTTTTGAAAATATAATGAACGTTTTAGTCAAGAGTGAATAAATCTATATTATTATTTTTTTTAAATCATTAAAATTTGTAAATGATTCTTTTACGGAATACAAACGCCTGTGTACTTGAAATAACTAGTTTTAAATTGAAAATGGTATTATTATTTCATATGAAATGCTTCAGTCATTATCTTTTTTTCTCTTTGGAGTCTCCATAATGCATTATGGAGACTTTGAAACGCATTACTACCTTTCTAAGGATTTCTAACCAATAAGAAGGAAAGTAGATTGTGAAATTTAACAATATTTTTTTAATGAAGGTGCCCTCATAAGCTAGATAAATCGAATACCGTGCCAGATTTCAGCATTTTCTAAGAAAACGTTTATTTTCGTACTGCTAACCTGTAAATTTTACTCAATCCAAAATTATTATTTAGGACTATATATCCAATCTCCCAGCCTTTTTAGCTCTACCTCTAAAAGTAATTTAAATGCAAGAAAAATAGATATAAAAGTTGAGATAAGACTGACTGGATATCACACTGAGATAAGTCTGAATAGGATGACGAATTGCTGAATGATAACAAAAATAATATGCAATACTTGTTAAATCTTCAGCTGTTAAAAAAGTTTTGATATATTCATTTAACATACCCTCTGACTGCCCAGGAAAACGGCAAAATTGTAATGTTTTTTCTCTGTATTTTATTTGAAATGCTAAAAATGTTGATTATTCCAGAATAATGTATATAAAAAAAATTATGTATATGAACGTACACCTTGAGGATATCAATCTTTACTCAATGTATTAAAACTGCATTATATTAGTAGAATTATATTAATTTAAAAAATACTTATATTGCAGTGAAAGCTGGAGCTAAGTGAACGTATTAACACGTTCTTGTCATGAGAGCAATATACAGGGTGTCCCAAAAGTCTCCGTACAACTTCAAAAATTTATTACAAAAAAAAAATAGGCCTACAGCAAAAATAATTACAACAGTACATAGAGTAACTTAAAAGGTTTTTTTCTACTACCTTAGTATACTTGTACATGAGATCCTTTCGTTGCACGAAGAATATCAAGTCGATATTTCAAATCCATCCACATGCGTTTCAGCATGCTAACATCAACAGAGGTTACAACTGTTTGATGCAATCTGAATAAAAGTTGCATGTCCCCTAAGGGATTTTGTGCCATAAAATATTATACAACCAACCAACCAACTGAATAAAAGTTAATAGTCTCATGGAATTGAAACAAAAGATCCAAACAGCAGTAGCTACTGTTGATGTTAGCATGAAAGACGTTCTTGGATTGAATTGAAATATCGTCTTGATATTCTTCGTGCTACGAAAGGATCTCATGCTGAAGTTTACTAAGGCTGTAGAATAAAACTTTTTAAGTTACTCTATGCACTGTTGTAATTATTTTTGCTGTAGGCCTATTATTTTTTTTGTAATAAAGTTTTGAAGTTGTACGGAGACTTTTGGGATACCCTGTATAACACAGTCATGTAACACATGAATATATTTTATAAATATGTTGTACTATAAAAAAGCCATGGTTGGATGATTGAAAAAATTACTAAGCTATATCAGTCGTTCGCAATCGCTAAAGCACGCCTCTCTTGTATTGTACAGAGCACTTGCAGAGGAGACACGAGGTAATGTCTCAGAAACGACAATAGCAGCACCTAAAATAGATCCAATAAGATCCATTTAGCCGATGGGGAAAAATAGGACTTCCGATTAGTTAATTAAGCTTTAAGTAGTAATGATATTTGTAAATGTTCTAATGTATCACGAGCAAAACATCAGACATTAGAGAAGTTCTTTTATAAGAGCATCTAATTTGTTAACAGAGAAAAATCCAACCTGAATATCCAGAAACGTTGATATATTGCTAGAAAGCATTGAAATGAAAAGGAATAATGCGTGAAAGAAATAACATTCATTTTGAGAAAGTGCTTCGTACAGACAGCAATTGACAACAGTTAAAAAATATTAATCATTTGTAGCAATGCAAAATAAGTCCAGATTTGAGACTGATGTGTACAGTTTTTTGGGGAAAATTCTTTTGTTTTATTATAACTATATTAAGAAGAAATAATTTTCTGGTAAAATGTTCTGTTCAGGTGTTATATACATTATTTGTAGAAAATGCTATAGGATGTATTTTGTAACACTGATTATGTGTTTATGAAGTGGTTATAAATATTAGTGGTCATGAATTCGGTTTGTCCGGCCGTCTGGCCATGCTCTAATCCTCTAGTAAGTATACTCGCATTACCATGTAACATATGTATGTTATTGAGGAGTACCATGACACGTTCGTCCCTTACAATCACATTAGAAAGCCATCGCAAATGAATCTGTCGGACAGGTTTGCGTACGCGCTGAAACAGCCAAAACTGCTTCAAAAAATAACACATTGTATGTTTCTGCTAGAACGCAATCAATACTTATTCATGCTGCTTCCATTGGACTTAGTGGAGGTTGAGGATGAAGTGGACTTCTAATATGCATAAGGAACTTTACACACTACATAAACTCTAACCTTAACAATTTAGTTATTCTTAATGGCATCATACAGTCTTTTTACTATTTTTAGCATAATTTACCATTGTTTACTCTAGTATTATTATTAATTCATTATTATTCATTTAGTACTTACTTCTATCCATTATTATTATTATTTACTTCAAAATATTACAGTATTACTACATGGTAGTATTATTGCTCAGTATCACATAGTAGTATTTAGTACTGCTCAGTTGGATTGGTAAATTGTATTTTCAGAATTTGTATTTTCGGAATCTTGTATTTTCGAAATCTTGTATTTTCGGAATCTTGTATTTTCGAAATCTTGTATTTTCGGAATTTGTATTTCAGAATTACATATTATAATTATTGCTCAATATCCAACAGTATAATTTAGTAATGCTCAGTATAATTAAGTAAACAAACCTGCTGGGCGTGGCTAGTTGAGCTTAAGCCAAAAGGTAGGCCCGTTTGGTTTGACCGTGACCTTGAAAAGGAAGTGAGTACGATTTAGGGTTAGTTTACAGGGGCACTCAAAAGTATTTCGTTACATTACGAGTATAGGAGGAAATAGTTCTCACCGCATTTTAATGATGTTACACTGTCTCAAACAAAATGGAATTCATGTACGTTACTCAGTGCGATGTCAAAATGGCTTCTACAGATTATAGAGAACGTAGCAATTATAGTTCGTTTAAGGGGACACAGTACCTTGAAATTGGTCAAAATATCGTTTTTTTATTATTTGCTTAAATTATAACTACACCTTTTAAAAATACTAGGGCATACAACCCGGGCTTCCCGGGATAGAGAATACATGTAAAAACCATTTTTTTTTCTTTTTTTGGGGGGGGAAAATTCTAATAGATTTTTTGCATTTAATATATATTTTTTTAGATTTTCCCCTAACAACACCAAAGGGCACTGGAGGACACAATACAGGCGGTGCACGACGTGCTCAACTGCGGAATGTAATGCATCAGGAGTGATGTTTCGCACATGCTGCGATACGCGGTGAAAGTCATTGAGGTTTGCAACACCTCCACTGTACACAATATTACACATTACATGTCACACTCAAAAGCGCCATCTGTCGGTGATTATTGCAATATTTTTTTTTTTTATTCTTCCATTCTTCTTCCCCCTTCTCGAATAGTAAGTGTACCGATTTTGGTTTCATTTCGGTTATTCCTTCAAGCTACAGACAGCTCCAAATAGGGATACTTATATTATAACCACCCTGTATATATAATTGTCCCGTTCTTAAAAAATCTTAAACCCATATACAATGATTTATAATGACATTTTCCGACATATTTAGATTTCTTTGGATATTCCACTCATTATTATATATTATTTAGGAAATAATAAAGCTACAGGAAATTAGCTGCAAAGAAGGTTTCTAAATAAATCTGCGATAGAAAAAAATCCGAAATGACAGTCAATAATGTTTAATTCAATGAACACATATCTGATAGTTTACCCTTTTTTGTTAGTTGTTTATAATTATTATTTACAAATTAAATTCAAAGATAAAAAATGTTTAGAATATAATTTTAAATTTTAAAGTGATTAGTTAAATGTTTAATTTTCAGAAAATTAAACTTTAACAGGAATTCAATAAAATGAAAAAGAATTTTAAATTTACATTTAAAAGGAAAGGGAAGATTTAAAATGATACTTTAGCATTAATATATTTTAAATTTATTTATTCAAAAGGATGCCGAAATCAAATTTAAATTTCTAAAAATAATATTTTCCAAAACTTTATTTGAAGTGGAGAAAAGTTGTTCGTGTAATATGAATTATCTGACAATAAAATCACTCATACGCAAAATTATTTTATACTGCAAGAAAATAGCTGTTTAAAGAATAATAAATTTGGAATGTGTATGTTTTTCAAATGAAATTCAAATCTAATTTAGGATACGAGAAAGGTTTCATGCAAATAGCTACTGAAATAGAAAATAATGAATATTTTACTACTACATTCTCTTCAAAATACTTTTATTTATAAAAGATTTTAGTTCTTGATTTAATATTCTAATTATTCTCATTTTTAAAGAGAAAATTTTAACAATGTGAGATTTTATGTTATCCTCTCTGTATTATATGAAAGATTTCTAGTAAAATGATTTGAATAAGTGCAGATTATTTGTATTAAATTTTATTAATAGGCAATATTTAATGTGAGCTTTTATATTTTTCGTATTTTCACAGTTATTTCGGCAATTATCGTTTTCTAAAGTGATTTCAATAATTTCATGTAAAATTTATGAATAATAAAATAAGTACTTTTAGATCTTAATTATTCTGATTTTTAAGGAGAAAATTTTAACAATGTGAAATTTCATGTTATCTTCACTGCAATAAATGAAAGCTTTCTAACAAATTGATTTGAATAAGTGCAGATACTTTACATCAAATTGTATTAAAAAGCAGTATGTAATGTGAACATTTTCATTTTCGGTTTTTTCCCAGTTAATTCGGAACATAATGTTTTCTAAAGAGAGTTCAATAATTTCATCTAAAATTTATGAATAACAAATGAGTACTTTTAGATCTTAATTATTCTAATTTTTAAAGGGAAAATTTTATTAATATGAGATTTTATCTTCTTTGTATTAAATAAAAGATTTCTAGCAAATTGATTTGAAAAAAAAGTGTAGTTTATATATATCAATTTGTACTAATACACCGTGTCCCAAAAGTTTAGACAATCATATATATTATTTCTCCTGTCAACATCCCTTTTTCTCAGAACGACGAAGGAGATAGCATTTGAAAGGATTTTGAACAGGTTTCTGACATAGCACACTTAACAATTCGTTAAAACATGTTTTGGAATAAAAATTGTATTTAATTAAAAATTAAAGCGACATTGTGTTCATAAATGAAATGAAAGGTTTTCTCAAATCAGTGTTGCCACCAAAATAAAATACTGCATTATCAGATGACATCATCCTATAATGCAATTGAAAAACGATTGTTAATTTATATCTTGCGCGTACTTTTGGAAAAATATCGAGCTTTTAATTGGGATTTTATTTAATTTTTACGCATGCGTCAGCGATTTTTATTTGTTTTCCTTTTTTAATCTTGGCTGTGTATATGCGTACTGTATCGGAGCACTAGTAGATTGCGCAAAAACTTTTCTGGCAATCTATTCCCATTTTCGTATACACAAACAATCATCATATATATTATTTCTGTTTTCAACATATTTTTTTCTACGCACATACAAAACGTACAACGATGAATGAGGTATCATTCGAAAAGTTTTTGAACAAGTTTCTGAGATAGTACACCCACATTTTGTTAAAACGCATTGTTTGATTAAAAAAAAATCGGTTAATTAAAAATTAGTACTAAAACGTACCAGGAAATAATCTCATAGATTGCAGTGCGAAAGCTTCGCACGGGTCCTTCGGGTCAATAAAATTTGCATTAACATAATAAGTAATAAAGTACAATTAAAATTCGTGAGATAGGTAATAAATAAAAGCAGTTTTGCTGATATACACATATAAATTACGATCAAAGGTTTGAAATTATAAAATATACATTCAATTGTATAACAATGTGTTGTCACAAAAGTATAGACACCTGTAATTATTTTGGTTTTACATTTATAAAAGTGACTAAAAACTTACTTTTAATATTTTATTGTATTGCCACGACACTTTATAATATCAAATACACGTTGTTCCATAGAATTAACGAAGCATTGCATTACAGAAGGAGGTATTTCATATCACGCTTTGTCAGTTGCAATTTTTAATCATTTACACATGTATATTGCTTTCCATTTTCATTTATTTTACGAGATAAGATCCCCCATATGTTCTCCATTGGATTTAAATCTGGACTAAGTGCTGGCCAGTCTAATACTGTGATATTGTTTTGCCTAAACCATGTTTTCGATGATGTGGAGGTATGGATGGATGCCCCATCTTAGAAACTCAGTCAAGTCCTGCTAGCAAATCCATAATTTGCAGTCAAATATCCTGATAATCCTCTGATTTCATTTTTCTGCCCATAAATCCTAGAAATATTTTGCCGTTCAAAGAATTCGCCGAAAGTAAAGATGCCCTCCCCCTAGGTCATCATGGATCCTCCGCTTGTTGCCTGCTGAAACAGTTCTTAGGTTCTTTTCTTAGGTAATGCCAGTAAAATTTATGGCCATCAGAGGCGTCTAAATTCCAATTATTTTCATTACATTTCAATCACTTAATAATAGTAATAATTTTCTTATACTATTTTATCTCCGATATATTTGATATATAGAAAAATCAGAAGACTTTATTTATAATTTTTTTCCAGTGCTCATATTTTGCGTGTTAAATTACAAATCCAATAATGCAATTAATGACTGATGACCAAGCTATTTACTTGTACAGTTAAATCTGTACAAATAAGTATGTACAACTAACTAAAACATTATCTCTATTAAATTATGTTACGTGTCACAAATAACTTGCAATTTTTTTTCCTGACTAATTTACACTTTCATATTAAAATATGTCAATCACTGGCTTTTTTGCTAAAATTACCTAATTATATTTGTGGCAGAAAATTGATAAACTATTTATTTCCAACAAATATTGAATTCCATTTACTCAAAGTCAGTGATAACACCATTTAAATGTTTACATAGTTTAATGCGGACTTCGTTTGTAACGCAATTCTCGCGGACATAAAAAATGGCCTTTTTTGGAAGTCCGTATGAGCAAGAATTCACTGCATTTATCATTTCAAGAAAAAAATATTTACCGAAGTTCGTTTTCCTTTTTTCCGTTTAATTTTCAAGTTTA
Organism: Maratus michaelseni; assembly: GCA_963931845.1. Classification (NCBI taxonomy): domain Eukaryota; kingdom Metazoa; phylum Arthropoda; class Arachnida; order Araneae; family Salticidae; genus Maratus; species Maratus michaelseni. The sequence goes on along the minus strand of OZ007587.1, from coordinate 436,160,555 downwards.
CTATTTTTTCTACAATTTAAATTGCCATATTTGCTTCCCCGGCAGACATATAAATTAAATAAAAATACCCACATATTCAACGTATTTTCTCGGTTATGGCGATATCTTTGGTTTTTGAAAATATTAATGTTTACAATATTCAAAAAAGAAAGATAAAGAAATAAATAAAAATAGTTTACGTCGTTTCACGGATTTGCCAGGTTTTTTTTTCCTCAGTGTCATTAAAGATATCATTTGCTGTTTAATTTGGTGTGAATTGTGCTTTGGATATCATTTCACGATTTAACAAGTTGGAAGTTGTACGTCAAACGTGACAAATGAGGTGCGTTCGTGTATAGCTAGTTATATAAATATCCAGTTCTTGATGATTTTTAATTCTGTAAAATGAATTATATCGTCTGCATATTAATTTATGTAATAAAATAAGTATTTCGGTCGCTTGACGATTAAAGCTCGGAAACTCCTATAAGAAGAAAGCACCGATTTTTTTTTAAATAATTCAAATTTCTTAATAAATATTTTTATTAATATTTTCTAAAGTTTTGATTCGATTTTCATAAAATTTGAAATGTCTCAACAAAATTCTGCAAAGATAATGTGTCTTAAATTTCAAACCATTCGGTTGGGTAGTTTTTGCGTTGTTATATGCGGACGGACGGAAGGACAGACAGACAGACAGACATACGGACGGACGGACGACGACAATAGGTGCTACATATTTATATAATTACGAACGCACCTAAAAAAATATGTGTGTGGGTAGAGAGGGAGGCTTTCTTCAAAATTAAAAGTTTGAATAAATGTCAGAAAATATATCTGCAATCAAAATAATGTGGTACAATTAGTTCGATTGGAATGCTTTCCGCCTAATACATGTAAAATCCTACAAATTCGAGGCTCGATTAAGAAAAGAAACAGGAGAGTGCGTAGCATTTCAGTTTAAGCTGCCGAAGACAGTGTTCTCTATGTTCTTTTGGATACATTTACATTTAAATATATATAACCATACAAATTCGAAGTGCGTTAGCAAAAACAGTCCGGAGAGTGCGTAGCATGCCCGGTGTACACTGCCTAAGGCAGTAGGACTCCAACTTTAGGTTCGTTTGGATAAATTTGCGTATAAAAAATAATACAAATTCGCTATTGTACGCTACCGAAGGCTGTGGTGTCCTCATTTATACGTTTGTTTGGATGTATTTTCGTATAAACATATAAAATCATACAAATTAGAGAAAGTACTTTGATGAAGTAGTGCGGGCTCCAACATAAGATCGTTTGAGAATATTTTCGTTCAAAAATATAAAATAATTCAAAATTAATTTTACATATATGTAAGGTATTTATCATGGTTTTGGGCTACGACAGGCATGTCAGCGACTTTTAAAAAATATAATAAAATCCTTTAAAAGGAGTTAAATTCATAATTAAGTTTATAAATCACATTCAAATATAATTTTTATTCAATTTATTACATGTATATTGAAGGAATAATGAAATTAAAAAAGCAAAGCTACCAAATTAAATGAACATTTTATATTTTTCTGAAAGGCTATAAAACTATAAACTTACTGCAAAGAAGATCAGAAGACATTAAAAAAAGTCTGTCATCTAGAAATATCACCAACTCTTTTAACGAAAGTTAGCTTAATTTATGCAAATGAACATAAAATAAATATAGTTTATTTTGTTTGTTTATTACCATTTTTTTTAGATTAGAATTTAGATTTTGATTAAATCCACGTATATATATTATCTTTTTTATGTTATGGCAAAAGGCAGTTGTGTCTTTGGCATCCCTTGAGAAATGCATAAATTTCTTTTTCACTTTTTCATTTACGCCTAAATTTCTCACTTCTTTGGTGATAAAGTTTTCTGATTTTGTTTTTGTTTTGTTTTCAACTCTAATGAACATGTAAATAATATAAGGAAATTAATTAATTTACGATTAAATCTATTAAAAGTAAAAACTGTTTAGTGTATTTAACACTTTTGTAAGGGATCGACTACTCATGTCACGTGAGTACGCGATGTTTTGAATGAGATCGTAGTTTTTGTCCACTAACCAGCCATGTGCGTAAAAGTTTTATCAATGCTCTCTTTCTCTAACGTTCGATGGATGTCTGAATCTCGGAAATTGTGAGTCGCTGTTTCCTTTCAGTTATGCAATTTTTTTGGAGCTGGTCAACCAATACTGTGGAGTATATAAGTGGTGAATTTTCATTTTAGAGCAGACTTAGCCGAGAGGCAGAGAGACTTAGCAGAGACTTAGACTTAGGCGAGTCTTGAGATCGATATTTGGCCTCGGCGTTAAAGTTAAGCTTTACGCTCCTGTTAAATTGAGATAAACCTGCATCAGAGCTTATTAATTTTGAAATATAAAATTCTTGCATCGTGAATTTGTAACCTGATAGTCTAATTTTAATTATTGTATGGTTTTGATTTTTTTTAATGCAACTTCAACTAGAAAGCTACAATCTTTATTTTTGTTAAAGTTAAGAAAAACAAGTGGACCTCGCTCACTTCCCTGCCCGTTTGGTTTTAATAAACTGGTTTTAGTTTTAAAATAGACTTGTTCTTGTCTCCTGCTCTACCGCACGGCCTGACAATCAAAGATGGCCGTCACACTGTATCTGTGTCTCTCCTTCGTTCGCATTTAGTTTTTCAAGAAATTATGGCCGTCACAATTGGCGCCCAACTTAGTGGTTTAGGTAACCTTGTCAGTCCAACTAACGGTGCCTTCAACGATTGCCCACATCCGAGAGAGATAGTTCCTCGAGTTTGCTTCTCCGGAAATTCTGACGTCACCGAGTTTTTGAATAAATTACAGGACTATATTGCCTTTTACAATATCCCGGATAAGAGTAAGTATTCAGTACTAAAATGTTCGCTGAAGGGGGAAGCCTTACTGTGGTTAGAGAACATAGGACGTTTAGGACGATGAGAACATAGGACGATGTGTTCGGAGTTGCTTAAAGCCTTTCCTAATGAACGCAATGCAACGGAGTTAAGACGTGAATTTTATTGCAAACGACAATCTATTTATGAATAAGCGTCCGGATTCTTTCTACGAAAGTTGGAAATAAAAAACAAATTGGCTTTGGATCTTTCTCATACGGAGCTGATAGACACTATTCTTCCTCTCTTTTTGGTGACAATCCAAGACTATGTAGAACTTCGTGCCCTGGCAAATACGGCTGAACTTTATCAGTTGTTAATAAGATATGAGGCGCGACATGAGGCGGATCACCATAGACTGAGAACCACACGAGAATTCAATGAGGGGGATAGGTTTGTCAATAGGTCAAGAAATTATGGTAACGAGTATAATGGTCGTAACGAAAGGTTTGAAAATGGTCGTGGTCAAGCTAATTATGGAAACAGGCAAAATTTTCGAAACTGTAATGGTGAATTCAGGAATAATGATCAGAACAATGGTGGTTTAAGAAGAAATGAGGGGGTGAGCAATAGAAATAATGGTTCAGATAGAAGGAACGAGGTTAACCAAAGGCAGACTAGCTAATCCAGGGTTAGACAGTTAGTGGTTGGTGAAAAAGTAGTTCAGCGTAAGGTGGAAAAATCTTGTGGTGCTAAGAATCGTCAGCGGGGGTTAAACTGGTAGATGGCTGTTATGCGGAAGGTCAGCAGTCACAGGTTAGCTCTTCAAAGCCTTCTGTAGTAGACTTAAATGCAATAGTGGTTAACCCAGTTGAATTACCTGAATTGTTAATTGTGTTGAGCGGTATAGTGGTGAAAAGTGTTCTGGATACCGGCGCGGATAAGAGTTTTATATCGTTTGATGTCTATAAGAAATATTTTTTCATACAAAAGGTTGCTGCATGCTAATTTAGTGGTTCAGTCGGTTCAAGGGATACAGCGCAGTATAAAAGGTCTGGTGGATTTAGATGTGGAAATACGGTCAGTGAAAGCTCCTTGGCAATTTTTAGTATTGGACGGTTTAAAGGCACATTGTATTGTTGGAGTTGATTTTATGAAAGATAGAGGGATGAGCTTAGATTTCTTCATACGTACATTGGAAGTTAATAATGATGAGAAAACTTGTACAAACGAGTCCTAATCACTCTCAATTGATTTAAGTGAATCTGGTTTAACAAAGAGGGAAATAAACGAATTTAATAAATTTTTGGATGAGTTCGTGGAAGTATTTTCAAATAAAGCGGGTTTAATACACGTTTCCTGGCATGAGATTAATACCGATTCACATGCGCCAGTAGCAAGCAAACCATACCGTTACGATAAAGTTAAACATAAAATTATTAATTATCACATTGAAAAAATTCTCCGCGACGACATTATCATGCCCATTGGGTCTCCATATGCACCACCGGTAGTATTATGTAGAAAAATCAATGGAAAAGCATTGAGGATCCTGAGGCTTGGAGATTTGCTATAGATTATCGAAAACTAAATTTAACAACCCAATATCCCCAATATCCAATTTCAGTAATAGATGATATACTAGCCAATATTCAAAGTACTAAATGTATGTCGACACTAGATGTAACTTCCGGTAATTTTCAAATAGGGATGAAACCCGCAGACATACCAAAGACAGCATTTATTACGCATAATGGGTGTTTTGCGTTTAAACGCATGAGTTTCGGATTATCGGGGGCCCCAGCAACGTTCCAGAAGGCTATGGATACCATTCTGAAACCCCTTCTTGGTTTCGGAGTTCTGGTATACCTGGACGATATTATCGTTATGTCTGAAACATTCGAAGAACACATAAATTTGTTACGTAAAGTATTCACATTACTCAGAAACGCGGGTCTCACTGTTAAATTAGAAAAATGTAAATTTATTCGTAAAGAGTTAAAATATCTTGGCGTTCGGATCACACAAGAGGGCATACAAACTGACAAACAAAAAACAGATGCAACTGTGGCAATGGCACCTCCAAAGAATGCGAAACAAGTAGCGACATTTTTGGGTATGGAGGCTTGGTTTAAAAAATTTATGCCACATTTTTCAGAAATATGTGAACCACTATATGCTTTTAAACGAAAGAGGGTTAAATTTGTTTGTCGAAAGCGGCTCAAAATGCTTTCGAACATTTAAAAAATTCATTAATTTCTTCACCTGTTTTGGCTCATCCTGATTATTCTTCACAATTTGAATTATACTGTGACGCTAGCGCAGTCGGAATTGGTGCGATGTTAGCTCAGAAAGGTCGCCCCATAGTTTTTGCGTCCATAATTTTAAATACAGCGGAACGGAACTATTCAATTACTGAACGCGAATGTCTGGCTGTCATCTGGGCTTTAAACAAATTCAGATGTTTTTTCTGTAATATCCCGGTCAAAGTTGTTACGGATCACTCTGCTCTAACAAAGTTAACGCACGGAAAAGGTTTATCTTCTCGAATGGTTCGATGGTGTTTGAAATTAGCGGAGTTTAATATTGTAATTGAGCATAGGGCAGGAAAGGACAACGCAGTGGCAGACGCTTTATCGAGAAATCCTCAGGAAGGTGTTGAAATGGTCGAGGAGATTAAGGTTTGTGTTTTGTCGTCATAGGTTTTGAAATCGAGAGAGCAACTCATAGATGAACAGAAAAAGGATGAGGAATTTGGTCAGTTATATAAATATTTAGTGGATGCTGAAATGGTACAAAGCGCAGACGCGCACATGTTCCAAAACTGGTCCCAGAATTTCAAAATTATCGATGGCCTTTTATTTTATTCAAAAACTGTAAATTCTTGTGGTGAACTAAGAGTTTATATTCCAGCTTCTCTTCGTAAGGCCATCTTGCACGAATTTCATGATAATCCATTAGCAGGTCACCTAGGTGTAAGGAAAACGTATGCTAGATTATGTGATTTCTGCTACTTCCCTAAAATGCGGGAAGCAGTGCGCGATTATGTCTCCAGCTGCTACACATGCCAAAAATATAACTATAAGAACATAAGACCAGCTGGCAAACTAATTTCAATTAAAAAATCCTTTCCCCTAGAATATATCGGAGTTGATTTAATTGGTCCTTATCCCTTAACTGGCAATAAATTTAGATTTCTACTAGTAATTGTAGATTATTTTAGTAAACGGGTTGAGTTCATCCCCCTCAGAAAAGCTTCAGGCAAAATTGTAGCGAATGCTTTATTTAATGGCTTTATTTCGAAATATGGTGCACCATCCCAAGTAATTAGTGATCACGGTCCCTGTTTTATATCCGAAATTTTTCAGGAATTGTGCGCACAGCTGGAGATATATCACTCTTTTACTGTTCCATACCGGCCACAGTCCAATACGGCTGAGAGAGTCAATAGAACTCTCATTCAAATGATTTCTTCTTTTATTGGCACTCATCATTCAAACTGGGATCAGTTCTTGCAGCATTTTGCCTATGCTTTGCGTACGGCAGTTCATGAGTCCACTGGTAAAACCCCTACAGAATTGTTTTTTGGTCGTAAGATTATAACCCCTTTTCAACAGTTAATTAGAATTTCGGGAAATGAAAACGAATATATGATTCAGGATATTGATAAATTGGTTAAGGAAGCAAAAATCAAAATGGGAACAGCTCAGAAAAACAAGCGTTGTATTAAAATATGCGTCGGAGGAAGTTGGAGATTAGAGTTGGTGATTTTGTTTTTTTAGAAAAGCATTGGTTAAGTTCTAGTCGGCAAAGACGAGTTGCAAAGTTTGGACCTAAGTTTGAGGGACCGTATAAAGGAAGTAAAAGGTAATAATTTAATTATTCATGTTGACGTTTGTCATACCACTGCAAATTTGGATCAGGTCAGAGTTTTTAAGTTTAGGGACACTGACTCTAATGGTTCTCAAACGTCGGACGGTGAATCCCCTATGCCTCAGACAAATACCTCACAATCTTCTTATGTCAATAATTCTAATAATAGTAATGATAATCTACGCACGGATGTGAAGCGTAAATCTCTTCCTCAAGTTAACCGAGACAATGTTAACCAGCCAGCTGAACAGACATTGTCTAAAGTGATTAATAAATACGGCAAAAGACAGCACCCACATTCGATGTCGACAAATAGTTCTAAGCCTCCAGACAAGAAGTTTATGCAGACTCCTTCTACGTCACATTTACCACGCCATAAAAGACTTTTGTCAAACACATCGACAGACATTCCGGTTAAGAAAGGACGGAAAGACAGTCCGTCGGTGGCACTCAACACTCCAACAGATATCCACGAATCTAGTGATAGACAATCATCTCAGAAGTCAGCACATCGACAATTCCAAAGTAACGCGCAAAAGCGTGGCACGGACTATCTCCCCTCAAAAACTAAACGGCACCGGAGAATCGGCAGAAAGCGGACTTTGCCTTCCACATTACGATCGGGAGCCTCACGGAAAAGACAGCCTGTTGATCCCGCCTAGCAATCATCGAGTCGACACTTCAGAAAGCCCCCCTAGCAGTCATCGAGTGGACAATGCAGTAAGCCCGCCTAGAAGTCGTCGAGTGGAATCTACTAGCAGTTGTCGAGTGGAATCTACTAGCAGTCGTCGAGTGGACACTACACGAGCTCAGCCCAAAGGACGTCGCCATGGTTACAACTCCCGGCTGCTGGCACGACAAGTGACAGTGGCCTCTCCATACGAGTCTGAATACAGAACGGAACTTTGTACAAGGATTTTGGGGACGCCGCCAGAGTTCTTCCATGAGCCTGCAAGCTTCATGTTCTTCATTATGAAATCAGGTGACGACGTTCCATTTTTTATTCTTATTTAAAGTGCCTATATAAATGTCAACAAGTTCTATGGACTGGACAAAGCAGCTGAACTGTTATAGTTACCTTTCGACCATTGTTTGATTTTGTATCTCGGCTTCACAAGTTGTGCCTTTAACTTCTGTTCAAAAGTTTTTGCCAAAATTTAAGTTATGATATCAGAGAACATCTTTTGAGTTTCACTGCTTTCATGTTCAAGAGATTGTTAAACTATTGTTTGTATATGTCAACATTGTTGTATAATTGTTCTATTACTATTCTATGTCGTTTATGTATGTATATATAAATTGTATTGTTCTACATATTGTATTTTATGTATGAATTAGGAAGATTATGGGTTTTTTTACACGTGCCGTGGCTAGGCGCGCACGTGTTTGGCGGTCAAGCAGTTGTCCTTGACACGCGTGTTCTATCTTAGACTTTACTAACATTTAATGAATCTTTCTTTCTTCGGTCGTTGTTCGTGTTTGTTATCGGTATAGTTTTTGTGTTGGGTTTTGTAAGTTGTGAAATTTTGAAAGTGTTACTAGTATTTCACGTTTATGATGTAAATTTTATGCACTGTAAAAATATATGTATTTAACAAAGTTTATTCCAGGAGATAAAAACCATCTTAGTACAGATACTCTATTTATATAAGTTTTTTTATTTTAGTTAACAAGAAGAAGAAGAAGGAAGATTTTGTAATGTATATTTCAAATTTTACATTTTATAAGATATTGTTTTACGTTCACAGCTCTTCATAGCTGTTAGTATGTGCCCCATGTATACTGAGCGAAAATCTACGATGAATTTTGGGGTGTGAGTCCTTTGGCATAACTTGGAATTGTAAAGTTGAGAAAGGTACTTTATTTGATAGGCAATGTGAATTTGCACTTTTTTGGGCACTTGGTGGAATTTTGTGAGGTAAAACTGCGTACGGATTTTGGCAATCTCTGAATTTTTTTTAGGAAAATTTTGTGAGAATATTTTGTGGTACTTCATATTCAAAGGATATTGCGTAGAAAGTTTTTTTAGCTCACTGGATATCAAAGCCTGAGAGCTAATGTGCCCGCCCGTTCTGTATGTATGTATGTATGTACGTATGTATGTATGTATGTATCGCGGTAACTTTGGATAGAATTAACCGTTTTGCTTCAAATTTTGTTTTTAGGTTCATTGTGATGAGGCGCTTCCCTGATTAGTTTTGGGGGTCCATTGGTTAAGTATAAAGGGGGAAACGGGGGCTAACCCCCCCCCCATGAAATTAGATAAATGGGGTTTTCATGCAAAATTATCCGATTTTCATCAATTTTTCTATATAGGTTCATTGTGATAAGGCGCTTCCCTGATTAGTTTGGGGGGTTCACTGGTTAACTATAAAGGGGGGAACGGGGGGCTAACCCCCCATAATTTAGATAAATGGGTTTTTCATGCAGAATTATCCGATTTCCTCTAAATTTTGTATATAGGTTCATTGAGATAAGGTGCTTCCCTGATTAGTTTTGGAGGTTCATTGGTTAAGCATAAAGGGGGTAAACGGGGGGCTAACCCCCCATAATTTAGATAAATGGGTTTTTCATGCAGAATTATCCTTTCTTCAAATTTTGTATATAGGTTCATTTTGATAATGCACTTCTGTCAATAGTTTTGGGGGTTCATTGGTTAAGTATAAAGGGGGAAAGGGGGGGTTAACCCCCCCTAATTTAGATAAATGAGTTTTTCATGCAGAATTATCCCTTTTTCTTCAAATTTTGTATATAGGTTCATTTTCATAATGCGCTTCTGTCAATAGTTTTGGGGGTTCACTGGTTAAGTATAAAGGGGGAAAGGGGGTGGATAACCCCCCTAATTTAGATAAATGAGTTTTTCATGCAGAATTATCCGATTTTCTTCAAATTTTGTATATAGGATCATTTTGATAATGCGCTTTTCTGAATAGTTTTGGGTGTTCATTGGTTAAGCATAAAGGGGGAAAGAGGGGCTAATCCCCCCTTCATTTAGATAAATGGGTTTTCCATGCAGAATTATCCCATTTTCTTCAAATTTTGTATATAGGTTCATTTTGATAATGCGCTTCTGTCAATAGTTTTGGGGGTTCATTGGTTAAGTATAAAGGGGGAAAGGGGGGCTAACCCTCCCTATGAAATTAGATAAATGGGGTTTTCATGCAAAATTATCCGATTTTCATCAATTTTTCTATATAGGTTCATTGTGATAAGGCGCTTCCCTGATTAGTTTGGGGGGTTCACTGGTTAACTATAAAGGGGGGAACGGGGGGCTAACCCCCCATAATTTAGATAAATGGGTTTTTCATGCAGAATTATCCGATTTCCTCTAAATTTTGTATATAGGTTCATTGTGATAAGGCGCTTCCCTGATTAGTTTTGGAGGTTCATTGGTTAAGCATAAAGGGGGTAAACGGGGGGCTAACCCCCCATAATTTAGATAAATGGGTTTTTCATGCAGAATTATCCTTTCTTCAAATTTTGTATATAGGTTCATTTTGATAATGCACTTCTGTCAATAGTTTTGGGGGTTCATTGGTTAAGTATAAAGGGGGAAAGGGGGGGTTAACCCCCCCTAATTTAGATAAATGAGTTTTTCATGCAGAATTATCCCTTTTTCTTCAAATTTTGTATATAGGTTCATTTTCATAATGCGCTTCTGTCAATAGTTTTGGGGGTTCATTGGTTAAGTATAAAGGGGGAAAGGGGGGGATAACCCCCCTAATTTAGATAAATGAGTTTTTCATGCAGAATTATCCGATTTTCTTCAAATTTTGTATATAGGATCATTGTGATAATGCGCTTTTCTGAATAGTTTTGGGTGTTCATTGGTTAAGTATAAAGGGGGAAAGAGGGGCTAATCCCCCCTTCATTTAGATAAATGGGTTTTCCATGCAGAATTATCCCATTTTCTTCAAATTTTGTATATAGGTTCATTTTGATAATGCGCTTCTTTCAATAGTTTTGGGGGTTCATTGGTTAAGTATAAAGGGGGAAAGGGGGGGATAACCCCCCTCCTAATTTAGATAAATGAGTTTTTCATGCAGAATTATCCGATTTTCTTCAAATTTTGTATATAGGTTCATTGTGATAATGCGCTTCTCTGAATAGGTTTGGGGGTTCATTGGTTAAGTATAAAGGGGGAAAGGAGGGGGTGCTAATCCCCCTTAATTTAGATAAATGGGTTTTTCATGCAGAATTATCCGATTTTCTTCAAATTTTGTATATATATTCATTGTAATTAGAGACTTCCCTGATTAGTTTAAGGGGTTCATTAGTTGACTATGAGGGGGATAACGGGGGGATGACCCCCCCTTAATATATTGTTGATTTTTTTTTCGAGGGGCATATTTCAAATTCTTTGAAATAAGAGTATAACATACAATTAGTGTGAATAGCCTGTGAGCTCAATGCCCTCAGTTTAACTGGGCAGTTTTCTTTTTTATTTATCGATTTGACCAGTTTGTTTCGTGATGGGTTACAAGTGCAAAATTTTACATTTCGATCTAAATTTAATTTACCCATCTCCTGTTGTGTTCTTTGGTTCGAAAATTTTTAAAGAAAAAGACGCTGGTCTGCATTTCGACCACCGCTTTTTCTTTCACAATTTCCGGGGGGGGGGGGTTGTAAGGGATCGGCTACTCTCGCCACGTGAGTAGACGATGTTTTGAATGAGATCGTAGTTTTTGTCCACTAACCGGCCATGTGCGTAAAAGTTTTATCAATGCTCTCTTTCTCTAACGTTCGATGGATGTCTGAATCTCGGAAATTGTGAGTCGCTGTTTTCTTTCAGTTACGGCCTGACAATCAAAGATGGCCGTCACACTGTATCTGTGTCTCTCCTTCGTTCGCATTTAGTTTTACAAGAAATTTTGTAAATTACTGAAACTGCACGTCATTTATGTATAAAGGGATATATTGTTAAAACATGTAAAGTTACATGCATTCCAATGTTATTATTGTAATTGTATATGTGATTCTTCTCAATTTTAATATATGCATAAAAATATTATAAACAGTTCTGTAAGTACACTAATATTTGTGAAAAATGTATACTATTTTAAAAAAATCCTGCTGCTTACAGTATTCTTTATTTCGCATGCCCCCAATGTGAAATTTTCATACAATTCTTCACTTTTTAAGAGCATGTTTCATCAGTACGGAAGACAAATAAATGGTGGAAAAATCAGTATCAGAACCAGTTATTAAAGAACAGATTTCGTTATATATATTTTTTAATAACTGCCTTTAGCTATTTTTAATTAACATCGGAAAGCTTTCTTAATTTGTGTCATCAAAAATTAACATCATTAAATAACAAACACGATTACTGCTGACAAAAAAAACATCTCTCATAAAAAAATAGAAATTAATAAGTAATTATTTTTTTTCTATTTAAGAATATAAAAAAAAGAGTATGGTAATAAAAACTTCTGTTTCATCGTAGAGTATACAGAAATCTTTATAATCATAGAACTTTTTTTATATAAATTATTATCTTTATTAGTATATATAATTTATAAAAACGACTTTATCGTGTGATGATAATTATTGGGCTAATCTTATTAGAAAAAAGCTGAAAAATGTACATAATTCATGCATAATGAGGTTATATTATATAACATAAATTTAATTAGTTATGAATAAATCAGTAAAATTTTATGAAAAAAGGTAAACATTCCTAGAAACCTATCACACATACCAAAGACAAATGTATATTAATAATTAAAAAAACGAAATATTAATAATTAGAGTGAACTCTGTACGCATTTTAACACCTGAAAACTGCATTTTTCTTTTAATTTTGTGGTTATGCAACATAAATATTTTTAAATATTCAGACATTTATCTGTAATTGAAATGAAGTCTTTAAATAGGACTATTGTCGTTAGAATGGAGACTTATTGTTGTGAGTTTCTTTAAATTATAATTACGTTTAGTGAATTTCTTTCGACATGAATATTGAATGTAATGGCAAAGTGTTTAAATTAATTTGATAAACTGCGAAAACTTTTTTTGTATTTAACCTCGGAATCGGATTTTTGGTATCGAAAAGAAGAGAATACTTTACAGTCGATAAATATACATAAGCGTAATGATATAATTTTAGCAATTTCAATTATCAAACGATTGATTTAGAAAAATAATTTCGTTTAACATACTATTTTCAATAAATGTAAAACTGTTTACGAGATAATCACGTATGTACTTAAACAATTTCATTATCGTTATGAATTTAAGTATATTTTTATTACATTAAATATAAAATATCAGGAAAATCATAAAAAAATAATCTTTTTTAAGGATTAGAAGAGTATTTTAAACAGCTCTTGTGCTAATTTCTTTATGTAAGATATTTTCAAAATGGAATAACAGATTGAATGATCAATTATGTTTTATGTATCTCTTATTTAAGTTTGACATGATTAATATTATAAAACTTCATTTAAGAATTTTAATTCTTCTCATAAAAAATATAGTCAAACATAGTAGAAATAAACAATTTTATTGTTTTTTTTTTCTTAAATTATTTATTTTACAGTGACAATAATGTTTGCTTGTACTGTTTACTTATTTTTATTATTATTATTTAGATTTGTTTTATAAAATGTAAAATCCCTGGTAATTTTCATTTTATGTTTCAAAAATTTATACAAGGAAGTAGTATTAAAAATTCCTCTAATTGAATTTTATTTAATAGAAAAAGTTAGTATTTATAGGCGCAATATAAATTCTCTTGTTCGATAAACCAAAGTGGAAATAGCCTTTGAAAGCTTAGATTTTCACATTTGCATCTTTTCATTCCGTTAAATTTATCCCGAGTTGTTTATGTCTTTAATCTACCGGAGTATGTGCCCGCGGAATAAATTTATGTTTGAAGGATTTTTCCATTCACATAATTTCATCTCAACTGATTGCTTTCACAAAAAAGAAGAGATAAAGAAAAGGGATGAATTTTAAATTTAAAGAGAACAATTTTCAGTTTTATATTTTAACACATACGAAAATAATTTCTTATTTACGTTTAGTGTAATAGATTTCTTGTGTAGAATATATCGTAAGTTTTTAAACTCGAGTGCCACGCTTAATCTATTGTTGTCACAAAAAGTGTTGATCACGTGGAAGGATTTGTTCAGATTTTTTGTTATTAATAAGATACTTTGAGAATTTAACCTCAATATTTAATAAATATTTATTTAATCAGGTATCATCCTTTATTGTGAAGTGCTTCATGTAGAAACAATGACATAATTAGCAACTTAAAGCAAGCGCCTTTGTCTCGATATAACCTCATCTTCAAATTTTACCTTAAATTTGCAAAATTCGTCATCATAGTTTATACGAGTGAACTAAGTAAATAATTTTGAAATTGCTTAAATTTTAAGATAATGAATGTTACATATCAGCAGAAGAAAAAACACTTTTAAAATAGTCAATATTCAAAGGTAAATAGAGTCACCAGATTAATGGACAGAACATTAATCGCGAATGCTAATGATACTGAACTGTCAGTAATAATTACACTGATACACTGTAAAAAATTTGCAGCACAGTAACCGGTCATTTGACCGTTTTTATAAAAAACGGTTACATAACCGTAATTTAACAGTATTCTGACCCTAATATGAGCAATATTATGGTCAAAATGGCGTTAAGTTACGGTTATGTACGGGTAAGTATGGTCATTCGACCGTTTTTATACAAAACGACCGGTCAAATGACCGGTTACTTTGCTGCAAAATGTTTTACAGTGTACTTTAAAATTTAAGTATATTTTTTAAAGAAAACTATCAAACTATGGAAAACCAATTTTGGAAAGAAAACACCTCCTAGTAACTCTGCCGCAAATCATTGTATATAAATGTCAACTTGTATCAACCGTTTTGTAATAGTGTCTACTATTACTATACTTAAACTAGGCTTTGTTGGCGCTTGCACATTAAATTTCTAACAAACTTTATTTTTTTAAACTAGCATCTAATTTTGATATATACTTGGATTCATCGGTAGCTTTTACCATGGTATACTAAACTGGACATCATTTGGTCAAGTAGTTTAATATTACAAAATGTGGAACTACTAAATTTAAATTTATTTTTAAACATTTAAAATCAGATTCGAATGCGGATAGTTTAAGCATAATATCATAGTCGTAACATCGCAATGTAGTTTTTGAGAAAATCAAACACTACTTGTCGGAATGCATTGTAATTTTCAATTAACATATTTGAATCTTCTCAAAATTCATTTCTATCAAAATTTTATAGGACACGATACATACATTTATCAATTATGAATTGGAAAAATAATTAAATAATAAAATTAATGATAGAAAAAAGACATATTGTAACTTATTAATTCATAATTAATAGGTATACGTATTAATACCTATTATATACATATTAATTTTAATTTATAAAATATAGCAGGAATCCATGTCTACAAGCTTGAAATAGGTAAATCCAAAATTATAGCTATCTCGTCAAGTAGTGTTTGAGTTAAACATAAAAACAGATCGCTGATTTTCCTTTGTGTATCTGGTGGTGCGTTCTACCGAAAAAATAATGTATGATGTCATAATAATGTTTTAGATTTCAACATTTTAATGTTCGTTAAATTTTTAATATGTTGACAACCACCGAAGCATAATTTAAGCGAATATTAAGAGCCTGCGCTAGTCATCCGAAAAAACTCGAACGCTAATGTTAAGTCTATGGGAAGGTTCTTGACAGATTTCTCGTTCGCATTTTAATATTTGGAAATGATTTTTTTGCATAGGATAGCTTAGGCCAATCCCTAACGTTGTTATTTTTTACTTTTTTGATTTTGTTTCCATTTTTTTGTTAAATAAGGGTACTCTCTGTTTCAGAACTGGTTGGAACCGGTTCTGAAATTGAAAATGTCCGCTTATAAAAAAGACTGTAAGTAAAATTAAAAAAAGTAAAAACTAACAACGTTAGGGATCGGCCTCAGCTATCCTATGCAGCAAAAAAAAAATAATAATAATAATAATAAAATAAAAAATACTTTTAAAATGCGAGCGAGAAATTTGTCAAGAACCTTCCCATAGACTTAACATCAGCTTGAGTGTTTCTTCCCGTGATAAGTGCATGCTCTTAATTAGTTAGCGTTAATATAAATCGATTTCCATCAAACTTATTTTTATACTATGATTGGTAATTTGTTCAGATATGTACATTAGTAATATAAATTGAAAATACAAAATTTGTATTGTCAGTCGGGCATTCAAAATGACCAAATGAAAGAATTGATTCAATAAATGATAAATGCATTAAATTTTAAAAGGCACAATTATATTTGCTGTGTTTTAACATGCGGAAAATGATCTTAATAGATTTTTACATTAAAAAAACCGCTAAAATCTAATTAAAAATAAGTGACAATATTTATTTTATTTTATTTTTATTTTTTAACAATTCATATCTTTTCTTATGAAATATAAAAACACAAATTTACCAGTTTTAAATATGGCTGGAAATATTAAACAAAATTCTAAGTATTTCATTCCTAGACACTTAAAATGTCTCTCCTATTCAATGTAATAATTTAAAGATGAAGGTTCACATTAGTTTTATACAATTCCTAGTACTTAAATCATTTTTATGTTTTTACTGCTGCATACTTACAAAGTTTTCTGAAAACATATTATAAAGAGAAGAGGAAGACAACAGAAAAATATGTAACTTTAACGAGCTTATAAAGAAATGAATAGAAACTTCTTTCCGAAAAGTAGGGCTATTAAAAATATTTAATTTCATTTTTAAAACCTTAAGCTTGCCCATCCTAAAAGACATATGAAAATGAACTATATCGCATTAAAAATAAGTCTTTAATAACTCTTTTCTGAAAGGATTTTGTTGTATTCAGAGCATAAAAGTATTTTTAAATACATGAAGAATTTGAAAAATAACAAGAATCTAATTTAGAATTGTAATGAGCTAACATTTAAATTTCCATCCTCCTCCCCCCAAAAATGTCTTTTTTTGGGAATGATGATGTGAAGCAGATTGTTTTGTTCATTAATATTGAAAATTCAACAGAGATTCCGTTATTTGTGATTGAGGTAACCGTTTAATTGAGACACTAGAAGTACACGTGCAGATTTGATGGTAAACAACTTGAAAGTTTCATTAGAATAAATAATCTTTGAATTTTTAATTATTCGCGTTTAAATTAATTAAGTATTGAAATCTTGAAGAATTGCTGTATTGTATAACGATTCCTATTGATATAAGATGATAGATGTCGCTTTTAGTCCAACATTCTCAATTAATAAAGTAAAAGAGTTTTAGACTTGTAATTGATAAGATATGATGCTTGTTTTTTAGCAGTTTAATTAAAAGTATTGATTAAATGGGTAGGACATTTATTTTGGTTTGCTACAGTCTCAATTGTTTCGAAAATATAACAATATTTAGCATTTTCTACAAAAAATAGTTATAACCGCGCGACCTTCAAAATATTTCATTAATTTTATTTTTATGAGTCTCACTATAAAACTAAGAAATTAAACTTTCCTGCTTACAGCTAACGATTTATAATATATGTTTTTTTTAATTATTTGCATTTAATTTAACATGTTCATACATTATTTAATTATTAAACCATGGATATCAAGAAAATTTGTTATAGTTCTTAGAAGAATATTTTCTCTTTTTCTAATTTACTCTTTTTTTTCTTTTTCTTCCAGAAAAAAATACCATATTTGTCTTAGTATACATATATATGTATATATATATATATATATATATATATATATATATATATATATTCTTGTTAATGGTCTCAATTTATTTAATCGATAATTATATGCAATGTTTTTTTATTTAAATATTTTTAATACCTTTTGCAATTTGTAAAAATATTGTTGGGTGTTAAACTTTACTTAATTAAAAAGCATTTAAATAAAAAGAAATATATATCATATAAATTCTTTTTCTGAAAATATGACATTATTTGAAATGAATTATAGAAAAAGAATTCCAAAAATCATTCTGTCGGAAGCGGTAGTCGAACTCATGTTCCATACATAGATCCAGAGCATAAATTAACGCCTTAGATCACTGGGCTACGCTGACCGCGTTCGAATGTAATTTAAAACTGAACAGGTTTTAGATTTAATTTCACGCATACGCAAATAGGTTGAATTTGTGCTGACCTTACAGAATTCTCTTAGCGTTTTAATATATATATGATAATGTCAAGATCAAAATTGAAAAACATTATTAAATTCACTTCCGATAATTGGGGCAGCCGCTATTTTGTGACAAATCAAACTGAACCGATATGTTCAAATTAATTGTATTCTTCTTTTTTTAATATTACGATAATAGAAAGGTACTATGTTTAAGATACTTCCAATTTCAAATTTAGAAGCTTACAAGTTGCAGATAATATTGCAATGCTATTACAAAAATAAATTGGTTTCTTTTACTAAAAACGTTTATATATTTTTTTTTTTGCCTGTCCGTTCAGCTCACATCATCTAATCCAATATTAATACACGTCCTGTTCCTAATTGACCTAATTTTTAATCGTGTGACATATTTCGGGTGACAAAACTGTATTATGTAAAACAAATATTTGAAATTTTCTCCACCAACCCTCAGGGGGCAAACCCTTTTGTCCAGTAAGGGTACCTAAATGTCATCACGTATGTAAACACATGAATGTCATTTATTTCTTCAGAAATAAACTAATATACTTCGATTAGACCGTAGCATTATTGGTAAATGCGCCTTTTCTCAGTTCCGCGTAATGTATCAATTGATGCGACTTCGATTCCAAGGAAGACTTTTTTTCATCTTTTTTATTTTCAGGAATCTTGATTTAAAATTGTATATCCATTTTTTTAAAACAAACTAACAGAAAAATCACTCGCAATTTAATTAATTTCTTTTAAAAATAATATTAATCAGTTGTACTTCAACTTTTTTTCTGTTTCAGTATATTATAGTAAAAGCTTGTGTTTACTTTTTTTTTTACTTATAATTTATTTTACTTTTATCTTCAAAGGAAATGTATTAGCTTTAGTTGTATAGAGGTAGTTTTTGTTGAAAATTGGCCTTAGTATTTTTAAATTCCCTCTCTAATTTAATTGAATTTTAGTACAAATTTGAATATTTAGCCTACAAGATTCCCAATACAGATTATAATTTTGCGTACTGATGGATAAACATAATTCTGTTTAGGAATTCGTGAAATATAGGAGCTTAGAAGAGTTCAGATTTAAAAAAAATAATAGTGAGAAATAAGTTTATTTAATGTACTTGCGTCTTAAAATGTTATTAAATATCTGGAAATACATATAAATGTAATTTTTTGTTGATTAAATTGTTAGTTTTAAAGAATATCTCCAAACTCAAATCAGCTAGTTGAATTTTCTAACTAACTTCAGAGTTTAGGCTAGCTTCCATAAAAGAAGTAATCTTATAAATTGAAATGTAAAACCTATTCTATTAAGATAGAATATATGGGAAATTTAGAAGTCTTTGAGAAGAAGATGTTGTTGCAATTATTTTAAAGAAAACAATAAATTTTTTAAATTTTATCTTTATGGCTTATAGAAATTAGTCTTTTCATAATGCTATGTATAACTAACTATATTAGGAAATCTTTCAAATACAGGCTGTCCCAGAATGTTCAAAATGCTCCTTTTGTTTCTCTTTTTTAAGATAAGTTGTCAATGTTAACTGTAAATGTCGGAAATATGATCATATTATTAAAAAGGTCATCCGAATAATTTTCAGAATTTTAAAATTTTAAAATTTTGTACGCCCAATGGAAGCAAAATTGGTTAAATTGTAACCATATATTTTTTGCTTGAACGAAATCATTAAAAGAAACTGCATACCCATACCTTTAAAATTAATTTATTTATAGGAAAGAGAAAAAAAAACGAATTTTACAACATTTTCATACGGTGTTTAAAAAGCTATTTTGTCATTCAAAATGGGGAGCATGAAAAATGCGTTTGATTTCTTATACTTTAATTTGATTTGTTATAACGAATATAGTTTGGAGCTGTTAATGATTTTTTTTTTTTTTTTTTTTTTTTTTTTTATATTTCGAAGTTCTTCAACACTAATATTGCATGCATCGATTATCTGTTGTTTGAGAATAAATAGATACGTATGTCATCATCCATGTTTACTTTTTCTTGCTTTTTTTTTTACTTTAAAAATGCAATCAAGCAGTTTTTTTTTCTTATACAGATCTCGTTGCAGTAAAATTGAACTCGATATTATAAATAAAAAAATATTGTCGTGAGTAACGTGTACGTCATATTGCCTGTGGTGACGACATAACCAATAAATATGACTCTTATTTATTTTTTTTACTTCTAAATATAGCGTGATTTCAATTTTTACGCCTTCAGATAGAAAAAAAAAATTACTTTCAAGTCTTTATGGCTTCTAGAAATTAGTTTTTCTCATAATGTTATGTAGAACTAAATATATTAGGCGCAAAATTCATATACAAGGTATTCCAGGATGTTCGAAATGCTCTTTATATTTTACTAATGGGGATAAGTAGAGGATAATATAGGATAATATTGGAGATAATATTTTTTCTACGTTTTAAAAAAAATTGCCGCATTTCTTTCTTCGACAGAAATATAAATAAAGCAAAATAGACACTTATTCAACATCTTTTCTTTGTTATGTCGATATCTTTTGTCTTACAAAATATTAATTTTAACAATTTCTTAAAAATTATTTTTAAGAGGTCGACTCGCGTTCGCTTTCATCTTTTACGTTTATTCACCAGTTCCAAAATGCCATGCCCTTCTGACGGAAGTAAATACAAATGTAATAACCACTTTTTCCGAGACTTTTCCGATTTTAATAATGTATTTGGTTTTTACAAAAATATTTACTACTTAAATAATAATAAAATAAAATATCTTGAAGCCATTTACAGTATTTGCCAGGGATTTTTTTTCTCTCAGTGCCGTTGAAGATATCTTTTGATGTTTAAGAGAATTGTGTTTTGAATATCATTTCACGAATTAAAGAGTGGGAAGAGGGTCTTTGGGCAAAAATTAAAAGTTTAATATATCTAAATGTCATAAAATAAATCGGCAATCACAATAACGGGGTCTACTTTTTTCATTCGGAAAGCTTTTCGTCTAATAGATAAAAAATCGTACAAATTCGAGACTCGTTTTAGAAATGAAACAGGATAGTGCGTAGCATTTAAGGTGTACACTGTTGAGGGCAGTGTGTCCCTGTCTCTGTGTTCCTTTAAATAGATTTTAATTTAATATTATAGAATCATAAAAAAATGAGGTTCGTTTAGAGAAATTTGTGTATAAAAAATTATACAAATTCGCTATTGTACGCTACCGGTGTCGTCATCTGTAGCTCATTTAAATGGATTTTTGTACAAAATCATACAAATTTGAGGGACTACTTTGTTGAAGTAGTGAGGGCCGCAACGCTAGATTCACTTGCAAAGATTTTCGTTGAAAAATATAAAATTATACATTAATCTTAGATATATGTAAGGTTATTAATACCGGACCGGGCACGACGGGCAGTTCATAGAGTTTTAAAAATATGATAAAATCCTTTAAAAGGAGTTAAGTTCATACTTAAGTTTATAAGTCATATTTAAATATCATTTTTATTCAATTTATTGCATGCGTATTGAAGGAATATTGAAATTTTCAATTACAAGGGAAAAAAACGGCAAGGCTTTCAAATTAAAAGATTTTTTTTTTCAGAATATATCTAAATGTCATAAAATAAATTGGCAATCACAATAACGGGGTCCATTTATTTCGTTCGGAAAGCTTTTCGTCTAATAGATAAAAAATCATACAAAGTATTTACTGAAAAGAATACTGTAAAAAATAGTTTGTCATCTAGAAATATCACCAATTCTTTTAAAGGAAAATAGCTTAATTCATGCAAATGAACTGAGTATAGTTGGTTTCATTTGTTTATTCCTTTTTTTTTTTTTTGAGAATACAATTTCGCTTTTGATTAAATTCACGAATATCCATTAACTTTTTTTTGTTATGACAAAAAGCAATTGTGTCTTTGACATTCCTTCAGAAATGTATAAATTTCTTTTTCACTTTTTCATTTACGCCTAAATTTCTTGTTTTTTGGAGATTTCAGAAAGTTTTATTTTTTCCCTTTGTTTTCAACTATAATCAACATGTAATAATACAAAGAAATTAATTAATATAAGCTTAAATCTATTAAAGGAAAAACCTTTTAGAGAATTTAATACTGTATCTGTCGCTCTCTCTCTTTCGCTTTTACTTTTTTAAGAAACTTTAGAAAATTGATGAAACTATGCATCATTTATGTATAAAATAATAGACTGTTAAAAGATGTAAATATGCATGTATTCCAATGATATTATTGTAAACGTATATATGTTCTTTCTCAGATTTAATATATGCATAAATATCTTATAATCTGTTCTATAAATAGTCTGATATTTGTAAAATAAATCTACTATTTAAAAAAATCCTATTTATAATTCAAATTTGATCACAATATCACAGAATTCAGTACTTCGCATGTTGCAAATTTAAAATTTTCACATAATTCCTCACTTTTTACGAGCATTTGCAACTCTAAGCAAAATAAATAAATTATGAAAATATGAGTATCTGAACAAGTTATTAAATAATAGATTTTGTATTTTCTTTTAATAATTGCTTCTTGATATTTTTTATTAAAATCGGGAAATGATATTTAATTTGTTTCATCAAAAATTAACATCATTAAATATCAAACACGATTACGGCTGAGAAAAAAAAACATCCCTCATAAAAAAATAGAAAATAATAAGTAGTTAAAAAATTATTTGATATTAAAGAACATTAAAAAAAGACTATGATAACAAAAGCTTCTATTAAAATGTAGAGTAAACATACATCTTCATAACCATAGAATATTTGTATATATAGTATTATATTTATTACCATATATAATTATAAAAACGACTTCATAGTGTGATGAATAATTATTGGGATAATAGTATTAAGCAAAAATCTGAAAAATGTACATAATTAATGTTTAATTAGTTTATTTTATATAACATAATATTTAATTACTTCTGGAAAAATCAAAATAAATGTAAAAAGAAGGTAAAAATTCCAAGAAGCATAGCACAGATAGCAAAGACACGGGGAAAACGGAATAAAAATTAAAACATTATGCTGAATTTAACACAAAAAAATCGATAAAAATATATATATATATATATATTTTTCTTTTGAACTACGAAAGATTTAGAGCGTAAGATTGTCTGTATGTCAATAGTGAATTATATTTATATTATTAATAATAATAATAATAAAAAGAAGACATCTCGATAGTTAGAATGAAAACTGTACGCATTTTAACACCTGAAAACTGGATTTTTTTTTTTAATTTTGTGGTTAAACAACATAAATATATATTTTTTTAATTCATGCATTTATCTGTAATAGAAATGAAGTCTTTAAATAGGTATATTGTCGTTAGAGTGCTGACTTATTATTGTGATTTTATTTAAATTACAATTACTTTTAGTCAATAGCTTACGAGACGAATATTGAATCTAAATGAAAAGTGTTTAAAGTAAGTTGATAAAATGAAGAAAATATTTTCGCATTTAATCTTTCAATCGGGTTTTTGGTATCGAAAAGAACAGAGAGCATAATTATATAATTTTAGCAATTGCAATTATCAAACTACGATTAAAAAAATAATTTCATTTACCATATTATTTTCAATTAATGTAAAACTAAGTGCGAAAAAATCCCGTATGTGCTTAAACTTTTCATTATTGTTATGAAATTAGGTATATTTTATTACATTAAAAATAAACAAATAAGAAAACTATAAAAATAAACTTTTTTTAAGGATTAGAAGAGTAGTTTATACAGTTCTTATACTAATTTCTTTTATGTAAAATATTTACAAAATGTAATAACAGATTAAATGATCAATTAAGCTTATGTATCTTATTTTACATTGACATGATTAACACACTATCGGCGGGTAACATAATGAGCTTTACTCACACGTATAGCAGGAGAAAATTAGTGAAGTATGAAAAAAGTGAACTTTTTAGAAAACATGTACCGTAATTTCTGGCGTATAATCCGCAGATGAAACAATCATGTTTGGACCCAGAAATTTTATTTTATAAAGTGTTACTTCCCAGATCGCTGTAAATATTTCACTTCAATTATTGAATAAAATTTCTGGGTTGAAACCGAAATTTTTGATCGGCGGATTATACGCCGGAAATTACGGTAATATCTTCAGATCTAATAGTAGGATTTCAATTAAATTTGGAAAATAGGTATCACATAGTATTTCGAAGATGTAGATGAATTAAAAAAAAAATCAATTTTTTATTTAGTTTTCTATTGCTTCATTTAATGTATAACATGGACCAAACAATAATTATTAATTTTTGAAAGTTTTAAAAGTTCACGTAGTAAGAGAAAAGCGTAATAATGTTTAGGAATATTTTATAATTCAGTTTCTTATATATTAATTTTATCGACTCGAATATTTTTATAATGTATGGTATTTTTAAAAACACTTATCCCTAAAAAGGGGAATCTGACAAAACTTACACATACGAGGGTCGATCCAGAAATAAGGTTCCCAAAGAGCTCCAGCCGCGCGGGAAGGTGCGAGGCGAAATACGGCAATAGCGCTGTGCGCGACTGTTCCCGCACTCACGATTCCCTCGGCCGCGCTTCGCTGCGCCGCTCATTCTTGACTCAGCGGCCGTCCCAGATAAAGGTTCCCATTGTTGATCCCAACAAGTAAGAGACTCGTTCCGTAATTTGCTTTTCGCACACCAAAGGGACTCTATCCGTCCAGAACCGACGACGAGGACGACTGACAGCCGGTGTAACGCTGCTTCACGACAACGCCCTAACTCACGTCTCCCGTCAAACCCAGGAACTTTTGACACTGTCATGGGTCGACAGTCAGGTACCACCCACCTTACAGTCCGAACCTCGCACCTAGTGATTACCACTTGTTCCTCATGTTAAAGGAACACTTGGGTGGCCAACGCTTCCGGAGCGACGATGACGTCAAAGAAGAGGTAAACGCTTCTCAACGGATTGGCGCCGGAGTTCTACAACATTGGGATACAGAAATTCGATCATCGTCTACAAAAATGCGTAGAAAAAGATGGCGATTATGTAGAGAAATAGAGCAAACTTTCTTCTTTCCAACGATGTAAATTTCTATGAGAATAAGCAATGTCGTCTATTTGTAAATTTGATGGGAACCTTATTTCTGGATCGACCCTCGTATAAGAAGTTAAACTTTTCTTTTTATGCACTGTACAAACACGACATTGTCTTTGTGGATTATTATTATTTTTTTTTTTTGCCACCAGTAATAATTTTTGTAGCTTCATGTTTCCGCAAGTCTAATAACAATCGCCCAGGAGGATCTGTACTTACTGTAGTCTTGTTAACGCCAGATGTAGATGGTTGAGGATCTTCGGAAACGGTGTTTTCAGGAAGCCGATCACTTATCCACTCTTTGCTAATTTCGTGAAGAAATTGTTTATAACTAATTGTTATTATTGAGTTTAATTTTCTAAATACTTGGAACGCATTAAAAAGTGCACAGTTTAGCATATACACGATAACCCGCTTTGCCCATTTTTTTGTTCTTCGGGTAATCGAATAATAAGCAAGATATTGATCTGCTCGATCGACCCCCTTCATGTACTTGTTGTAAGAAGTAACACATTGTAGTTTACACTACAGTGTGTTATTTCGTTATACCACTTGACATAATTATAAGTTCTGCACAAAACTACTTCATTATTTTTTTTAATATACCGTTATTTTCTGAACAAATTTCGGTCAAAACAGCACACTTTCAAAGGAAAAATCATTAGGTTTCATTAAAACGACTTATATAAAGTTGAGCGAAGGTTTTCTCACTTTGGTGTAAAGAAAAAAAAGTACAAATAAACAAGGGTCCTTTAGTCTCTTTCTCCGAACGAAATTCTTGGAAAAAAATATCGAAAGAACAGTACATCTGCACTAAGTACTTTTTTCTGTATCGTTACACGATCGGCGTTGTCAATTGTTTTCTTTTGCCCTTTATCTATACGCGCTCTGATGGTACAGGCAAATTTCTTATTATTACTTTCTGAAACTTTTTATTTTGTCATTTCCGAAAAACGGCACATATGCACTAGATACTTACAGAAAACTTAAACTCAATGCCATCAAAATCAATCAACTGAATTTATGCTACTTTGTAAGCACGAAACTTGCAGTGTCAAAATAGCACATTTCCTAAAATTATTAGTTTTTCTTAAAAATTAATACAATTTACATCTGTGTTTAAATTGTGCCGCTCCACCTACTTTATAAAGCTAGATTTTCTGCACAGATGATTTATTATGAGCGAATACATATCATAATGACGATGGGCGGAGTTTAAATGTAAAAAACAGTGAGGGCACAGTACAGATGTAACGAAAACATATTAATAAATTTAGGGATAAACACTGGTCAGGCTTTACGAAAAACAACAAAAAACATCATTCCTGCCCAAAAATTAGTGACAATGAAAAAAAAACAAGCATTGATAAGTGTTGTACTAACACTTAGCGTACGTTCTGCATAAAAGGTATAAGTACCCGACCCGCCGATAAGCGCCAGTCTGTGGAAAAAGTAGTAATACCCTTCCCGCCGATAGTATGTTAATATTATAAAACTTCATTTAAGTATTTTAATTCTACTCTTAAAGAATAGAGTCAAACATAGTAGAAATAAACAATGTTATTGTATATTCTTAAATTATTTATTTTACAGTGACAATAATGTTTGCTTATACTGTTTACTTAATTCTATTATTATTATTTATTTTTATTTTACGAAACGTAAAATCTCTAGTGAATTACATTTTATGTGTAAAAAACTATACAAGAAAGTAATATTAAAAATTCCTCTAATTGAATTTTATTTGAAAGGAAAAAGTTTTTATTTATTGGAGCAATATAAATTCTCTTGTTCCATAAGCCAAAGAGGAAGAAGCCATTGATAACTTAGATTTTCACATTTGCATCTTTTCATCCCCTTAAATTTATCCTGAGTTGTTTATGGCTTTAATCTACCGGAGTATGTGCCCGCGGATAAAATTTATGTTTGAAGGATTTTTCCATTCACATAATTTAAACTCAACTGAATGCTTTCACAAAAAAGACGAGATAGAGAAAGGTGATGAATTATATATTTAAAGAGAACATTTTTTCCGTTTTATATTTGAACACATACAAAAATAATTATTCATTTAAGCGTTTAGTGTAATAGGATTCTGGTGTAGAATAAATCGTAATTTTTTTAACTCGAGAGCCCCGCTTTATCTATTGTTGTTACAAAAAGTGCTGACCTCGAGGTTGGATTTGTTCTGTCTTTTTGTTATTAATAAGATACTTTGTGAATTTAACCTTGATATTTAATAAATATTTATTTTTTTTAGATATCATCCTTTTAAGCGCGAAAATTGTGAAATACCCCATGTAGAAACAGTGAAATAATTAGCAATTTGAAACAAGCGCCTGTATCTCGTTATTGCCACATCTTTTTTTTTTCTTAAATTTGCAAAAAAATGTCATTATACTTTATACAAGTGAAGTAAGTAAATAATTTTGAAGTTGCTTAAGTTTTAAGATAGCGAATGTTACAGATCAGGAAAAAAAGAAGTTGGAAATTATACGTCGAACATGAAAAATGAGGTTCGTTCGTATTGTTATTATTTCAGTGAAATGGATTATATTGTCTGTTATTATGATATAATTAATTTTCGTAATAACGTCAGTACAGTTTTAGTTGGTAACATTTTGTCCTTTGTCGACATTTACTGAAAACTCTAGTAGAAAACTTTAGCTAAGCTTTGAAAATTTCAGAACTTGAAATCCATATTTAAACTCTTTTTCCATTTAATATCTATCTTTCCAGAAACATTTATCCAAAGAACTGTCGACAGATTTTATAATTGCTATAATTAAACAGTTTTAGTATACAAATTCGGTTTTTAAATTTAGTAATACGGAAATAATATGGCTCCATCATAAATAGGACGTAACCACCATGGCAACCTGGAGTCATTACCTATCATGGGATATCATTGAATTAATTACGTATGATAGGATTTAATAGAATGAATAATGTGACTATAAATTCGTCGTAGAGTTTATAAAATATCAGATACGGCATACAAGACTATAACGTCACACATTGGAGATAACTAGGCGATGCATCTCGGTCGCTTCACAATTAATCTCGGAAGCTACTATAACAAGGAAGTACCGATTTCTTTTTTAAATCAAATTGCATAATACATATTTCGTAATATCTTTTTATGTTTTGATTCGATTTTCATAGAATTTGAAACGACTCGACAAAATTCTGCAACGATTTATATATTAAATTTCAACCCATCTTGCTGGGTAGTCTTCGCGCTGAAAATGCGGACAAACGGACAGACCAGACGACGACTATGTGTGGTACGTATTTATATAATTACGAACGCACCTAAAATCACTTTTAAAGAACGGTTTGTATTCAAAGGGAAATACAGTCACCAGATCGATGGACAGAACAATGATCTCTAATGCTATTATCAGTTGAAATGCATTCAAATAAATATATATAATTTTGTAAATTATCTACATATATTTATGTGCGCCGCATAATAAAGTGTAATTTAATTCATAAAACAAAGCATAACACAACTGAAAACTCATTTTTCAGAACATACCAACCAATAGACGAAAATGTAGCCTATTGTTTGTATAGTCCTGTCTATAAATTTATACCTTGCAAACATCTCTTAGTACAACAGATGTACTTCAGCTGAAATATAAATAATTCAGTTAAAAAACACGCTTAATCGATTCACGCTTATACAGAGTAATTCTGACGAAATATTTTATACAGGCTTGTACATGATTTATAGAATTTATACACACTGCGTAGTGTGCAAAAATATATTTAAATATAAACAAGTTGGAAATTGTGCGTCAAACGGGACAAACGAGGTGCGTTTGTACTATAGCTAGTTATATAAATATTCAGATCTTGATGATTTTTAATTCTGTGAAATGAATTATATCGTCTGCAGATTAATTTCTGTAATAAAACAAGTATCTCGGTCGCTTGACGATTAAACCTCGGAAGCTCCTATAACAAGAAAGAACAGATTTGTTTTTTTTAATTCAAATTTCTTAATAAATATTTTTATTAATATCCTCTAAAATTTTTATTCGATTTTCATAAAATTTGAAAAGTCTGGACAAAATTCTGCAAAGAAAATATATCTTAAATTTCAAACCATTTGGTTGAGTAGTTTTTGCGCTGTTATATGCGGACAGACGGACGGTCAGATCAGACGATGATTGTTGGCGCTTGGTATTTATATAATTACGAACTCACCTAAAAAGCATGCCCCAGCTGAAAACTCAATTCCGAAATTTATTGCTTATTAATAGTACTGTAACCTAAAACTTCCGTGTGTACCTGTAAATGAACAATAACTGATATTTACGCTATATTCTAGAGTAAGCATTTTGTTGTGAACATCATAATTGTAATATAAATATCATGATATTTGAAGTAATGTAGCGACGTTTGAATAAAATAACATAATTAAGATACGCAGGAAACGATTTTACTCGTAGACTATTATGTAACCAAGTTAAATTTTAATTTAGTGTTTCACAATAAAATGTGTAAAATAACGTTACCACTACATTTCCATTTTAGTTCCATTTTTAGAAAGTACTTTACAAAAATTAACAATACTGCTTTAAATTATACATTCACTTTAGAAGACCTATCATGTATTTAAAATTTCTGATTTATTTTTTCTCGAATAAATATTTTAATGTATTAATACAATTTTAAAATAATAATTATAATGTACTATTTGCTATAAAACCTATTTTACTACTAAGGAGCTCATTCTTAATATCTCACATGCAAAAGACAGCTTCAAAATTGAATTATATATTTTTTAAGAAATCTATCAAACCAATAATGTAAGACCAGTTGTAGAAAGAAAATACCCCCCCCCCCTATTAACTCTGCCGTAAATCATTGTATAAAAATGTCACCTCGTATCAAATATTTTGTAATAGCGTCTACTATTGATATACTTAAAATAGGCTACAGGGACATTTACACATTGAATTTCTAACAAACTTTACTTTTATAAAACTAACATTTAATTTTGATATATACTTGGATTCCTTGGTAGATTTTAGAATGGGATATCAAACTGGACATCATTCGGTCAAGTAGTTTAATATTACATATATATGAATTGTGGAACTACTGAATTAAAATTCATTCTTAATCATTTAAAATCAGATTCGAATGCGGGTAGTTTAAGCATAATATCATAGTCGTATCATCCCAATGTAGGTTTTGAGAAATTCAAATACTTTTTGCTGAAATGAGTTATAATTTTCAATTCACATACTTTAAGCTTCTCAAAATATATTTCTGCCATTACTGTGGATACATAAATTTTTGAAATATTAATTCCAAAATATATAAATAATACAAAGAATGTTCGAAAAATGCATTCTCTGTAACTTATAAAAATTGAACTGGAATCGATGTCCAAAAGCTAAAATATGTTAATCTAAAATTATAACTAATTTTTGGTTAAATTAAATAAAGACTACTGACTGTTCTTTCGGTATCCCATAATACATTCAACCGAAAAATCTATATATGATACCATAATAAGGTTTTACAACTGGAAATTTTAACGTGCGTTACATTTATTATGCAGACAATCCCCGAAGCATAATTTAAGCGTAGCATTAATTAGTAGGCGCTAATATAAATAGAATGTTATTTGTCATATTTTTATACTATGATTTGTGGCTGAGTTGGTAGTGTGTATTCTGAAGGAGATTTAACTTCATGTATAACAATATAAGGTATGTGTTTGAATCGCCCCCCTTATAAATTATAAGGTTTCTATTTTTTTTTCTTAACCTGATGTTTACTTTTCTGGTCACAAATTATTTATTCTCGGTTTCCTTTTCCTAAAATTTAAGCTCTCATTTTATTTCGCTCGCTAATATCCTCTGACCACTGTTTACCTATTAAAAAAAGAAAGAAAAATAAAAGCCTTGCGCCTAGCAACAGTTAGAAATCTTTGTTCACAGATGCATTCTACATCTATATTTTAACGGTTAGTGCATCTGCTGTCACTTCTCACGGCATATAAAAATTCTTTCTTTTCCTTATTCACATGGCCTTTTACTTGCAATATATAGTATATCGGCGCCTTCTTGGGATAATTTTAGCTCACATCGTCCGCTTTTCACCCGTCCTAGGGCGGTTTCTCTCAAAAACTCACCGGGTTCCATTGTGCGATTTTAATAGGACTGGCTTTAAAAATTCATAATTTCCCTTTGACGTAATCCCATTTGCTTTATACTAACCGATAAAACCACAGGTGTCTTCTCGGACTACTGTATCGCCAGAATATATATTTTTGGCTAAATATTATTGTTATTGTTTCGCCAACGCGTCATGCGAGCTGAAAAAGTTGTAACAGTTTATTCTTAGAGACTCAGCTCCTGCTCTGCTTAGCATAAACATGTGATTGTCTTCGCCTCCTCTCTAGCCGGCCTTCTATTGTGTACCCCTAAAAGACCTGGATTCAAACAGACGGAATATCTATGTGCAATCGATGACTCCCTTCATCTTGAATAATAGTAATCAAAGCCCTAGCTTATTTAAATTTCCTAACTAATAAAATCTTATCGAAATGTCATCCGTGGGAAATAAACATCGTCACATTAATATCCTTTTTTCACATATGTACATTTATACACTGTTCAAAATAATTAGGGGAGCGCATGGTTATAAAAAAATTAAGCAAATACTTACACCGATAAGTATCTTAAATTAAAACATCCATAATTTAAAGAATAACAGAAAGTAGAAAAATAATACGTCATATGTAAATCGGAGTTCATGACGTCAAAATCAGAAAAAGCAGATAAGGGCAGAAATCGGGATTTCACAGAAACGTCTATTCCATTGTCTCAGTGGTGAAATTCAATTGCTCAGCCTTTTTTTTTTCACTTGATAAAATGCAAATTGAAATTTCCCAACAACGTGATTTACCGGAATCCAAGGCTCGCAGTGTTAGCGGGAGACTTGAATCCGAGCAAACACAACGAAATGTAACGGTTGCTGTTTGATCGCAAGAAATGTCATTGCAAAGTGTGGAACCGATTCCAAAAAACAAGATATGTAAGACAATAACCAGGGCAAGGCCGGCCACGTGCTACTACAGCAATTTATGACCGATATATCCTGTTAACAGTTCGTTGAGATAGAACAGGCAATGCTATTCAGCTGCAAAGATAGTTGTTCTTGGTAACAATACAAAGCGTATCCAGCCAAATAGTCCAGAACAGGCTTCATGAGGTAGTCACTATGCACGTAGGCTAATGATCTGTATTTCGTTGACCCCACACGACGCCACTGTGCGGCCCGAAGTAGGTGGACTGCTGAACATCGAGAATGAAAGCAACGTGATTGAAGACAAGTGCTGTTTACAGACGTGTCCTGATTTAGTCTGGAGTGTGTCACCGACGGGTTTTAGTATGGAGGGAAAGTGGCGCTTGAAATAACCCAAGATTCGTTCGTCAAAGATCACATTACAGACGAGGGGGTTGATGGTATGTGTTGGAATCAGCATAGGTGTACGTATGGATCTGCGTATCAGTAGGAATGACACTTTGTAACACAAAGCACGCTCAAAGCTCTGCAGACAAGATACATTGACTTAAGTCGTAACTTACACTGCAGCCAAGGTGATTCCTTTATTTTATGCGTGGTAATGCCAGATGATAAACAGCTCCTCTGGTGGAGAATATGCTTGATGGTGAAACAATACAGCATATGAAATAACCAGCATGTTCTCCTGACCTGAATCCGATCGAGCATGTTTGGGACACACTCGGCCGATGCATTGCAGCGAGACCAAGGACTGCTTTAACTGTCCGGGATTTGGAGAGTGACAATTCTTGAAGAGTGGAACAGTATTCCCCAAAGTCTTATCGATAGCGTCATTACATCCATGGATGACAGGTGTGCAGCTTCTTAGCTACTCGAGGGGGCCACACGCCAAATTAAATATCTTGCGCCATTTCTAAACAATATATATATATATATATATATATTACATGTAACCAAATGGTTGCCTCAAAATTTCTTTTCATGCTCTTTTCATCGTTTCAAAGAATTAAAGCTACCTTACAATTTTTTTGAGTCATTTTTCTTTATTGCGCATTTATACACTTGTAATCTCGATTTTATGCCCATGCATGTCTGTTTCGCACGGTTCTGTTCATCTCTTTGCTTACTCCACTAATTGTTTTGAGCAATATATAAACTGAAAATACAAATTTGTATTATCATTCGAGCATTCAAGATGGTCAAAGGAAAGGATTAATTTAAAACATGTTAAAACTTTTAAATATTTAAAAACACAATTGTATTTGCTGAGTATCAACTTGCGAAACATAATCTTAATATTTTTCTTTACAGAAAAAGATGCTAAAAGTTTATTAAAAATAAGTAACAATATTTAATTTTATATTAAATATTACTTTTTATCAATTCATACGATTTCTTATGAAATATAAAAATACATATTTACCATTTTGAAATAAAGCTAGAAAAATTCTAAATATTTCATTCATAGTAACTTATATTGTCTCTCGTATCCAGTGTAATAATTTAAAACTCTAGATCCACATTTGTTTTGTACAATTTCTGGTACTTAAATCCTTTTTATGTTTTTACTGCAGCATACTCACAAAGGTTTCGGAAAATTTATTTAAAGAGAAAGGGAAGAAACCAGAAACATGTGTCATATTAACGAACTTATGAAGAAATGAGTAGAAACTTCTTTCCAAAAAGTAAGACCATTAAAAATATTTAATTTCGTTTTTAAACCCTCAAACGTGCACGTCGTAATGAAAATGAGATACAAATGTCATTAAAAATAAGTGTGTCATAACTCTCTTCTAAAAAAGTTTTTGTTGTAATCAGAGCATAAAATTATTTTTAAAGACAAGTAGAATTAGAACGAAAACAATAATCTAATTTAGAAATTTATAATGAGGTAACATTAAATATTCTATATAAAAAGGAATTATCTCTGTTTCGACCACTAGGATATAAAGAATATGTTTCCTTCATTAATATTGGAAAATCAATAATTATTCCGTTATTTGTGACAAAGTGTATTTGAGACATAATGCTAAGTTCAAAATAGAAAAAATATTATTAAATTCACTTCTGATAATTGGGAAACATTTTGCGGAACCGATGTGTTCAAATTAAACGGATTCTACAGCATTGTATTCTTCCTTATTTAATATTACGGAAATAGAAAGCTATTATGTTTAAGATAAGCCGAATTAGAAAATTTAGAAGCTTACAAACTGCAGATAATATTGCAATGCTATTACAAAAATAAATTGTTTAAAAAAAAAAAAAATTATAAGCTTTTATATAATTCATTTTGCCTGTCTGTTCAGATCAAATCTTGCACGTTCGTTAACATACTACACGTCCTATGCCACAATTGACATAATGTTTAGTAGTGTGACGTATTTCCAGTGACTATACAATATTATGTAAAACAAATATTTGAAATTTGCCAGCCCCAACCCTCAGGGATCGACCACATGTTAACAATAAGGGTACGTAAATCTCATCGCGTATGCGAAGACATAAATGTCAATTATTGCTTCAGATATAAGCTAAAGTACTCCCATTAGACAGTAGCATCGTTAGTAAATGCGCCTTTTCTCAGTTCGGCGCAGTGTATCAATTGGTGTGAGTTCGATTAAAAGAAAGACGTTGATCGTTATTTTTTTTTTTTTTTCATTCCAGGTAGCTGGATTTAAAATTGTTTTTTTCATTTTTTAAAACAAACTGATGGAAAAAAAAATCACTCGCAATTTAATTAATTTATTTTAAAAGGTAATTTAAATCAATTATCCTTCAACGTTTTTTTTATTTTCCGTTTTAGTACATTATAGAAAAAGGTCGTGTTTATTTTTTTTTTAATTTATAATTAATTTTACTTTTATCTTGAAAGGAAATGTATAATCTTTCATAAAAGTTGTGTAGAGGTAATTTTTTCTTCATAAATCTAACTTAGGTATTTAAATATTTCCTCTTAATGTATTTAATTTAATTTTCATACAAATTTCAAAATTTAGTCTATATAAGATTTCTTATACAGATTATAATTTCGCGTATTGATATAGCAACATTATTCTGTTTAGGAATCAGTGAAATATAGGAGCGTAGAACACTTCAAATGTTATTTTAATATAATATAAAATAATAACTATTTTTATATAATTTACTTGTGCTTTAAAATGTTATTACATTTCTAGGAACACATATAAATGGAATTTTTTGTTAATTCAGTTTTTAGTTTTAAAGAACATCTTCCGACTCAATCCAGCTAATTGAATTTTCTAACAAACTTCAAAGTTTAGGCTACTTTCCACAAAAGATTTAATCTTCGAAATTGATGAGGAAAAGCTATTCTATTAAGATACAATAAATGGAAAATTTAGAAGTCTGTGAGTAGAAAATGTTGTCTTTTTCATTTTATTTTAATGGCGTCCAAAAATTAGTTTTTTTATTTATAATTTTATGTAGAAGTAACTATATTGGGCAAACAATCCATATACAGAGAGTTCCAGAAAGTTCGAAATGCTTTTTATTTTTTTTACTGCTCGAGACATGTAGGCAATGTTAATTTCAAAAGTTGGAAATATGATCATATTATTGAAATAGTCATGTGAATAATTTTCAGAAACTTAAAATGTAAAAATTTTGTACGACCTAATGGAGACAAAAGTGGTCAATTTTGAATCTAATCTTTTATTAATTTTTAATATTTTTCCTTAAACCAAATCATTACATTAAGCTGCATAAGATTAACTTAATTATGCGAAAGAAAAAAAGTCAACTTTTACCACTTTTTCGTAACGTTTAAAAGGATATGTCATCATTATAAATAGGGACCGTGAAAAATTGTATGATGATTTGTAGTTAAATTTAATATTTTATAATTTGATTTCTTAAATGGGATGCAATTTTGAACACTTCTACTAATGCTTTCGCACATATTTTAAAGTTTTTCCGCATACATATTGCTTGCATCGATTATCTTCTATTTGCGAACAAATGCATATGTATGTCATCGTTCTTGTTTACTTTTTCTTACAATATCTCACAGATTTGCATTTTTAGTTTCATATATGATCCCCATTCAAAATGATCAATTTTTAATTATATGTGTATATATTACTTTAACAATGCAGTCACGCATTTTTTATTTTATTTTATTTTTTGTAATGATCTTGCTGGAGTAAAAGTAAAATTTATATTACGAAATAAAAATAACGTGAGCAACGCTGACGCAGACTAACGCACTAATTGCAGTTAATGCCTAATTAATGCCTAATTAATGCATTAATGAGTAATGCAGTTAATTGTTTAGGTCGGTGACGACGACCTAACCAACAGTTTTTTTTTTTTTTTTTTTTTTTTTTTTTTACATCTAACTTTGTCCAATTTCAATTTTTACACCTTAATATATATATACTAGCAAGCTACGCCGGTCAATTCGTCTTAACGAACTTTTAATCAAACAAAATATTGACATTTCATAATTCACTCTTATATTTTATCAGAATAATAAGGCTACTATAATTTGTGACTCGTGCCAATATACACGTCAGGACACGTTGCCCTTATAATTATCTTTTTATGCATGAAGGTTTCGCTATGGTACTCCATTGTGAAAATTGGTAATTTTTGAATTTCAATGTTTGAAAAAATGCATAATCATTAGATTTGAAATTTATATCAAGAAAAATACAATTTTTTACCTTTCAAACCCAGTCGTCAGCAACTCATAGCTTTTTATTAAAGAGATTTCCGAGATTAATCTGTGGCAACAATTAGCGAAAAACCCAGTCGTCAGCAACGCATAGCTTTTTATTAAAGAGACTGTTGGAGTAGGGATTGTCAGCATCAATTTGCCACCATCACTTTTGAAATCGGTTCTGTAATTCCAGAGATTCCATAGAAATTGTAATTTAGAATGATTTTAGAACGCTTTTCGCTCATTTCACCCTTTTAAATTTCGATTTTTTTAAAAATTATTTTTAGAGAGCATTTACATCTTATAAGTAACTACAATGTCATATTTCAAATTTCTAGCTCCTTCAGTATAAAAAAGTTGGAATTTTCGAACATTTTAAACTTTTGCACCCCATTGGGGTTAGTGGCACTAACATAAAATATAGCCTATGTTGGAGTAGGGATTGTCACCATCAATTTGCCACCATTACTTTTGAAATCGGTTCTGTAGTTCCAGAGATTCCATAGAAATTGAAATTTAGAATGTTTTTAGAACGCTTTTCGCTTATTTCACCCTTTTAAATTTCGGATATTTTTTTTATTTCTTCTTAGATAGCATTTACATCTTATAAGTAACTTCAATGCCAAATTTTAAATTTCTAGCTCTTCAGTATAAAAAAAATTGCAATTTTAGAACGTTTTTCGCTCCTGCACCCCACTGGGATTAGTGGCACCGATATAAAATGTAGCCTATGTTGGAGTAGGGATTGTCACCATCGATTTGCCCCCATTACTTTTAAAATCGGTTCCGTAGTTCCAGAGGTTCCATAGAAATTGTAATTTAGAATGTTTTTAGAACGCTTTTCGCTCATTTCACCCTTTTAAATTTCACCTTTTTTATTTGTTCTTAGAGAGCATTTACATCTTACAAGTAGCTACAATGCTAAATTTCAAATTTCTAGCTCCTTCAGTATACAAAAAATCGCAATTTTAGAACGTTTTTCGCTCCTGCATCCCCCTGGGGTTAGTGGCACCGACATAAAATATAGCCTATGTTGGAGTAGGGATTGTCACCATCAATTTGCCACCATTACTTTTGAAATCGGTTCTGTAGTTCCAGAGATTCCATAGAAATTGAAATTTAGAATGTTTTTAGAACGCTTTTCGCTTATTTCACCCTTTTAAATTTCGAATATATATTTTTTTATTTCTTCTTAGATAGCATTTACATCTTATAAGTAAGTACAATGCCAAATTTTAAATTTCTAGCTCTTCAGTGTAAAAAGAAATTTGCAATTTTAGAACGTTTTTTGCTCCTGCACCTACCTGGGATTAGTGGCACCGACATAAAATGTAGCCTATGTTGGAGTAGGGATTGTCACCATCAATTTGCCCCCATTACTTTTGAAATCGGTTCCGTAGTTCCAGAGATTCCATAGAAATTGTAATGTAGAATGTTTTTAGAATGTTTTTAGAACGCTTTTCGCTGATTTCAGCCTCTTAAATTTCATTTTTTTGTTGTTGTTCTTAGAGAGCATTTACAACCTATAAATAGCTACAATGCCAAATTTCAAATTTCTAACTCCTTCAGTATACAAAAAATCGCAATTTTAGAACGTTTTTCGCTTCTGCACCCCCCTGGGGTTAGTGGCACCGACATAAAATATAGCCTATGTTGGAGCAGGGGTTGTTACCATCAATTTGCCACCATCACTTTTGAAATCGGTTCGGTAGTTCCAGAGATTATCTCCTACAAACAAACAAACAAGTAAACAAACAAACAAACATACAACCTTTACTCCTTTATAATATTAGTATATATATATATATATATATATATATTTTCAAATACAATCTTTTTATAACACGGTATCTCTGTTTACTGATATTTTTTATTGGTCTTAAAAATAATTTTCAAGAATATTTTTTTTATATCTGTGTGCAACCCAATACTGGAAAATTAACCCATTTGCACTTATAATGTAAATCATTCATTGTACTCTTTCCGTTAATTATTCCATAACTAAATTACAAAACAATATTTAAACTTCTCATATTAGATAAATAAAATACGATTTTAACAGATCTGTAATCGTACTACTCACCAAAACACTGAAAAAATCATATTTACAAAGGTTGCGATATGTATACTGTAATGAAATGTTTCAAGATTTACCTTTGCCATGGGACTAATATGAAAGAACCAAAAATTTTGTTTGATGTAGTTGGTTGGGAATTGTAAGATACTTTACTAAGTTTAAAAATCTATTAAATTTTCAATAAAAAACTATTTCCATCTAAGTTCTGTACACCGTGTAATATATCGGGTACTTTTAAAAGGGTTAATCCGGGTTGGATTTCTTGATTTATATCTAATTGACTTACTTTGTCCAGAGGAATCGTATAAAATTTTAAAGAAAAGAACTTTTAGGAAATTAACGGGATGACTATTTAAATAACATAATCTCTTTCTCTGATTTATTTGAACAATTTTATAATTTAAATTGTCAACTTATTTATTGACAATTTTATTTATATACTTAGAATGAATTTCTGGAATGTGTAAAATAAAAACATTTGTTTATAAGAGTTTTCAAATGTTTCTTTTCTATCTGAGTAAGACATTGTGCAATCTGGGAGTCCAACGTAAAAATTGCTGGTTTCATTTACTAATGCTCTACCACCTGAGCTAGCTGGAGGACACACTTGTAGACACAATTCTCTCAGATAACTGTTTGGTTTGTCTATGGCATCTGGCCAGAAAATTTAAGTTATTATCGGAATACATAAAAGTTCTCTTTTCTGTTTTAGATTCCTCAACATATTTGAACACTCTAAAAACGACATTTTCAAAACTGAGCAAAAAATACTGAAATCTGAAAATCTGAGTACGTCGCATTGTCAAAATATCTCAGAATCAAAATTACTCAATTTTGAATCATGTATACATTCATTTCTAAAAACATGCACACACTCAAGAATACAACATCGTGCGCGCATATTTGAGTATGTCCATGTTTCAAAAATGAGTATGAACTGTCATTCATGTGCTCATTTTTGATTATGTGTATGTTTCTGAGTATTTCTGAGTATTTCTGGTATTTCAGATTGAAAGCATTGTGTCGTCATATTTGAAACAAAAAGTTTCATAACAAAATGAAAACATCGATTGACTGAGATTTGAAAGTGTCATATTTCTCAACGTAGACCACAACCCTTTTGGTCTTCTGTTATCATTTGTTGATAAAAATTAAAAATTAATAGAAATCTGAAAAAAAAACATGACATTTGAAAGGTTAAGAAATGTCACTCAAAGTAAGATTTAGTTGGAAGAAGCTTTCACAAAACTGTATCTGCAACTTAAATTAAGAGCCTTGTATTAGCTAGGTGAGCAAAAGCATTAAGAATAGGGATTTTCAGTTTACAGCATACATAATATTCCATTAAAATGCAGGTAAACAAGTAAAGGTATTAATTTTTATTTCGCAACTTGGATACAAAATAAGAAAATGGATATTTAAAAGATATTTTAAAACTAGTAAATCTACAGACATGATGTCTCAAAGTCAGCTCTACAAATCATTGTTCATTAATCTCACTAATTTTTAATTTAATCTGCATAATATTTAATATTCTAAAATCCGACATTTTTAAGTCTTTTATATATTATACGCATATAAATTTTATCAGAACTTCCGGAAATTTTAGAAGTATCACATTACTTAATTTTATGCAATTATATTGTTAACTACTAAACTACTTATTACTGTAATTTTTCATAATAAGAACACATTTATTCAGGGAGTTACCCACCCCCCTCTCCCCGCTTTAACTTAATGTTCTCAATTTCCAATAATTGTGCTGTGTCATTTTTCATGTATATGCCTGAATGCATTTACTTTTGCAATTTCATTAGATTAACCATCTCTTTATAAAGGAGATTTAATCTTAACCTTAAAATAATACTTATTTTCCATCAGCTAATCATCATAATATGTTGCTGAAATTAAATAAAAGTTCTTATATTAAATATATTTAAACAAATGTAAATTCCTCTTATGGCACTTATATGCAATTTACACATTCAACGTTTTCATAATTTTCGTTTGAAAAACCGATTTGCTGATCTTCTTTTAGTAGTTAAAATAAATCCTCCTTTAGTTTATTATAAAAAGCATATTAAACATTAAAATAACCCGAAATTGTTAATAATATTTTGCGTCAAAGTAATGTGATATACTTGAATTTTCTTTTTTCGATATTCTTTGAAATACAGTTGCTATTCAACCTTTTAACCCTTTATATCCTGAATTAATTTTCCAGCTACTTTTTAATTGTATTTTTGCATCTTTGGATAAGTTTTGGTGCAGAATAAACATAGGAAAGAGGAAAATAATTTGTATAGTGTTTTAGTGGTTAATTATGCAACTGTAACCACCATAAATTTTTTACCCTATGCTATAAAATTAAATAGTAAATTTCAAAAAGTAAACTTTAAATAAAATATAGGAAATGTTCACCTATAGAGTATAGAAAACAATAGAAAATAATAGTACTAAATAACCAGTAATAAACCACTAAAATTACTCAAATGAAGAACAACATGCATGCCAATTCTATTGCAAAATGGATTTCGAATGTAGCGTGGCAAATGTAAAATCCCTACAACGCAAAGAAAGAGGATATATGCTTGAATCTGCATCTCCTTCCTGCTGTCAGAAATACACTCTTTGTGCCATTGTGAATACCGTTAGGAAAAACGGTCATATTACGAATATATAGGTGTTTGTTAAAGTGGTACTTATAAGTCTTTTAGGATAAAACGGGTTAACCTATACACGGGGGCTCGGACAGCATCTGTCGGAGAATACATAAAAACTTGGACAGATGCTGACCGAACCTCTGTGTAAAGGTTAATAAAGGAGAGGAAATTATGAATGGATTTGAAATGTTTACAAAAATTGATAAATTAAAATATTTTTCATCTCCCCAATCGATGCGTATAACTTCCCAACAATTTATACATTTAATTTCGGAATTCTAACAAACTATTGACAAATTTTAATGCGATCAGATTAATTTAAGATTAATTCGGAAATTTTGCAGCCATAATTTAACATATCTATTACACCTATGTGCTATTTTCATTTCGACGAATGTTAAAATTTAAAATTCGTCTGACTTCCGCGTTGAGAAGCATTATGACTTGAAAGAAAATGTTCTATATATGTTAAACGAATGAACCAAATTTAACCAAACACTATACAACTAATTTCGAGTACCTCGCCAACATACCAACCGAAAATCAACCTAATCTGATGCTTTTTGCGGCAGTTATCGCCGAACAGACAGACAGACAGATGGAAACCAAAAACTTTTCGGGTCTCCACAGTGATCCTCAACTGACGTTTCGCCAACAAAGATGGTATAAATGTAAATAAATCACTTTAATTTTCAACAAAAGGATAATAAATAGAAAACTATACAACCAAATAAAAAATATTAATTTAAACAAACTGGATAGCATTATAAATATTGGTGTGTTGTAATCTTTCGCGTTTATTGCCTTTCTATATTGAAAAAACGTCAAACATTTCTTAATCTATAAAAATATACTATAATCACGAACGTAAATATTAATAGATTTCTTCTGAGTTATCTATGATTCCGAAAAGTGTTCTTTATCTTTAGAAATTTCAGGAAATAATATTTTTTCGAGATTTAAAAACAAAATCAGAATATTCAAAAAAAAAAAATTCTTAACTTGGTTTATAAGGGTTAAAAAATATTTTATCCTATCTAACTACAAAGAAAGCGTTATACCGACATATGTGTAAATACTTTTAGATCGAATATTTCGAAAATTTCATATTGAAAGTCGTGTGTGTTTACTTACTTCTTACTGAAATAGTCCCTTTTTGATTTTTTTTACAACTTAACATTACTCACCTACAAATTGCAAATTCAGCAAAAAAAACATGTTTTTTAAGGAGTTTCCACGTTCCCATAAAAGTAGAAAAACAAATTTTATATTTTATATCTCGCATTTTATTGTTGAATTACTAGATAAGTAAAAAACACCCGTTTGTTTTTAAATATTGATTTCTTTTATTACTTTTTTAGAGTGCATACATTCTAAAAACGACATTTTCAAACCTGAGCAAAAAAATACTCATCTGACTATGTCGCATAGTCAAAATGGCTCCGAATCAAAATTACTCAAGTTTGAAATATGTATATACTCATTTGTGAAAACATGCACACACTAAAGAATAAAATATCATTTGCACATTTTTGAATATTTCCATGTTCCAAAAATGAGTTTGAACGAATTCTAATCATTTTTGAGTATGCCCATGTTTCAAAAATGAGTATGAACTGATCTCTATGTGCTTAGTTTTGAGTATGTCCATGTTTCAATATTCTGAGTATTTCTGGTATTTCAGAATTGAAAGCTTTGGATCGTCCTATTTGAAACAAATAGTTTCCTAACAAAATAAAAACATCTATTTACTCAGATTTGAAAGTGTCATTTTTCTCAGTGTAATAAGAAAAGTTATTTAAATACTCGTTCTTTACATTAATGTAATACACAGAGGAAAAAAAAAAGAAATTTACCAAGGATTCGAAAACCCTGATATCCAATAAATATTTAAATTATAAGCTAATTTTCACATTTAGTATCTCATACACTAACGGTCATTTGAACGACTGCCTTGACAGGGGTAATTAGATATAGTAACTGCATAACATATTTAAATTTCATCAAAATCATGGGCATAATATTTGGTAGATCCCTTGTCTCATAAATTGAAATTTTATTCGGTTTCAATTCGCACGAGGACATTAGAGAGTGGAAAACTGGAATTATTTCAGAAGCATTCACATACTTCCCTGTATTTTTCAAATTATTTCAGATGCAACAAATACGTTAGCATTTCTGCAATGAGGCGTATCTTCATGAAATATTAAAATGAAAGAAAAGCTAAGAAAATATTTCATTAAAAATATTTCATTATATGTGAAAAATAAATTGTTTGGTGCAATGAAGAAAACAGTGGTTCATCTTTACATAGTAAAATCTCTTTATACCTTAGTCCTTCCCACAAAAATTTGTGCAGGTTAGCTAATATTTATAATATAGATCATTTAACAGTGAGAACATTAGTTAGTTTGTTAACATTGCCAAAAATATCTGCAACAAATTACTTTATTAACGGTTTGATTACCGATAGGGACATAAACGGATTATTATTTTATTATAAAATTACCACTTTTTGAATGCTGAACACTTATACTTGGATATATTCAAGTGAAATCTACAAGAAAAAAAATATTTTTAAATAGTGGTATGATTGAATATGAAATATGTCACCAGTCCTTTCCCACAATCAAATGGTTAACAGTCTAGATTTTTTTTATTTTATTGCAAACGATTTTGAAATAAAAATATGCAGTTTAAGAGTCATTATTTGCAGAGATAAATAATATTTAAATAAATAAATAAAACGTGCGTTAGGAGTATGCTTAGGTTGTTTTTTAAACAATTCTTGAGTGGTAATTTCTTTCATTAGTCATATATGTTATTTATGTTCCCTTTTTCTAAGCATCGACAAGACGCAGAGCAATGAATGGGGTATCATTCGAAAGTTTTTTTT
This sequence comes from Maratus michaelseni, assembly GCA_963931845.1. NCBI lineage: Eukaryota > Metazoa > Arthropoda > Arachnida > Araneae > Salticidae > Maratus > Maratus michaelseni. The sequence goes on along the minus strand of OZ007587.1, from coordinate 436,116,227 downwards.
TATTTTTCGCGGACATAGTACATTCACATTTCGTTAAAACATGTTTCTTAATTAAACTGCCCGTTAATTAAAAGTTAAATCGGCATTGTTTTCCTAAAAGAAATGATAGGTGTTCTCAAATCATTGTTGTCACCAAAAATATAACACCGCATTAGATCGTGCAAAAATTAATGATTATCTTTTTTGTGTTACGTATTTATTTTTTACAATGTGTTACATTTCCACACGGATTTATTTTATATTTATGATTAAAAATCAAAATTCAAATTCAAATATTTAAAGAAAAAGACATCATCGATCAACCAAAGATGTGATATTTCACGTGAAGCTTAAAATTTATTCTTTGTTATATTACATTAAAATCTGCTTTATATGTATTAAATTTATTTTTCTTTGTCACGTGTTTTTTTTAAGCGGTTGATGTCATCCTGTAATACAGTTTAAATACGATTGTTAATTTTTTTCTCGCATTTGCCTTTTGCTATCTTTGATCAGTTTTTACTGTCACTTTGATGGAATTAATTAGATGATATACTGGCTTGACTATGCAGATTATTTTTTATCTTTAATTTATTTATTATTTAATCCTTCCACACAACTTATTATGTAATCCTGCACCCAAATTTGAGAGTAAATGTTATTTTCTAAAATTTATTGAAAATGTTTTTATTACAAAAATAATTCCATCTAAAAAAAATAGATAATCATAAATGAATAAAGTTTATTGCGATAAAAAATGTTGTAAAGCAAACAATTTAATCAATAAAAAAATAACTCTGAATTAAAAGATGTCAAATACTTGTGTAAGGAATCCTTAATCATTAGAATTTGAGAAAAAAGTAATTTTCTGAAGACAGTCAGTGCGAAACAAATAACGTATAAATGGAATTTTTGAAACAAAATAATACAGCAATTCATTTAATTACAATCTCGAAAACTTCTGAAGGTATTTTTCATTAAGTTTTTTAAAAATGACTTTCAGTGGAAATACTTAGAAAGTTTCATTCTCTAATGTACTTGGATACCTAAATAATAAAAAAAGCTCAGATATATAACTCAATTTTGTATTTGTTAACAAACACTTGTTTAAGAAAGCAGCAGCATTTTTTTTTTAGATTATATTACATTCCAATGTTATTTATTCCAATGCTAATATTACATCGAAGTCGCAACGTAACGTTGAGGTAAATTCAATATATATATATATATATATTGCGTGCTAGATAAATAAATTTATTTTTAATTGAAAAATATATATATATAAATCAAATTAAAAATATACTAATAAATTAAAAAAAAATAAATGTCCGTTTTCAGACCAATATTTTTCAAAATATTCAGAATAAAATCATTAATCATAATAATAAATTAGTTTATGTATTTATTTTTACGAAAGTTTTTGGAAAGATCATATTATAAAGGAATAGCAAATCTTATTTAGAAAAGATTTATAGAAAAATCTAGTAAGTTTTTATAATAAAAATACTACTTCTTCTATTAAAACAGTACGTCACGTATACATTTCAAGTTATTAATCACGTAGAATTTTTATCTCTATAATTTGTTATCAATAAAAAAAATCTAGATTGTAATTACTTTTAATAAACAGAATTGATTATATATATATATATATATATATATATATATAAGATTTAATTAGAATGTTACAAGAACTTGATTAATGTTTTTTGGAAATTCAAAGATATATATATAATTATATATATATATATATACTATAGTGTACAGAATCAAATGTTCACAAAACTATTTTTAAAGAATCTAAATGAGAATACATAGTGAATAAAATACATTGTGAGAGAGTTTCAGCTATAAAATACATGTCAGATATGTATTTTATTGCTTATAAAGTATACGATGATAAAACGTTTTGATAGAGATATACGACGGATATAATAAGTGTCAGGGATTTGTGTGTTTTTGATGGTAAAATTTATAACGTTTCATTTACTATAAAATGTTTCATTTGTAATTACTTGGTATACTTTTAATAACTAAAACAGCATTTTAATACACATATAAATAATTGCTGTAGTTATTTCTATATATCAAACACACTAAGTGGCCAAAAATCACGGGACACATTTGAATTTAGACATTTGTTGATTATCTAGAGAAATAATTGAAGGATTCTTCTGAAACTTTAGGGACATAAAAAACATGTTTGGACTCATATTTTAAGTGAATCATTAAAGTCATGAGGTTAATTAAGAGATAAAGAAGAAATTCAATAAAATAGTATATTTGCGATTACCCTGTTAAATAAAATGCTCGGAGTGATCTATAGCTGTAGAGGATGACTATGTGGGACATGTACAACATTTGGGTTCAGTTGTGAAAGAATAGCACTTACAGACATGTAGATATAAAACTTTCAAAATGAAAAATACAAAAACTTACAATCAATTTTAGCGCAATTTTCAAAAAGGTGACAAAGTGCAGTGGAATATATATATATATATATATAGACAATATATATATATATATATTGCAAATAAAAAATTCAAAATATATATCAAGAAATATGAGTGATTTTATGAACTAATATTGGACTGCGCATGTGCTAAATATATATATATATATATATATAATATTTAATTTGGTATTCAACTCTGTACGTCAACTCATATATAAAGGCCAGACGAAAGTCGTGAAAATTCAGAAAATTTACATAAGGATGTGAATTTCATTTGCTTTGATGTTAATAAAAAGCTGGATGACATGAAAATTTCCGAAAATTTTCATTTTTCATTTTTTATTATATTTTTAATTGATGTTTTATTTCGCTTTGGAAATAAAGAGCTCAATTTCTTTTAAATGTAATATCAAAATAAATGCATACGTTCAAAATCTACGTGTGGCCATACCTTAAACACATACTGCTTTATGAGAAGTAAGTTTGCAGACATGTGACAATGTTTCTAAAATCACTTATCATCCAGTTACTTTTAGCAAGTAACTAAAATCCATCTCACTATATCGCCGATTTTTCTCTGATTTTTCACGATATTTGTCTGACCCGTTTTTTAGTTGTCCCATATATTTGGCTACCAAATTTGGGAGAAAAGTGTTATCACTCGCTCATAAGCAATAAAAAATTATTTCATACAAATGGCACACATTTCATAAATTATTAATATATTTATACTATTAAATATATTTATATCTTAATAGCAATACATTGTTTCTATGGCCCTTTGATATTTATCTTGAAAATGACGTTAAAATTAGTTGAAAACCTTGCACGATATAAATAAGAAACGTGCGAAAATGTTTAGATTTTTTTAAACTTTATATCCCCATGAACACACGTCCATAACATAAAGGAACAAAATATAAATGAACAAAACATAAATTCACAAAATATAAATGAACAAAACATAAATTAACAAAATATAAATCAACAAAAAATACAATGTAATACATACATAAACATTTATGGCTGCAGATCATTTGAAACATACCTATTTACAAAGTTATTTTACAAGGTGATCAAAAATATTCCAGACTAAATCATCACTGAAAAGTATGAGATTAAACATATTCTTTGCATTACTGGCAACATATTTTTGTCGCCTAATTCAGCGATATTTAGCCCAGTGTCGCCAAGCTTGGCGAGAATTTGTCGCTGGCGAATGTCAGTATATAGTGTAAAGCATATAAGAGTTGGAATGGTATTTACACTATAATGCCATAAATGATGGAAACTTTCAGTTTTAGACATTTTTTTCAAATATTTAAAAATATACATATCAGATTATTTTGGAATTTTAGGATTAAAAAGAACAGGTTTGACTTCATATTTTTCAACGTCGATTTGATAAGGAGGGCAGTTAGGGGACCAACCAAAAATTCAAGAAAAAAATAATACTTGGGATCACCCTGTAAAATAAAATGCACGAAATGATCTGTCGCTGCAGAATATACATAGGCGGAGATTGTATAATATGTGCATTCATTTGTGTAAGAATATCATGTATATTAATAGAAATATAGTGATTTAAAAAAAAAATAAAAAAAATATTGCATGTTTTTTGCTTATAACACACAGGGTTTTTAATCAAATTTAACGCCAATTTCAGAAAAATTGCTAAAAGGTTGTAGCAATAACATAGTGCTATTGGAATATAAATATATTAAATATTTAAGGAAATATGGGCAGTTGTATGAAATAATTTTTATCTGCGCATGCGCGAACGATATCAAGGAACTTTTTGCATAATTTAGTAGTCAAATCTCTGGAGCAACTTAATAAAAATAATCAGTCAAATATCGCAAAAATTCAGAGAGATATCGGCGTTAGAGTGAGCTGTTTTTTAGTTTCTGACTAAAATTCGATGAATGATAAGGGATTGTCCACAAATTGTTATTTTTAAGTTATCTGAAAGTATTCGGAAAAAGTTTTTTGAAAAAACTATTTAATTATAGTTTACGGCTATGTTTAGGAAGATTTTGATTCTGAACTACGATGAAAAGGAAAATATAGTCCATACACTGATTACATTTAGGTAAATTGAGGTGTTAATAATAAAATTTTGTGAAATTTAGCCCAATACGCAAAACACTCTACAGTAAATTCTATCGCATATGTACGTGTGTATTTTGTGTATAACGTATATTTATACATTTATATTATACATTTTATTATACAGATATATTTATATTATATATATATATTATACATTTTTCATAAGTTATGAGTCAATAACTTCCAATTTGATTTTTATAGTGATATTTCAATAGCTTTTTGAGAAATGCGTTTTGCGTATGGAATTTTCACAGAAAAGTGCATTTTCCATAAAATACATTTATTTAACAGAAATATTTACTTAACTATTTTAAACTTTATTTAACATTTACTTAACAGTTATGTGAATTGGAATTTTACTGTAGTTATCGATCAAGGTCTTTTTTTTTTTTTTTTTTTTTTTTTTTTTTTCTGTTTATATCTAAAAGACAATTTTGGCTGTTTTTGAACGCAGGAGAAAAAATTAACGTTGAAACGTTTGGCACTTCGGTTTCATTCACTATCAAGTAGTTTTTAAATTCTGATAACTTAGGTTTTATTTATTGTACAATAAATGTAAGCGCAGATTTGGAAAGGTAAAAATGCGGGCTTTAATAAAATGTAACACAAAGAAAACGAAAATTTTAGACAAAAATCGCATTTTAAATGTAGTCAGATATCTTAATATGTATGCTATTTTTCATTGTTTATTGACACTTTAGTTTTTCTTGGAAAACCAGCATGTACATGGCGATTTGTCACAAGACACCTTATTACAGAGCTGACACTGGCGACTACTTTTTAATTTTTTCTCGTACCACTTTTTCAAAATAAAAATTTTTCACATGCGCTTTAACAACATGTGTAAGAGAAACATAATACAAAATTTATTTTTTGAAAAGAATAGTGAAAATAGAATATAAAAATAATCGCTATTGGTAGTCCTGTCATTAGGACCGTAGGAAATCGGGGGGGGGGGGTGGATATTCTTCGAAAATCCATATAATAGTATTTGTTAGACATTTGTGCTGCTCAAGTGTAAAAGGGGGAGGGAGGGAGTAGATGCTGAATCCATTTTCAACGCAACTATAGTGAAGCGCACTTACTTTATGTTATGATGCCAAAATTTGTAAGTGTATTTTCATTTGTTATTAGTTTTTTCTTATTTTTTCTGTATTATTAATGAAATATATATTTTGTACCCTGATGTAATATTTCAAAACATCTTAAAACTGAATTTAATTCTTAATTAAATGAAAATAAAAATGAAATAATGCGCAAACACATTTTGAATTTTCAATAAAATTAATTATTAATTAATCTACATATTTGCTTATTAATGAGAAGCTCTATTATTAATTGACTTTCTTAGTTTCGCAGTTATTTTGAAAAAAAACTGAGTTTGAAACTTATTTAGCCACCCCTCCCCCTCTTAATTTTTAAACTGCGATGTTATTGCCCCTCGTACTATGAATTTAAAGGGGACTCAGCATAACTTTAGTATCGTGTAGGGCCACCCTTCGCCGAAATAACTGCTGCAACTCTTTGAGATAAAACTTTCTACTATTTTTCGATACGTTTCTGGAGGAATCTTGCTCCATTCATCCTGTAGAGTAGCAAACAGTTCTGTGGTGTTTTTGGCCGAGTTGGACTGGCTCTAAATCGGCGTTCTAACTCATCCCAAAGGTGTTCCAAAGTGTTGAGGTCTGGACTTTGAGCTAGCCAGGGAAGTTTTTCACACCAATTTCTTCAAACCACGTCTTAACAACACCTGTTGTCTGACATGGAGCATTGTCATACTGAAACAGGTAAGGAACAAGACCAAAGTGTTGCCATAATACCGGTAGCGCTGAATTGTCCAGAATTGTTTTGTAGGCTTCGGCATTCATACTCCCAGAAATTAAAACAACAGGATCCCACCTCCGCCAAATTTCACTCTGGATACGAAACAGTCCTGTAAATATCGTTCTCCAGGCACTCGCCGCACACAAACACGTCCATTGGACTGCCAAAACTGCTAGCGTGATTCATCGCTCCATAGGATGTTTTTCCATTTTTCTACTGACCAGTGCCGTCGTTCTTTGAACCACTTTAATCGACGGGTCTTATTCATATGCGTGATATTTGCTTGTGAACTGCAGCTCGGCCATGAAAACCAAGTGCCACGATCTTCCGCCGGACGGTACGATCACTTGCATCATTAGTCGTAGACGATCAAAATTCCCCTGAAATCGCCTCTAAAGGAAGCCTTTCGGTTTGATTTCACAACACGTTTTAGGCATAGACGGTTCCGATGTATTCCCTAATTTCCCAAAAACCTATTGAAATATAACTGTAAATATCAAATTAGAAGTTATTAACTCATAACTTATGAAAAATGTATAATATATCTTAGATATTAGTTTATCATCTTCACTACTGGCATACAACTTACGTATATACAGAAAATACATATATATGCGATAGAATTTACTGTAGAGTGTTTTGCGTATTGGGCTAAATTTCACAAAAATTTATTATAAACACCTCAATTTACCTAAATGTAATCAATGTATGGACTATATTTTCCTTTTCATCATAGTTTAGAGTCAAAATCTTCATAAACATAACCGTAAACTATAATTAAATAGCTTTTTCAAAAAACTTTTTCCGAACGTTTTCCGATAACTTAAAAATAACAATTTGTGGACTTTCCCTTATCATTCAGCGAGTTTTAGTCAGAAACTAAAAAACAGCTCACTCTAACACCGATATCTCTCTGATTTTTTGCGATATTTGACTGATTTTTTTTATTAAGTTGCTCCAGAGAGTTAACTACTAAATTATGCAAAAAGTTCCTTGATATCGTTCGCGCATGCGCAGATAAAAATTATTTCATACAACTGCCCATATTTCCTTAAATATTTAATATATTTATATTCCAATAGCACTATGTTATTGCTACTACATTTTGTCAATTTTTCTGAAATTGGCGTTAAATTTGGTTAAAAACCCTGTGTGTTATAAGCAAAAAACATGCAAGAATTTTTTTAATTTTTTTAAAAAAATTGCTATATCTCTATTAATATACATGCTATTCTTACACAAATGAATGCACATATTATACAATGTCTGCCTATGTATATTCTGCAGCGACAGATCATTTCGTTCATTTTATTTTACAGGGTGATCCCAAGTATTATTTTTTTTCTTTAATTTTTAGTTGGTCCCCTAATTGTCCTCCTTATCAAATCTATGTTGAAAAATATGAATTCAAACCTGTTCTTTTTAATCCTAAAATTTCAAAATAATCTGATATGTATACTTTTAAATATTTAAAAAAATGTCTAAAACTGAAAGTTCCCCCATCATTTATGGCATTATAGTGTATAACAATGAAAGAAAATTTTTCAGAATCTCTGTTCAATAAAACTCATAAATTAAACCATTATTTTAGTCGGTGGAGTTAGCGTAAAAACGGTGCACTTCCGGATACCATTATGAAATTTTAAACAGCGCTTATATATATATATATATATATATATATATGTGTGTGTGTGTGTGTGTGTGTGTGTGTACACGCTGCGACAGAAGACACCTTGCGACACTCTCCCGTGGGGAGGGAGTGCGTGATTGATAAATTTAACAAAACATGTCACTTCCGATACCGGTATGTAATTTTATACAGTGCTTATATATAGTCCAAGGAACAAAAACCATCGTGAGACAATCGATCAGAGGTTCAGAGACCCACCGGGGGGTTAGAGAAGTCCGCGGTTGCACGTTTTTTTGTACTAAAGCTTTAAAATTTTTGTATGTTATATAAAATATGTATACGATGCCCGTGTATAATTTTGGTGCAGAAATATTAATATTATGGTATGAAAAACGTGGTTGAAAAAACAGAATTCCCACTTTTTTTTTCTCCTTTTCATTCGACAATCTAAATTTTGGTTTCAAATAACTTGAAATTATGGGTACATCTTTGAAAATTTTATATGTTATATAAATAATTTCTACGTACAGTGTTAAATTTTGTTATATTTGTAAGTATTTCTAGGGTGTAAAGAGCTCAGTTTAATATTTTAATTTTTCTTTTGTTTTTTGCAATTTTACACCTGGTTACAAATTATTTTATTTAATACTAGGAAGGGATCAATGCTTTATAGTCGGTGGAGTTAGCATAAAAACATTTCACGCCCGGATACCATATTTCGTACAGTTCTTATATACATTTTAAGAAACAGAAAACCACCGGGAGACACTCGGTCATAGGTCGCACTCCCCATGATGCCGTCATCCAAATGTCCACCGTGAAGATCGACATAAGCTCGTTAAAATGCTCATATCTCTATTTCCAATCATAATATTGTGATATTGTATTGCATCATTTGAAAGCTCTTAAAAAAAGCTTCTATTAATGCTATCATAACTTTTTCTACGATAATTTTTTAGAAGTTTTTGGCGACGACAACGTAACACTCTGCCAATTCTTACGGCGTTACGACGTATTCCAGTACTAATTTTGTACTGGGTGCCACTTGTACATTTTTTTTTACTTTTTAAACTTCAAAATCTCCTCCCTATCCCTCTCTAGGTATGTCTTACAGTGCACGTTTGTTTAATTATTCGTTAAGAATACGTTGCCTGAAATTCCCATGAGAAAGAGTAAAAAGCAAAGGCACAAACATAACTCTGATCTTAAAAAATCCCAATCTTTAAAACAATCTAATAACTACAATTTTCAAAAAAATATATATAGTCACTGCATTGTCCATCTCAGCTATAAAGTGAAGTGCGATTTATACCTGATTTTACACATTGATAACGTGTACACATATCTTTGCACTTGCACGCAATCAGTTCTTGTAGCTTCTATGTGGTTATTTCTGGGTCTTGCGACCAAAGGGGCTGGTAGCCATCTTCTATCTTTTTCTATCCCCACTGACACGGATCCAAACTTGGAAAATTGCGTTGAGGGCAGTTAGTCCAAAAAGAACACTGCAGGACAGCAACTCGTGGATGGAAAGGAATTGGAGATGCTTTCCTTTTCCATACCCTAAATTCGTCTAGATTTTGTAGTCCAGAGAAAGCATACATGACAATCACTACAACATAACTGTCAACAGTTTTTACAGTGCTCTTTGAATGATCCGAGTATTTAATAAATTGGCGAACATGAAGTAAAATACGGGTTGCTTCTTCGTGGTGTACGGGAGAAATGGATTCAAAAGTAAACTTACGCGAACTAATTACCGTGTCTCTGTAGGTGGAAATAACTTTTTTCTCAAATAAATTGTAACCAGGTGTAAATTTCCACCCTAGAAATCATTGCAAATACAACAAAATTTAACACTGTACGTAAGAATGATTTACTTAACATATAAAAATTTCAAAGATGTACCACAATTTCAAGTTATTTGAGAACAAAAAAAATACGATTGTCGTATGAGAGAAAAAAAACGTGGGGATTTGTTTTTTCAACCAGGCTCTTTATACCATAAATATCAATATTTATGCACTAAAATTATACACGAATATTATACACATATTTTATGTAATGTACACAATTTCTAAAGCTTTAGTTCAAAAATAAGTATTAAAAAATAGAACACGACATGCAACTGCGAATCCCCCCCCTTCCCCCCCGCGTGGAGTATCTGAACCTCTGATAGATAGTCTCCCTTAGTTGGTTTGTTTTTTAGTGTATATATAAGCGCTGTTTAAAATGTCATGCTCGTATCCGAAAGTGAAATGTTTTGGTTAAATTTGTCGCTTACTCCACTGACTATATGCAGAAATATATAATGTCTTATTTTAAAATATCAGCCACATTTAAATTTCAAACTGCTATATTTCAGTCATTTTTTAATACAGAGATAAAACAAAAATTGCTCCCGAATTCCTGGATCATGGCTGAACATTTAACGGAATAAACTTTACGATTTCTATTTTTCGTGTGCATCTTTTTGAATTTAAAATATTTAAGTGGCAGTCATAGCGCCCCTTTTCAGCGGAATATGCCCAAATACAACTGATACCTGCAGGCCATACTCAAACACATGTGCATAAATTTTAGTTAAAGACTAAGCAAAAATTCACACATTTTTTAATGATACAATAATGTAAATTGATCAAAAATCGCATTAACAGCGCCGTTTTTCGGCGGAATACCACCAAATTTAAGTGGAACTTGCTGGACATAGCGAAAAACCTACAAATGAAATTTGGTTCAATTTTATTCAAAACTGCATACACTTTCGATGAGAAAAAGAGAACAAACACACGGACATTTTGTAAAATCATGTTGTTCGGAATCTCTGACACCTAAAATGTGTAAATCTGTTGAAAACGGGAGTCGAAAAAAAATTCGATTACAATACCTTCTTCTATTATAGATATAAGAAAGTAAACATCCAAAGTGTTCGGTGTTTCTTGGATATACAGTGGTGGTCAAAATTATAAGGACGAGGAAAAATTCGCCAAATCTTGGCTACACTTGGCTGGAAGTTTATACAAATTTAATGGCTGGAAACCAATGAAGAATATTTTTATAAGTTTTTATGGAAATATGTGGAAAATTCATATTCATAAAATGTATTATGGATTTATACAGCCCTGTGACATAGACAAAATTACAAGAACAACTGTATTTGTGTGTTCTAAAAAGTAAAATTTACATGCTTTTTGCTATGCACACGAGACTCCCAGACGATATAAATCCATAGTAAGCGTTTGGGATCGTCATATTCTGTTTTTCAGTAATGCGGCTAGGGACAAAGCTTTCGCAGTTTGAGAAAGGGAAAGTGGATGCATTTAAAATTTCCAGACTTTCTGTACGTCAAATTGCGACGAAGCTTAATAGATCAAGACCGGTTATTTACAATTATCTTAAAAATCCTGGTAAGTATGGACGGCAAAGACATACAGGTAGGCCATCTTCTGTTTCTGTACGGGGGAAAAGAATGATAATAAGGGAGCTTGCTCCAAAAAAGAAACGTCAACAGAAATAAAACATGAATTGCACTTATAATGCAGTGCTCGAACTGTTCGACGGTGTCATACACCTTTAATAAATAAACCTCCTTTCCTTCGTGTTTCTCGTCGTTCACTTCTTTTTTTTTATTTTAAAGCTCGATATTTTGCCACATATCACTTTCGTTCTTATACTTCCACTTTACTCAGGAATGTAGCCATTTTTCACGATTAAACACAAGTTTATTTAATAGGACGAAACATCACACAAAACATCACAAACATTGAAGAATAGGCACACAGATGTACACAAAGATGAATATTTATAGCAGCAGCAGCAGTTATATTACTACTCTTCTATCGACACAATTACTATATTTTCATAACGTGCCCACCGCACATACACATCCGAAACCTTTGGCCTCCCACCAACAACTACTAACGTCTCTCCTACTCAGTAGTAGAAGAGGGGAAAAAAGGGTTGCCATAAACCTGACGTCACCGGCATGACACCCCCCGCCTAAGATTGAAAAAGGGGTATGCCACTTTAGCAATCTGAAATACAGACTGGTGACGTCATCCTCTACCAGTCAACTACTAATAAATAATAATAAACTACAATATATATAAAAAGAAATACAAAAAAATACTTAAACATGTCTGAACCACTTCTGGAAACTCCTGCTAGCTACTGCAATATAAAGATACAATTAATGTTTCATAATATATAATACTAAATACAAATAACAAATGAGGAACGGAATGCAAATTAATATGAAATACAATTTCAGCTGCAGCATACACCAAGGTGAACTATCAAAAGTTTTTCTTAAAAGTCATTAATTGTTCACGAAAAGTTCACAGTCAATTTATTAATCTGTTGTCTCCAGTCTCGACAGCGCATCAGCGTTCGTCAACTTTGCACCAGGACAATGCGAAATAATAATGTCATATTTCTGCAAAGCCAAAGCCCATCGCTGCAGTTTGGAAGACTGGGGAGCATTTTTGGTGACGAAAGTCAATGGGTTGTGATCGGTGATAAGTTCCACGGGTGAACCAAAAATCCAAGTTTCGAACTTCTTTAAACTCCAAATAACTGCATAGGCCTCCCGTTCAATGGTCGGCCAAGCCTGTTGAGTTTTGGTGAGCTTTTGACTGGCATAACTGACTGGATATAGTCTCTCATCTTTCTGTTGAGATAGAAATGCACCGATGCCTATTGCAGATGCGTCACATTGAATGGTAAAAGGAAGTCCAATAACTGGTGTATAAAGACTAGGTGCCTCTACGAGACCCCTCTTTAGTTCGTTGAAAGCTTTATCATGTTCCTCCAACCAGCACAATTTATCAGGACTGTTCTTTTTAGTAAGTTCTGTCAGAGGGTATGCTGTTTCAGCATACTTAGGCAGGTAATCGCGGTAGTAATTGCATAATCCGAGGACACTCTTAAGTTGTTTTTTGGTCTGTGGGACAGCTAATTTTCGGATGGCTTCCACATTGTCTGGGTCGGTTCGATGGCTGCCGGACCCGATGACATGTCCTAAATACTTTATCTGGTTTTTCGCAAAGGCGCACTTCTTCAGGTTCACCGAGAACCGTATTTCTCGAAGTTTAGAGAATATCGTGTCAAGATGCGTAATATGATCTACCCATGTTTCTGAAAAAACAGCTATATCGTCGATGTAAGCTCTAGCAAAGTTTCTGTATTTTGAAAGTGCTTTATTTATTTCTCTCTGAAAGGTCGCAGCTGCATTCCGGAGCCCAAAGGCCATCACTTTGAAGCGATATTGAGCTCTGTGAGTCTTAAAACATGCTAAACCCTGGCTTTCTGCTTCCAGCGGTATGGCCCAATATCCTTTTAGCAAGTCGATTTTAGTTATTACATTGGCCCTGCCAATATTGAACAAAAGATCCGTTGGGTTTTCCATAGGGAAATCGTCGGTTTTTGTGATTGCATTCAAAGCTCTAAAGCCTACGCACAGTCGGAGGGCCCCGTCTTTCTTCATCACGCACACTACCTGGTGTGGCGCCTCCGCATCACTCTCTTCGATCAGTCCTAACTCTAACATTTCTTCGATTTGTTTGTCTACTTGTGGCTTCAACGCCTCTGGAATTCTATAAACATATGGCTTTTTCATTTCTTCGCCGTTTAATCTAATTTTGTGCACTCCTACCTTAGCTATTTGTACTTTTTTTTGAAAATAAATCTTTATATTTGTATAGTAGATCTAACATCTCTTTTCTTTCTGTATTTTCTAAGTGCTTTAAATCTACTTCTTCTATGTTAAACAAGTTTGGATCACACTAGGGGTGGGATGGACTTCTCTTAATTCTTCTTCATTTTCGAAGATTACTCCCACCGCCCGTACCCTAGGAATAAATTTTCTTATTTTATTTACATGAATATTCTTAACATTCCCGTTCATTAATTTTACTTTGTAAGAATCAGGCTTACAGCGTGCTACAATTTCGGCTGGTCCCGTCCACCTAGCATAAAGTTTGTTCGTGGAATCCGCGATTAATAGATATACCTGGTCCCCTGGTCTAAATTCCTTGTAAATCGCTCTCCGATTAGCGTACTTCGCATATGAGCCTTGTTTAAATTCCGCTACTATTGCCGCTTGCTCCGCCGTCCTTTCTAAATTAATTTTTAACTCCTGAAGATATTCGGTCGCGCTCTTTCCAAGATTTATAGGTAATGGTATTTCTCCTGACCATGTAGATTTCAATACTGCTAATCGGCCCCTCGCCTCCCTTCCGTACATTAATTTGAATGGCGATAATCCCGTGGTATTATTCGGAATTTCTCTATAGGCAAATAATAAATAAGGAATGTGTTTATCCCAATTTTTGGAATCGCTCCGAATTATATGGTGTAACATGCGTTTCAGTACCTGGTTATATCGCTCCACTAATCCCGAGCTTTGCGGATGTCCTGGCGTTGCAAATCTAGGAGCCGCTCCTAGCCTAGCATGTTATTTACAATTATCTTAAAAATCCTGGTAAGTATGGACGGCAAAGACATACAGGTAGGCCTTCTTCTGTTTCTGTACGAGGGAAAAGAATGATAATAAGGGAGCTTGCTCCAAAAAAGAAACGTCAACAGAAATAAAACATGAATTGCACTTATAATGCAGTGCTCGAACTGTCCGACGGTGTCATACACCTTTAATAAATAAACCTTCTTTCCTTCGTGTTTCTCGTCGTTCAAGTCTTTTTTTTATTTTAAAGCTCGATATTTTGCCACATATCACTTTCGTTCTTATACTTCCACTTTACTCAGGAATGTAGCCATTTTTCACGATTAAACACAAGTTTATTTAATAGGACGAAACATCACACAAAACATCACAAACATTGAAGAATAGGCACACAGATGTACACAAAGATGAATATTTATAGCAGCAGCAGCAGTTATATTACTACTCTTCTATCGACACAATTACTATATTTTTATAACGTGCCCACCATACACACACATCCGAATCCTTTGGCCTCCCGCCAACAACTACTAACGTCTCTCCTACTCAGTAGTAGAAGAGGGAAAAAAAGGTTTGCCATAAACCTGACGTCACCGGCATAACAGACGGGTTTTACAAAAAGAAAAAAAAGGTTCGCTATATTAAACATATGTCACGACCGCCTCTTACAAAAGTTCATAAGAGACTGAGGGTGGAGTTTACCAAAAAATGATTTACTATCGGGAAAAGTGGGATGATGTTGTCTTTTCCGATGAGAAAATGTTTAATTTGGATGGACCAGATGGTTTTTGCTATTTCTGGTATGATCTCCGTAGAGAAAAAGAAATTTTCTCAAAGCGTGCATTTGGAGGTGGCTCTGTAATGGTCTGGGGAGGTTTAGCAACTGGTGGAACTACTCCAATAATTTTTGTGCAGGGTAGAATGAATTCTGAAAGTTATGTTGATGTATTGGGAGATATTCTTTTACCTGAAGCACCGTTAATAACAAGTGAAGATTATTTCTTCCAGCAGGACAAGGCTCAATACATGTTTCCCAAACTTCAAAATCATGGTTTGATGCTAATTTCGTAAAACTACTTGCTTGGCTGGCCAGAAGTCCTGATCTGAATCCAATGGAAAATCTGTGGGGTATTCTGGCACATGAAATATACAAAAATGGTATAAAATATGAGAACAAGCAAGAGCTCATGTCCTCCATCAAAAACGCCTGATCAAAAATTTCCCAGAACGTTCGGAAGGGACTGTCAAACTCCATGACGTCAAGACTGATGAAATTGATTGAGAAGAAGGGGAAGATTATTAATTATTAGTGTGTTTCGCGCAAAAACAGTCATTGTCCTTATAATTTTGGCCAACATTTACAATGACATATTTTGCTAATTATGCCAAAACATCCATATTTTGCATTTTAAAATGATTTTTAGCATAAAAAATTATTTTATGTATAAATTTCACGTTATTTAGTTAAAAAAAAATTCTGTGCAATTTTCAGCAGTTCTTATAATTCTGACCACCACTGTATATCGTATTTAAAGTATCGAAAAATAATTAGTTAATCGCATATATATATATATATATATATATATATATATATATATATATATAATTGTTTTCATTGTTATGTGCATTTTAAAATAAATACAATCCATTCACCAAAAAGAATAAAACATAATTGGAAATTGTTTATTAGATTTAATTAACTAATTAATTGTTTAGAAATGCTTTTTCAACTTTTGAAAAATGACTTAAACTTAATTAACTTGCACGTATTTAAACTTAATATGTTGTTCATTACAACTTATGCATGAATAATTATTTCAACTTACGTGCTATTAAAAAGTATTTTCACATTATTTATTCTGTAATGAAATAGTTAATATTTTCGCTGATTTTCTCGTAGGATTTATAAAATAAATATAATACATTTGTTTAAAATAATGAGTAATTGTAATAAGTATTAATTATTTGTAATTCAAGAAAATAAATGAATTTTTAGTTAGTTATTATAATCAGTTGTTTAGTTAGTTATTTAATAATCAGAAATTTATAATATTGATATTTACATTGCAACTTAATTTAAAATAAAACATTTTCCCAGGTCCTACAGATTTATTTCATAAAAATCTTAAGTAATGACAATCAGATTAAGGAATTTAGCTTAAAAATAGTGATTATTTTCGCAATTGTACTGGTTTTGTACACTACCGTCATGCATTGTACATAAGGATAAAGTAAACAGGGAAATTGGTAATAATAGTAGATTCCAAATGATTCAAAACAAAATGCTCGAATCTTGACTTGAATACGAAATCAAACATCAAAATATAGATTTTACGATACGTGAACAGAAAGATAAAAAATTACAGTTTCAAGTGTGAAATTCCTGTAAAACTATTTAAATCAGTGATTTTGTATACTTAAATAGAATTATACAGTATTAAGACTATATAATATTTAAAGATGTCGCACTCCCTTATAGCTGTGTTTATTTTCTATTTAGTTTTGCAAATTTGTTCTTATACATACACGTAATTTATATTACATAATTTAATTACACAGTAATATAAATATGTAATAATAAAAAAAATTTCGCCATTTTACCTTAATTAGTTTATTTCAAATTCTTACAATATCTACCTTTTTTCCTGTCTTCCAATAATATCTAAAATATAATTTATATTTTAATCCCATACTTTTATTCAACATATCGTTTTAATTCATATTCTAAAAATCTTAATCTGTTAAAAGCGACACTTCTTTGTAAAAACCTCTAATGTATTCCCCCATATTTTAAGACGTTAAATTTCTATTTCTTTAGAATGTTTCTTAATATCCTTTTTTATTTTTATTAAAATTACCATTTGATATCCCATGATTCATTTCAACTCCCGCATCTACCTATTCACCTTAAAATTATGCCGAGTATAATAAAGAGTCCCACAGACTTACAAGCCGCTCAATGGTTAAATTACTCCTGCATTGGCGAAACATTCCTACGCGTCGTTGTCTTTAAAACGAGTTACGCAGTTACGCAGTCCTGGAGCTCAGAATTTTTTTAACTTTTTGACTTGCTAAATAAATCCCGTCACTTGGATAAGAATTGTCTTTAAATTGGTGTATTTCTAATAATATGTATCATCTTCATGCTTATTTTGACGATGTAACGTAGCTCAATCTGAGTTCTAATATGAACGATTAGTGGAATTGTCTATTCTTTGTGAACTGTCAATAAATTCGACGATGAAAATTCAGCTTCTTTTATTTTGATGGGAAAATTCCAGTGTATTCATAAACATCGCCTTACATCGTGATGACTTCGACTGCAAAATAATTGAATTTACCAATACATCTCTTGCCAGAATTATTATTTCAGTTTTTTATCGACATAAATTACTATGAAAAAGAAAGTATTATATATATATATATATATATATATATATATATATATATATATATATATATATAATTTATTTCTCAATATTCCTTTCAATTAATCTAAATTCTGACATATTCATTATTTCCTTAATTCTTAATAATATTTATTCCTATTTAATGTCCTTTTAAAAGTAATAGCACGTATATTAATAATTATCTTATATAATAATACTTATCTTAATAAGTTCATTCGTAACTTTTATCAACTCCCCAATCTATAATATTCTGATAGACGCTTGTTGTCATTTCGAATGTTTTAAAAGCCATTTTTTTATTCCATGCTTAGCTACGCGCGCTGGGTATTTTTCACGTCAAAAACAATGCTCAGATGGGATCTGGATTATGTCTTGTTAAATCTTTTCCATCGCACCTCATTCGCTTAGCTTAAGTCCGCCTCCCACTCATTGGTTCGTGCATACGTTACGTAGCTTTTGTAACTTTACGCGGTGTTTATCAAAAACTCGCCGGCCAGCATTTGGAGAGCAGATTTTTGTCGTGCTTGAAATTGCAGACCAAAGCTTTATCTGGTGTTCGGTGACATAGAATTTCTAACAGCACTTTAAGATCATTAAATAATGTAGTGAGTTAACGTCAAGCCTGAGGGCTATATGATTACACCTTGATACTGTGGGAACTGTTATTGGCATCTATCCTGTTCGTTAATAAACTATTTATCTGGAAATTGGCTGTACATTATTGGAGAAATTCTTATGGTGTTTCATCATTGCCTAACCTCCTCGCCATGATTCTTGATAACGACTGCAATAAGTCTTCATCTATAACCAACTGCCATTTTCTCGTGAAATATTAAATCATCTTCGTAAAAAGCTAACAATTATATATATATATACATTTCTTAATATAGAAAATATAATATAACAACTAACGAAAAAAATCAATAAACCCATACGCGAAACCCATAATTACGAAAAGCATTATTTATCTGTAGAAACCTCATAAACATCTATATTTTCAAGATTTAAAGAAGCAGTTAAAAAACAATATTTATTTTGGTGCCACTGAATTTCTGAAACGTTCCTGAGTTGTTTTTATAGTTAATTAATAAGTTTTTCTAATTAGAATATCAGGTTTCAAAATTATAATTTTTCTCAATTAAATATTTACTGATGCGTAACGAAATAATATTAATGTTGATATTAATGCTGTTAATTAATCACGTTTGCTTGTAAAACGAATTTGTTGTACATGAAAATGTTTATTTGAGAAGTCATAGAGACCGAAAAAATTGTATTCCAATTTGAGATAACTGATTTATACACTATACAAATTTCTCGGAAACTTATCTGAAAATCGGTGGCAGTTAAATAAACTTTGTTTTTAAAACTGTTTTTTTTAATCTTGACAATATAGTACAGGTAAAATAGGAATTTTTCAGAAACAACTGAAGGCCATTCACTAAAATTTTGAAAGAACTTCGTTTTGTCCCTAGAAATGAAGAGACTGGAGTCACCCCAAAATAAAGTTGTTTTACCACGTTTTTGGGGAACAAAAGTGGAGTATTAAGACTCGGGGGGTGGGTACTCGAACTTTTTTAATAGGTCAAGTAGTGTATCATCTTGTATGTATTTTTTAATCCGGTATCGATTGACAACATCTGTCAGTCGATACGATCATTTCTTACAAAGTAATGGCATGTTTTATTAATAAACAGTCGAAAATTATATTTTATTGCTAGTAAAATAGAGTTTTACAGAAACTGGTTGTCATTCCCGAAAATATCTGTTGTACTGAAAATATCTGTACTACTATATTTGGAGGCAACCCCTCATATTTTTGCTTCCTTTTGGGAACAACGGATTTCAAGCTCATTCTATCGACGATAATTTTCAGAATTTCCAAGCTATGATTTTGAGACTTTCACAAAAGTTGCTCTGTATACTTAGCTAATACATTATGCATATTATATTTTGATTGCTTTCGCGCATGCGTAGTGAAACATTTTTTAGTAAACCTGCTCATTTTTCATCCAATTTTTATTATTTTTAAATTTTGATTGCAGAGTATTATGTACAATGTTGTTTGTCATATTTTCTGAAAAGAACTTTTTTTTTATATTTAGAACTCTGCAAATTATGAGCAAAAAACTAAGCAAAATTTGGGACTGTTTTTATAAAAACCTTAATTTTTCTACGAGTTTCCATGCTATCCTAATAAAAATGAACACAGTATATTACAATAAGCCACTTATTAATACTCTCGAGTTTGAACGCCTTTGCTACATTAGTTTTTATAGGGTTATCCAAAAGATATTCGTTCTTTTTCAATTTGTTGACAGTCCCCTATGGGGTTTCGTGAAAAAATCTTCGCGGAAATATATAACCTATACTATACTGTTTACACACCGGCAGTTTCAGGTTAATTCCTCGTGTATTTTTCTAGATAGTTAACAAAACGTCTAAAATCGCAAGTGACCAATCACTTTTGGCAATATAGTGTATTTCGGCTCACTCTGAGCCATTTTCAAATACAAATGAGAATATTCTATATATTTCTTTTAAATGCGAAAAGGTGTAGGCTAAAAACATAATAAACAGAAAAAATGAGAATATAGCTAATATTGAGTACAAAGGAATAAACACAGCCCTGGCAAGATTATATCAAGAAGGAACCATCCAAAGATATTTCAATGAAAGTAAAAATAATTTTTCCCTCCAGTCTATACTATCCATCTATAATAAGATAAACCATAGATATAGTAACACACAAAAATACAATATGTAACGATACAGAATCATTTAACTTACCGAAATTGTGGCTCGAATTACCCCATTGTTACATATATGGAAATAAACAACCAAGTAAAAATAAAAAAAATAACGTTCACAATTTTTAAAACATACATGAAAGTTAAACGATAGCATTTCAAATAATAAATTCAAAGACCGTGCACTATCAGAATATTCTCATTTGTTTTCCATAATGGCTATAGTACTTTGATAGTGAACCGAAACATGTCAACAACCTAATAACATTTATTTTAATGTATATTATGTTTTTAGTCTACACCTTTTAGCATTTAAAAGAAATTCATATGTTACTTTAAATATCTATTTACATTAGATGGTCGTTGAAGCATTCAAATATTATTATATTTAGATCCCCACTTTGAGTTTAAAATAATGTATCAAAAATTACGTATGCAATTTCGCATTTCTGTTATACAGTGTCATTAATTTAAGAATTACGCAAGAAAGATTACATAAAAGACTCTAAATGACTTGAATTATGTTTTGAAACATATGATAATAAAACCAGCAATTACACTGTTAAAATAGGATCGTTAAAAGTGAATATTGATAATCTTGTTTAAAATAATATTATATTTAGATCCTCACTTTGAGTTTAAAATAATGCATCAAAAATTACGTATTTAATTTCGCATTTATGTTTCCAAAACAACATGTCTACTGTTATACAGTGTCATTAATTTAAATATTACGCTAGAAAGATTGCATAAAAGACTCTAAATGACTTGAATTGACTTTTGAAACATATGAAAATAAAACCAGCAATTACACTGTTAAAATAGGATCGTTAAAAGTGAATATTGATAATCTTGTTTAAAATAATATTATATTTAGATCCTCACTTTGAGTTTAAAATAATGCATCAAAAATTACGTATTTAATTTCGCATTTATGTTTCCAAAACAACATGTCTACTGTTATACAGTGTTATTAATTTAAGTATTACGCTAGAAAGATTGCATAAAAGACTCTAAATGACTTGAATTGACTTTTGAAACATATGAAAATAAAACCAGCAATTACACTGTTAAAATATGATCATTAAAAGTGAATATTGATAATCTTGTTTTAAATATTATTATATTTAGATCCTCACTTTGAGTTTAAAATAATGTATCAAAAATTACGCATTTAATTTCGAATTTCTGTTTCCGAAACAACATGTCTACTGTTATACAGTGTCATTAATTTAAGAATTAC
This sequence comes from Maratus michaelseni, assembly GCA_963931845.1. Taxonomy (NCBI): domain Eukaryota; kingdom Metazoa; phylum Arthropoda; class Arachnida; order Araneae; family Salticidae; genus Maratus; species Maratus michaelseni. Next base: position 436,094,364 of record OZ007587.1, on the reverse strand, counting down.
GCAAGAAAGATTACATAAAATACTCTAAATGACTTGAATTGACTTTTGAAACATATAAATATAAAACCAGCAATTACACTGTTAAAATAGGATCATTAAAAGTGAATACTGATAATCTTGTTTTCATAGTATTTTGTTTGATTTTGAATCTATTTAAATAGTCCAGTAATAAAAGTTTAAAATAATGTATAAAAAATTACGTATTTAATTTCGCATTTTTGTTTCCGAAACAACATGTCTACTGTTATACAGTGTCATTAATTTAAAAATTACGCAAGAAAGATTACATAAAAGACTCTAAATGACTTGAATTGACTTTTGAAACATGTGAAAATAAAACCAACAATTACACTGTTAAAATAGGATCATTAAAAGTGAATATTGATAATCTTGTTTTCATAGTATTTTGTTTGATTTTGAATCTGTTTAAATAGTCCAGTAATAACTTTTTTGAAAGACCAAATACACATTCGTTTTAAAACAAGCTTTTTTCAGAATTTATTTTTTCAGATGTAAATTGCCGTAATCCTAAAAAATTACGGTATAGTTTGATTTTATAAGATATAGCTTTAATGTTTACATATCATATTATTTATCATAATTTTATCTTTCACTCACAACTAGTTAGGTTTATAAATACAGAATATTGTATAATTTCTGTACAAATATTTAATCTTTTAAATAATTGTATTCTATTACATATTAATCATTTATTATGATAAGTTTGTATAAAACTGTATGTTTCGTAATTTCTGTACGTATATAATACAAAATATAATGTACTATAGATATGAAAGAAAAAAAAAAGAATTTAGTGGGAAGTGTTATACATAAGTCTGCGGTAATAAAAAAAAAAATCCAATGAAATTATCAAATATATTGATGATTATTTTTTATGTCTATAAAGTCCTACATGAATATTTAAAATATAGTCTACATAACTTTGAAACTAGGAGTGCTAACTATCTGTATAATAAAAATAATCTTCAAACTAATTTGTTCGTCAACCACTAGACATTATGCAAAACTTATGAAAAGTAGGTATCACAGTGTGTTTTTCATACTAATTGTTATGATCACATTTAAAAATGAATCATTTTCGCTTTAGATAAATGTTGTAGAATGTTTGTATTTTATTTCATATGATATCTAGAAACCTACTTCTAGTTACAATTTCATATTCATATCTGAAAAAATGCATTTGAGTCATTTTTGATAAAAATTGTTATAGTGTTTTCGATCAGATTTTTATTCATTAGCATTATATTTTATTATTAAAATATATATATATATATATATATATATATATATATATATATATATATATACATAACAAATTAATTCTAACAATTCATATATCATTTTAAATAACAAGTTGCATTAGATTGTCGTTAAATCATTCAAAAATTATTATATTTAGTTCCTCACTTTGAGTTTAAAATAATGTATCAAGATCGTCCGTATTTAATTTTGCATTTATGGTGCCGAAACAATATGTCTATTGTTATACAGTGTCATTAATTTAGGAGTTACGCAAGAAAGATTACATAAAAGGCCGTAAATGGCTTGAATAGACTTTTGAAACATATGAAAATAAAACCAGGAATTACTGTTCAAATATGAACATTAAAAGTGCATGTTGATAATATATATAGTTTTCTGTAATTACAATTCACTTTGAGAATATTTTAACTATTTAGAATTGCATAATTAATGGAATACAATTTATCTTTAGATTCAAGTATCCCCCAGGCATAAAGCAACTTCATATGCGAATATATTAATATGTCTAGTGTAATGTTTTGAGGACATATTGAGCATTTTATTGTCTAACTTGTGTAATGAGTTTTATTCCCAAATCTAGGGAAATATTGTGAATTACCATTGTATATTCAATAGATAAAAATATTAAAAATATATATTTTACTAACAATATTTTACAAACATTAAGTAATTATAAAAATTTAATCACAGTCGCGAAAAGTTTGCGTGATGCATTTTGTATAATCTTGGTTAGCATAAATTATTATTAAGGTTTTATTATCATTACATTATATATAAAAAAACTGAGTTTCTTTTAAGATATAATAATTTTATAGAAAAAAGTCTTGGTTTTAAATCCTTCTACATATATCTAAGCAAGGTGCATGCTCAGTTATTAACAATGGGTAATACCATATATGTACAGGAAATTATATTTTGATCAGAATAAATATCTGCAGGTTATATTCTAGTTATATTTCAGTTTAGCATAAGAAAGTTTACAACTATCGATTAACACTTTCGCTGCTAAATGACAGCCGGCGTTCAAATGGGACCTAGAGCAAACATATTTTAAATATAAGTTTTAATTTATTGTATACAGTGTTTTTCTATAAGTGCATTTATATAGTGTATTTATATTTCTGTGGACAATTTTTGCATATAAATTTAATTGTTTCCTATGGATCCGATTTCATCGCCAAAGATCTGCAGCTTACGTTTTAAAATGTTTTGCATGTGCACGTGCACAAACATGTAATATAATTCCGATACACTATAAAATTATATATATATATATATATAGGCGTATGATTTTGCTTTTACATTTAAATAAAATTGATGTAGTTGTGATGTAAAAATTTATTCTTACTCATTTACCTTAAGTTTATTGCAGAAAAAAAGATTTGCAAAATTAAAGTTTGCAGAAATAAATAACATATTGTTTAAATCATTTGTGGAAGAATGATGTAGTCTTAATCAAAAGACAAGCATATTAAAAAGAAAATCGAATAAATGTTTGTTAAAAAGAAGGAAAATCTTAGTAAGAGACAAAAGATATAAAAATTGACAGATTAAAAAATAAAGCATTTGATTTGTCTATATAAATATACTATTCTTTGAGTGTGAAAGCTGAAAAGTCTATACATAAGTCACTCAGCAGTAGTTATTGGTGCAGAGAAAAGATGCAAAAATTAATATGTTTTTGCTATAAGGTTTTATTTACTATCAAGCATTTTTTATTTTGCTCAAATATATTGTAGTAAAAATTTCAAATGTCATCTTTTAAAACATTTACCAAAAAACCGCTCCTTTATATTTAATGAATAAAAAAATAATTGCATGCGTACAATCAATAAAATAAATTCTCAGAACTATTTAAACAAACTTGCAGGGAAAAGTTAAAGGAACAAATATAAAAAGGTTTTTTATGTTGATTCTCTTAAGTGAAGTTTAATGAAATGTAGTAGATGTCATTAGCTCAAAGTCAACGTTATCACGTACTCCAATGATTTTCACCATCGTTACAGAAAATTATGTAATTCGCTGTGCCCTTTCTTTCATCAAGTGTGGAAAGCTATGAAATGGGTTTCTTCGAATTCTCATTTAAAAAACTGCACAACAGGTTCCATAAAAATTTTATGTATGTGGAAGGTGAACCATGCCAGAGAGAAAGTATTTGGCAATTGAGACAAATGCAGTTTAAATGCGATAGGAGAAAAACGACAGACACTTTCGATGGTCTGTAAAACCATGAATGTAGCGGTAAACCTCATGACAAGTATCTGTAAACTGTTTAAAGAACAGCTGGTATGCAGACAAACCGGGTACTGTCGAAATACTTCCGGATCGAACTCTCAGGACCGTGATTTCGCTACGATGTCGAATGAAAATGGTCAAATGTCGTCAGCCTAGATTGCAAGGGAGTTCTTTCCAGCTGCAGAAACCTGACTTTGATCATACATACCGTGACTGGAGCTGACTTCTTTTTAGTGACGAGTCTCGTTTTTGCATGTATAGAGATTCCTGACGTATTGCAATCTTGGGAGAGCATAAAATACGCACACTATGGAAGAAAACATAAGTGAAATTCATTGGTATAATAAGGTGTGAAATGATGATTTGGATGGGCATAAATTTGTATGAGCACACAGCGCTACTCATTTTAACAAAGGCCACTATGAAAGCTAAAATATGCAGAGCTAAGGTTCTGGATCATTATGCCAAATTGTTCAGGGGTGCAATTCGTAATAACTCACTCTAATAGACGATAGTGTTGTTTCCATCGATTCTAAATATCATCTCTATTGAATGATTAGTGTGAAGGCGAAGTGGTCTAGCGGACAGAGTGGCTTGCAGATTATCCGAATTTAAATATAATTCAACATGTGTAGGATGGATTTGTACACCAACTTCTCTTTAGTGATGAGTCTAGTTTTGGTATGTATGACGTATTGCAATCTTGACTTATTGCAATCCTGACGTTTTGCATTCTTGGGAGAGCATAACACACGCAAACTATGCAAGAAAACATACGTGAAATTCATTGGTATTATAGGGTGTGAAATGATGATTTCGATGGTCATAACTTTGAATGGCCGCACAGCGCTCCTCATTTTAACTAAGGCCACTATGAATGCTTAAATATGCAATGCTAAGGTTCTTCATCATTATGTCAATTTGTTTAGGGGTACAATCGCTAATAACTCTAATAGACGCTAGTCTTGTTTCTATGGATGTGCACTATTGAACGATTATCTTGAAGGCGAAGTGGTCCAGCGAATTGAGTGGCTTGCAGATTCTCCGATTTTAAATAGAATTGAAAATGTGTAGAATGCATTTGTACAACAACCTGCAACACTTCAGCCCACACTGTTCAGGAGCTTCACGGCACTATTTATCGTGAATACACTTTCTTATCACAGGCATTCCTGGACAATGTAATACACATCATGTAAAATTGCTGTGAAATATGCATTTGTGTCATGATAAACGACACATTTTATTAATATTTTCTATTAATAAAAACAAAAGTGTCAAAAATTGAAACCTCTTCTATCCACTACACCACGTTATATCCCATTTCCAATGATCTTAAGTAAATTTACTTTTTGGAGTATGATGTTCTGCAGTTTGAGGAGAAGTCAGACATGATAAAAGAAAAATCTTGTGCAAAGTCCCTACCTGTTTCCCTACCTGTAAAAATTTTCAAGTTACATGCATTTCTATATTTTTGTTCCCTTTAAATTTGTCCTCTGGATTATATACAAATGGTGTTTTCTTAAATATTCTCTTTTAACTGTTGATGATTTACAGTAAATATTTTTGTTTGTTTATATGCATCAGTTTTAAAAATACGTAAGAAAAGAAAATATAATTAAAATTGAAAACAAATGAATATAAAAAATATAAGATTATTCAAAGGTTGATTATTTTTTAAATGTACAATATTATGTAACTGCTTGCGATTAAAGAAACAATCATCGTATAACTATTTTTTAATGAATAAAAAAATAATTGCATGCGTACAATCAATAAAATAAATTCTCAGAACTATTTAAACAAACTTGCAGGGAAAAGTTAAAGGAACAAATATAAAAAGGTTTTTTATGTTGATTCTCTTAAGTGAAGTTTAATGAAATGTAGTAGATGTCATTAGCTCAAAGTCAACGTTATCACGTACTCCAATGATTTTCACCATCGTTACAGAAAATTATGTAATTCGCTGTGCCCTTTCTTTCATCAAGTGTGGAAAGCTATGAAATGGGTTTCTTCGAATTCTCATTTAAAAAACTGCACAACAGGTCCCATAAAAATTTTATGTATGTGGAAGGTGAACCATGCCAGAGAGAAAGTATTTGGCAATTGAGACAAATGCAGTTTAAATGCGATAGGAGAAAAACGACAGACACTTTCGATGGTCTGTAAAACCATGAATGTAGCAGTAAACCTCATGACAAGTATCTGTAAACTGTTTAAAGAACAGCTGGTATGCAGACAAACCGGGTAATGTCGAAATACTTCCGGATCGAACTCTCAGGACCGTGATTTCGCTACGATGTCGAATGAAAATGGTCAAATGTCGTCAGCCTAGATTGCAAGGGAGTTCTTTCCAGCTGCAGAAACCTGACTTTGATCATACATACCGTGACTGGAGCTGACTTCTTTTTAGTGACGAGTCTCGTTTTTGCATGTATAGAGATTCCTGACGTATTGCAATCTTGGGAGAGCATAACATACGCACACTATGGAAGAAAACATAAGTGAAATTCATTGGTATAATAAGGTGTGAAATGATGATTTGGATGGGCATAAATTTGTATGAGCACACAGCGCTACTCATTTTAACAAAGGCCACTATGAAAGCTAAAATATGCAGAGCTAAGGTTCTGGATCATTATGCCAAATTGTTCAGGGGTGCAATTCGTAATAACTCACTCTAATAGACGATAGTGTTGTTTCTATCGATTCTAAATATCATCTCTATTGAATGATTAGTGTGAAGGCGAAGTGGTCTAGCGGACAGAGTGGCTTGCAGATTATCCGAATTTAAATATAATTCAACATGTGTAGGATGGATTTGTACACCAACTTCTCTTTAGTGATGAGTCTAGTTTTGGTATGTATGACGTATTGCAATCTTGACTTATTGCAATCCTGACGTTTTGCATTCTTGGGAGAGCATAACACACGCAAACTATGCAAGAAAACATACGTGAAATTCATTGGTATTATAGGGTGTGAAATGATGATTTCGATGGTCATACTTTGAATGGCCGCACAGCGCTCCTCATTTTAACTAATGCCACTATGAATGCTTAAATATGCAATGCTAAGGTTCTTCATCATTATGTCAATTTGTTTAGGGGTACAATCGCTAATAACTCTAATAGACGCTAGTCTTGTTTCTATGGATGTGCACTATTGAACGATTATCTTGAAGGCGAAGTGGTCCAGCGAATTGAGTGGCTTGCAGATTCTCCGATTTTAAATAGAATTGAAAATGTGTAGAATGCATTTGTACAACAACCTGCAACACTTCAGCCCACACTTTTCAGGAGCTTCACGGCACTATTTATCGTGAATACACTTTCTTATCACAGGCATTCCTGGACAATGTAATACACATCATGTAAAATTGCTGTGAAATATGCATTTGTGTCATGATAAACGACACATTTTATTAATATTTTCTATTAATAAAAACAAAAGTGTCAAAAATTGAAACCTCTTCTATCCACTACACCACGTTATATCCCATTTCCAATGATCTTAAGTAAATTTACTTTTTGGAGTATGATGTTCTGCAGTTTGAGGAGAAGTCAGACATGATAAAAGAAAAATCTTGTGCAAAGTCCCTACCTGTTTCCCTACCTGTAAAAATTTTCAAGTTACATGCATTTCTATATTTTTGTTCCCTTTAAATTTTTTCTCTGGATTATATACAAATGGTGTTTTCTTAAATATTCTCTTTTAACTGTTGATGATTTACAGTAAATATTTTTGTTTGTTTATATGCATCAGTTTTAAAAATACGTAAGAAAAGAAAATATAATTAAAATTGAAAACAAATGAATATAAAAAATATAAGATTATTCAAAGGTTGATTATTTTTTAAATGTACAATATTATGTAACTGCTTGCGATTAAAGAAACAATCATCGTATACCTATTTCCCTAATTTACCTCTTACCTCAATACTATTTCTAGAGGGCAAAGTGATATAAATGAGAATCATTACAACAACAGATATTTCGTTGCTCCGCTATTCCAAACTGAACTCAGAAGCAAATGAGAACATTTATCTGTTATGGGTCTTTGATGTTCAATAAAGAGAATATATTCCGGTAGTTAGATAAAAAGGCTTATGGTACGGTTCCTTTTCTCGCGCTCTCAGAAATATGAGTGATTTATTCAGTGAATTGTTGCAAATGGAAATTTTGTAAACATGCATATTTGATAATAGGAACGATGTGAATTTAAAACCTTATCTAATATGAACTATTACTATAAGTTGTAAAATTAAAGGATTTATTAAATTAGGAAAAGTTTTATAAATGATTGAACTAAAAGTATATTTAAAAATATAACTCATAAATTGATAATCAATGTGATAATGTCGCGATTGAAAATATAAATTTAAACAGCATTATGAATAAAACAGAAAATATATGTTAAGGAATATTTTTAATTTTCATGTCTTTACAAATATTACTTTGTGAAATGATTAATTGCCAATAAATCTAGAGTCTTGTTTTAAACATTTTAAATCATTTAAACATGTTTTTTTTAATTATCGTTCGTTACAAAAAGAAAAAAAATTACTTTAGAACAATGCAAATAATTTAAAAAAAATCATAAAATATTATAAGGAGATTTCAGTTTAAAGTAAAAGAAAGTTACCGAGATTAATTTGCATGAAATCAATATTATAGCAATGCGATATATTGAAATGTAGGGTACACCGGGGCACATTTACGCAGATTTTTTTCAATGAATTTTCTAATTTTTATGTTTTAACTTAGGAAATTTCAGACATTGTGGTTTTATAAAGCAGTTAATAAAGTCAAAATTTGTGTATTCAGTTCTTGCCCTATTTGTGTTTTTAACCGGTAAAAAGTTTCTTTTAGGTCCAAGTCATCTGCGTAAACTTGCCCCGGAAACGGGGAATTAATTAAAGAGAATTAATTAAGAGAATTAATTAAAGAACATTTTATAGGCTAAACGGAAAACATAGGGCTTATTGCTAGTTAAAAACAGAAACTATTTAATCATCTTCATCATCCCTGTTACAGTTTTTACAAACACAAAATAAAGTATGTCCTTTTGCACACTTGTCATGGAACCACCTTTTGCCACCTTTTTTGGATTGGTAATCACAGTAAGAACGTGCGTAAAGGTGCCCCGATGTCAATACGTAAACGTGCCCCGTCGCCATGTTTGGATTTATTTTTAACGTGCAACGAAAATTAATAAAATTTCTGTTCATACAAATACAGTTCTCAAAAAAGGATAAAATCCTGCTAATGTTCATATATTTGTTTATCCTTAACTAAATATGATTAGTTCACAATAAGTTTCAATAAGTTCAACACCAAATTTACTCACCTTGAAAGAAAACAGGTTATCCTTTCCGTATGCTAGACAGAAGCTCGACTGGCGCTCAAAAACTTGTGAGAATACCCGCTAGGGAGCAGCATCAATCTGTTATGACTGGTGGGGCACCAGTTATAACTCGTTTCGGAAAAAGTGCACTGCGTAAACGTGCCTCATGCGTAAACTTGCCCCGGTCTACCCTATATTATTTTAAAGATTTGTGTCACATTTGATACTTTCTTGAAAAGTATGTTAAGTTTGAAAGATTGATTAATTTAACTAATCAATCTTACGCTTTAAATATATTGTAAACAGAAAAATATCATCAAGCTTTAAAAATAAAATATTTATATTTTTCCACATTCATCTCTATAAAAAATAACATGTGTAAATACATTATACATCAAAACAGGATTTTTAACATATTTTCCATGGATATTTTATTAATAAAATATTATTCTCTTAATCAAATTTTAATTACTTAATAGGCGTATAGTCAACATGGTGAAAAAGTACCCAAGCCGGGACTCGAACCCGGGTCATCAGTATAGCGCATTGACGTTCTACCAACTGAACCTCTTGGGAACGTTACTTAGCCTGGAACGTTCTCACATAACATGTTGGCAAGGCTACAAACGCAGCATAAGATGGAATATTTTATTTATATTTTATTTATTTATTTATTTATTTTATATTATTTATATTATTTATATTTTTATTATCTTTAAAATTAATTATCTAAACATTTGGCTTAAAGCACATAATTTCTAATTATACATTAACGTTCTTCAGATACATTTACGGAACTAAATAAATGACAAATGAATTCAATTTAAAAAAGGTTTTGGGTATTCTAAATAAAAAAAAAAATCTATAACATGAATAACTGTACATTAAACCATGAATTTATGTAATTTACAAAAACGCAAGTTCTACTTCAATCTTACACCCATGTTCAAAATAAATACAACAGCAACACAAAAATAAATAATAATAAAAATCTCTAGAATCGGTATGAATGAAATTTAGAACACAGATTATTATGGATAAAATACAAACCACATATTAAAATTTAAGAAAATAAATGGAAAATGATGTATTTTATGATTGTTACGTTTTGGCAGATAAATTGGACGTTGAAAATATTCAGTAGGAACGTTTCTGTTTCTAATATGTTTGATTTTTAAATAACATCAAATGTATGGCATCTTTGTATCTGCGTTCATAATACCCCTAGAAAAGTATGCTTTATGTTTTATGTAAAGATTACAGTCATGTTTATGGATTATTATGATAATTGATGCAAAAACAATATATGAAGTCCGTCTTGATAAGTTCAACTGAATGCTGCTACATGCAATTTCAAAATTCCCTCTCCCCTTTTTACTGCATTCAGGTATAAATATTGGTTGGTGAATTAAAAGTCATAGAATGCAAACAATTATTTCACTCTTCAGATTTGTTTGAATAGATAGAACTTTAAATTTGTTAATTTTACATCAATTACAAGTATTTTATACTTGGTTATTTTAAAATAATCGTAGAAATAAAATACTTCAGGAAAAAAAAAACTAAATAAAAAAACATGATACTGGTTTTATATATTCAGTTTTCTTTAATGGAAAAAAAATCTGTTTCATAGGTATATTTGACACAGAAAATTAGCGCTGTGTAACTATTCTTACAGGAACATTATCGTTATTAGAGATAAACCCGCGTAATTTTATAAATTCACAATTTGTTACTGTCTATAATTTTCGAATTATTGAATTATATTTCCTACTATATATGTATAAATATGTATATATATGTGTGTAAGACGTAGTTGACGAGATATCCCATTAAGTAGTGTACACCAATTACGTCATAGCAGAAGTTGTTTGTTTTCGGTAAACAGCCATGAAAATAATTATACTGCCAATGAATTGAAGATGATACATTGCAAACGATCCCATATTCAATGACGTTAGAGATGAAAAACAGTCATTTTTAGTCATACCATTGCATTATTAAAAAGAAAAACAAGTAATTAAATGATCGACCACAATTAGTAACAGTGCAGTTATACCAGCGTAGAAACCGAGCGAATTAAAAGCAGTAGTGGCAATCGTAGAAAATTTCTAAGCGTCTCGACGAGAGAGAATCAAGCAGTTTGACTCAAATTATTTTATTGAGATATTTGTCACAAAAAATGGAGCACTCGTGAATTACGCAATACGACATTTAAATGTATACATCCTGACGGTGAAATTCTAAAAATCAAGAGACATTCTTCTTATGCCATGGCTATTTTTTAAGGTGGTTCTCAAATGACCTGCCCAAATTTTTGACACCATTTCTGACTCATTTTTAAGCAGAAAGGCATGAAAATGGCAGGCCTGACTATGGACGCGATTTGGAATCAAAATGAGTTTTCCATTTTTTGATAAATAGATCGAGTTATAAGCAATTCTCGCTACGTGATGAGAAGTTTTTCTCGCTTCCTAGGTTGCCGCGTTAAGAATTCTGTTCAAAATGCCTCATTTTACAGTAATTTCTGAAAGATCTTCAGCTTTTACCAAAAAATGAAAAACGTATTTCAATTAAAAATTCTCTGAATAAGACTTGCCAGTTTCATGAGAATCCGAACAAAGATAAATTAAAAAATATGTCTTAAAGTAGACAATTTTGGACTTGAGAAATGGTTTAACAGACGATATGACTGAAAATGTTTTTTTCGGAAGTCGTTCAATTGGTTTAAAACCATTTCGCGGATGTTTGTCTATAACAACAGCAACCAACAAATATAGTGTAATTTTGAAGAAATTACTCATCAATTTACATATATTTACTTTTCTTCATAAATAATGTTAAAAGAAGCGTAGATATTAAGTTAATTGTATATAAATGTATTTAATATGGAACAGATTATGTGCGGCATATAATTGATGCTAATATCGGGGTTAATTCTGAAGTTTTCGTATTAATAATGTAGCTGTCGCATATTAAAATGTCATGATATTTCATTGTAATTATGTGCATTACGACGTGTAATTTACTGGATTATGCAAGTGGCTAAACAGAATATGAACTACCAATTTATCGCAAGCTCTAATGAAACCGCACCTTCATGTAATTATATTTTAAATGTAATATTTTAAACAATAGAATCAGCATATAATTCTCCACACTACTTTATAAAACATGAAATCAGATGTGTTGTGGATATTTGTACGAATAGATGAAAATTAGAAACTACTATAGATATATATATATATATATATATACAGGGTGATTATAAAAAAACTATTCCAATATATGAGCCCCTAACTGTCATATCGTTCACAGAAAGTGAATAAAATTTTGGTTTAAAGTATTTTGAGGTATGCGCTCAAGAATCATGTGAAAATCAACAGTTAAATTCTAACAGTTAGGGTTACAGTGACAAAATTTCAAATGGAAAAACATATTTTTTTTATTGGAATGTGATCTTCGTAGTGAAAAACCATAAAAAGCGTTGGAACGGTACCTGTAGCACGAAAATCGCCGGCGCTAGACAGACTAAGAAGAATAGTGAAAACAACCAATAAGGACAGAAAAGCAACAGAAAACAAAACATTTTATTGTTCAGTGGTATCCATCATCTGCCGCATGTAAAGTGTCGTCGTGTGTGAAATGGAAAATGTATGAAACACAATAAAATGTTTTGTTTTCTGTTGTTTCTCTGTCCTTATTGGTTGTTTTCACTATTCTTCTTAGTCTGTCTAGCGCCGGCAACTTTCGTGATACAGGTACCGTTCCAACGTTTTTTATGTTTTTTCACTATGAAGATCACATTCCAAAAAAAAATATATATAGGTGTTGCCATTTGAAATTTTCGAACTTTAGTCACTGTAACCGTAACTGTTGTTTTTCACATGATTCTTCATCTATCTGAAAAAATGGCTGAGATAGAGCAGTTTGAAATTCTAGGGTGGCTGACATTTTGAAACATAACCGCACATTAACCCATTACCCGCTGGTGTTGCGTTAACGCAACATTCAAAATAAAAGTGTATAAAAAAAAACCTGCCATACTACCACTATTTTAATATGTTAACAAATACTTTATTTAATGACAAAAACTTTGCTATTAAATATACCGAATATTATATTTCAGAATTTTTGGTGGGAAACGAATTTCAGTAAAAATATTGAAGGCTCCGCCCACATAGTTTTGGCAGTTAATGGGTTAACGCGATTACTCGCAAATTATTTTCTTTCATTGTTGTAATAATTTTCCCAATCATACGCATAAAACTATATATTCATATCCGTTAGCGCCAAATTCTCGCCAAAATTGGCGACATTTGGCGAAATATCGCCAAATTTGGCGACCAAAATAAGTCTTCATAAATGAAGCCAATTTCGCTATTGCTCAATAATTTGGGCGAATTTCTTATTCAAATTCAGTATTAACGAATCTTTCGTAACCGCTTCTTTGCATTTTAACTTGCTGTTATCGTGTAACATTAGCTAAAATTTTAAAACGAAGATATAGAAAAGCTGCATTTTCCTCCCGGTACAGGCCGGAAGGACTTTTTTTATAATCACCCTGTATATATATATTTAAAAATGAAAACACATGTGAAAATCGAAGGAAAAGTCATTATAAAAAGCAATGGAATGGACTCTGAAGGAATTATACTTAATAGGATTATAAAGAAAAAATTGGAAAACTATGAATATCTTATAGAATCTTCAGAAGAGCTTTATAAGAATGTTCATTATATATATATATATATATATAAAATAAACAGATATAATCTGAACAAGAAAAAACCAAGAAAAACAACCAAAAAGCTGTGGCCTCATCAGCAGTATGCACATTAAAAAGCACAGCGATGTTTCCGACTAATTACAAGCACAACAAACTATTATACAGTAGTGGCAGTGGGTTTCGGCCAGAATGTCGTGAAGCATAAATCAAATGCATGAAAACAAATGAAAGCATGTCACGAACATTCCCCCACCGGACCCAACGCCACTAAGAACAGCACGACTGAATACAAAACGTATGCTTAACATACACTGAACCAACAATAGAATTATCTTACCCCCTCCTGAGCCACACAGCCACAAAAACAATAAACAATAACCAAATCCAGTGATCCAAAATCTGTCCATGTACGTTCCATGTCTGTTGCCACAAAACTGCAAACATCCTTGAAAAACCGTCCTCGAAAGGCTTTAAGTTATACAAATCATTAATTGTCAATCACGTAGCAACTACTCAAAAATGAAGACTGTCTGTAAAACTAGTATATCTATTAATGAAACTCAAAGGAATGTTATTTTTATAATACAAGATACTGGTTAAATTAAAAAGTTCTTTAAGAAATAAATTTTTATTCGTACAGAGTTTATAGTAGCGAAAAATCTGACCTATGATAATATTAATGTAAATACGTTTATGTACATTCGAACACCAGTTAACTAATTGGTTAACTTCAAAACTGAAACCATCCCGTTTATTGTAGATTGCAATGTTTATTCCATTAGAAATGTGTATTTTCAAATCAAGATAATCAGCCTCATTATTATTTTCATTTGTTTTTTTCAAAATTAAGATATTAGGATAAATGTCACATGATATCCCCAAAAAATCGCGATCACAATTCAAAATTATTAAATCGTCAATATATCCGAAAGCCAGAAAATTAACGTCATTATTAACCCTACAAAATGGAAATTCATAAAAAAATATAAATAAATTAGCTGCCGTAGAGGAGTAACATGTACCCATTCCTATCCCATTTTTCTGTAAATAAATATTTGAACCTGTATAAACATAGTTGTTATATAAGCAAAATTTACACAATAACATAAATAAATTAATATCTAAATCAATATCAACAGTAATTAAATCAACAATTTTTAAAAGGACATCATTTAACCCTGCAATAGGAATATTTGTGAAAAGATTCTCAAAATCATATGTTTGGATACTCTGTATATCATTTTAAATTAATTTATCTCTGATTTCATAACTGTTCAATATAATCCAATACATATTACTATCCCTATACTTAAATTTTAGGATATTCAAAATCCTTTTCAGCATTTTTTCAAACTTGCGATTAAATTTATTTTTATTATTTATTTTTTTAATTTTAATTTTAATTTTAATTTTTATTTCTGCATATATATATATATATATATATATATATATATATATATATATATATATATATATATATATATATATATATATTATAATATCTATGAATTTCAAAAACATATCAAGTTCTAATATCATTCTACTAAAATCTACAAAGAGATAATTAATGATATTGTGTAATCAGAATACCACATAGCTAATAATTAACTTGTGCAATCATAAAATTACCATAGCATGTGCTTCAATGGTAATTAGCCAAATTTACGCATACCTGAAGAACATTTAAAAAGAAAGAGAGAGAAAGGGGGAAAAAATTATAAATTGGAGTTGCTATTAAGTAAACATATATATATATATATATTATAATTTGAATTTTGCACAGCATATAATATATTACACACTAGTTAATTAAAAAGATTGCAGTTAATTTGTGAAAAACTGAAATTTTCTGTGTCCGGAATGTAAGTTCATTTTCAAAACAATTCTTTATATTTTTATCAAGAAGAATTGTTTTGTTTTGAAATATGTACAATAGATTAATGCATATGAAAAAAACGTCTCCACAATTTAAATTACAATTATTTTATATTGGAAGGATTATTTGGTATGATATGTGTTAAATATTCATGCTCTTAAATTTTTTTTCCATGTTGATAGAGTGTTAAAGTTAAAAAAGTAAAAAATAAATAACTATATAACTTCTTTAAATGAATGCTAAAAATTTCCTTTAATTTCTACTTAAAACAAAATTTGCTTTTATATTTACTATCGTGCATATTTTAAATTGAATCAACAACTTACAAAATGTTTGATTACTATAGAAAACTATCATTAAATGTTTTTTTAAATAAATAATATCTACTTTCAAAGTAAAAGAAATACTTCATACATTATTTCAATTTTAAAAATAACTGTGACATTCAATTAAATCCGGCTTTTATAGAATGCACGGTACTTAAGTTCAAATATATTAAATGAGATAAACTTAAGTAGAAACTATAGTATGTTTTTTTTAACTTTTCATGATTGTTTCGTTAATGTAATTTAGGATTTACGTAACTTTATAATCCATGTAATTATCTTGTCGAAATTAATATATATTGAACATTATAAAAAAAATTACTAAAATTACTGCTGAGTGCTATGAAAATTCTAAAGTAATTGAGGGGGTCGGCGGAAAAGAGTGCTAAGCTACATTTTAGAACTGAGATGTTACATGAGAAGTTACATGAGATACTCAAATCAAAATATATAACAAAAGTTTTTTTTTTTTTTTGCTAATGTAATAGTAACATTTTAGATAGTCTCAATAACAGCATGGTATTACATTAATGATATTACTTTGTTGAGATACACTTTCTTTCTGGTAAAAAAAAAAAAAAAAAAAAAAAAAAAAATCTAGAAACAGTTGGGGCAAAAACGAAACGTGGGACATGTGCTGCCACCTAATGACATTAGAAAAAAATAATGTGTTGCATTTTATAATTTATAAAATTAAGCAACAGATTACAGTATCAGATTTACTTCACCAAAAATGTGGCTTGGCACTTTGTTGCCCCGACCCCCTAAATATAACTCAGATTTACAGCAAAATCGCATAAAATTAATCAAAGTTGATAAATCTGAATGAAACGATTGCTCACTTCACTTAACTTTATGAAATTTACAAAAAAAAAAATCCTACAAGTGAAAAACTAAATGTTTTAATTGAAGAATATAGCAAATTACAGCAAAAATTATTTAAAAAAAAAAAAAAAAAAAAAAAAAAAAAAAAAGACATGCATTTTTAATTAAAATGCCAGATTGAAAAACGCTTTATCAATCAAATTTTAAATTAAATGTTTTTGTTTTCAAGATTAATGCAAAACTGGTCATAGTTTAATCACTACTTTTAAATAATTTCAAACATCTACATAGAGAGTGAATATGTTAACTAAATTTAAGAAATTTGTAGAGGAAAGGTTTTTTTTTCAGTTAAATTAATAAATATAACAATATGTTTTATTTTATCAGATAAAATACTCATTTTATAGGCCCTAAATTTATTATCAATGCTATCATTATGGATAACGATATTTTACCTCTTACAATTATAATGAAAATAATGGCATAATAATGTCTTAGGCACAGATCTACTTGGAATAATACCTACTATTATATGCTATGCATAAAGTATGTTTAAAAAATCGTCTACATATAAATTTTTAATTTTGTTTAAATGTTAACACCATATTTTGATTCATATTTTCTGCATACTATTCGTAAATTTATTAATAATTTTATAATACTATTCAGAAAACTTAAAATATGATAAAATCTGAATAACCACATATTTAATGTTTAAGGGCTATGTGTCCCCTGAATTGAAACGTAATAATTTTTCAGCTTATTTTTAAAAGACAATGATAAAATATTTATAGTCCAAATGTTCAAAATAAATTTCAATTGTCCAACATGTTCAAATTAGGTATTATATAAATGAATTTAAACAACAATGGCGTAATATAGTAACATGATTGAATTTATTGTATATTTTGTAAACATTTTCTTTTAACAAATAAAAAATTGCATAAAAATTGAAGATTACAATTTTAAAGACTATGTTAGAATATAAATATTTATCAAATTAGTTTATAAAATCATTTATGTACACTTAAGTTTTCATTAATTTCCGTTTAATATGATTGAGAATTTAAAACCAAAGTTTATAATTCATATAAGTATCTTGTTGAGAATACTATGTTTTAAATATGATACAAAAAAAATACTTCTGATAGCTACGAAAATACGAAAGTTATAACTCAGATTTACAGCAAAATCTCATTAAATTAATCAAAATAAATATATCTGAATAAAACGTAAAATGTCCACTTCACTTATTTGTATGAAATTCGAAAGAAGAAATCGTGAAAGTGAAATGCCTTTAATTGGAGAAAATTGCAAATTACAGCAAAAATTGCCATTTAAACAACTTGCAGTTTTAGTAAAACTGCCAGATTTAAAAGTTCATTTAAAATAAAATTTAAAATTAATATAATTTTTCGTTTTAAGATTAAGGCGAAACTGATCACTTTTTAATCATTAGTTTAAATTAATTTTAAGCATTCTATATGGGTAGTGAGTGTTTTAACTAATTTGTTTTTTAGGAAAAGTTTTTTAGTGCAAATAATAAATCTGCCAATATGTTTTTCATTTATAAGATAAAATATTTAGTTCTAGGCACTGAATTTACTATCAATGTATCATCACGGGTATAAATATTTTGCCTCCTACATTTCTAATGAAAATAACGCTATAATAATGGTTTAGGTACAAACGTAGATGGAATATTACCTACGATTAAATGCTATGCGTAAAATATGTTTTAAAAGTCGTCTACATATAAAAATTTCCTTTTTAAAAAATTATAACACCATATTTTAATTCATATTTCCTGCATATTATTCAGAATCTTATTAATAACTAGCTGATCCGTCCGGCGTTGTCCAGAAATGAGTAACTTTATTTTGTGGTTTCGATAAAAATAGTCATTTTCAGCGCGCATTCTGTTCTAGGCAAATCTCTTTTCGAACGAAACTCCGGCACTCATCCCCGCTGCCTACGGCATTGTATAGCAGGCGTACTACGCAGGCACTGCAATATCGCTTAGTTTCAATTTCCACCGCCAGTGGGCGAGAAATCATCTTACTTAGTTATCTATATCTCAATTAGTTCATGTTAAGTGGAAGAAACCAATTCCCGTTGAAGAAGATTCCAAATATTTTTAGATCACTTTGGTCGAAATATGAAAATTCCGTAGGTCGACCACATTCTTCCACCATATCTCCCACACACCCACAGTTACTGACATGCAACCACCATCGTGCCACGAAGGGAGACTGGAGACTAATACCACACACAAACACCAGTTGTAGTAGGGGGAACCCCTGGATAATTGGAGCTGCAAAGTGAAATAAAAGACACGCAAGTTTATCGAAATATAAAAATGCCTTATGACGACCACTTTCAAGTACCATATCTCCCACACTCCCACAGCTACCGACATGCAATCACCATACTGCACGATGGGAGACGCGAGATTACTACCACAGGCAAACAGATCGCGCAGAGTAGATGTGGCTGCAAAGTGAAATATAGGGACACACACGTCTATTTTTATATATATACAAATATAGATTATAATAATATTATTCAGAAAACTTAAAATATGATAAAATCAGAATATTCCTGCTTTTGAGCTTTAAGGGTTATGTGTCCCCTGAGTTGAAACGTAATCAGTCTGGGGCTTCTAATTTTTAAAAGACAATGTTAAAATATTTATAGTCGAATTGCATGTTGAAATTAAAATGCTCTTAAGTAAAGATTGCTCATCTGTGTTTTTAAGCATGATATCATATAAATGAATTTAAACAACAATTGACAGCAATTAATATAACATAATATAATAACATATATATAGTAACATATATAACATAATATAGTAACATAACATAATATAGTAACATATATAACATAATATAGTAACATAACATAATATAGTAACATATATAACATAATATAATATATCGCAATTAATATAACAGCAAGAGAATTAATAAATTGACTATTGTGCCAACATTTTCTTTTGACAAAGTACAAACCATACAAACCAGAATTTATAATTTTGCAGACTATGTTAGATTATAAATTCATTTAACAAATTAGCTTATAAAATGATTTATTTTCACATTTTTTGCATACATACAGAACTGATGTGTTAAAAAATATATACTATATATATATAAAAATTATTTTATGAGATTCCCAAAACATTTTCCAACTTATTTCGTTGAGGAAATACATTTCACTACACTTTCAGAAATACTTTCTACAAATCACGGAAATTTTACAGGCGGCAGTGCTGTCGGTATGTTTTCTTTATTTGAAGAATGTCCGCTTCAGGAATGAGAATACAGAAGAAACATTTTTCAAGATTTTCCCCTGGTACTAATCCTTGCAAAAATAACCCGATCGTTCTTTTTAATTGTAGAGACATAACGAACGAAGACCCAGCTACCAAAAGTTATGAACCACAAACAACCACGATTTGCGGATATTCCGAACGTCAACCCCTCGATGACCTATGAGAGGTATCTGCTAGGGGGAGTACTTTATGCTCGAGATATAACTCACTGCTCGAGTACAAATTTGCAATCAATATATTTATAAATATATTTCAGTATAAATATATTTCCAATTCTTTCAGTGCAAATAGAATTTTTTGTTTCTTTAAAATGGCCAATACGCATTCATGTAGGAAAAAATCGGAATTTTTTCGTTTTCTTCAGACTTTCAGATATAATTCACGAAAAAAAAAACATGTTTTTTTAGGAGTTTGGAAATTATTTGTTGAAAGATGAGGAATAATTTTGTGTAAAAAGACAAGATTTTCTGGCAGCGTAACGTGTATACAAGACCACAACAACTAAACATTCTCGACAATATTTGTGCTATTGTGATAAATTTATTTTTTTATTCATTTTATTTTAATTCCTGAATCAACACATGGATTAATAGATACATGATTATTTTTACTGTTTCAGAAAAAAATCACAATTTAATATATGAGTGAAATACTAATATCTGGCACACAAGTTGAACCAATAGAAGGCAGTTTTAAAAACAATATTCATGCTAAAAAGGCATAAAGGGGAAATGCAAGGTTTTAATAACTCTCGTAAAGTTTAAGACTCTTGTATTTTTTATGTTGAACTAGGACTTAAGATATTAAAAGAAATGATTTGCTTGAAGTGTCCAAAAATATTCAAACCAGAAACTATAAGTTATCTGTATTGAAAGCAAAATGCTTTCGAAACATTATAAACAGAGAAATTATTCCCAGAGGAAATTTACGAGAAAATATTTGCTTTTTTAGCCAATTGTTGAAAAAAAAATTTATTTGCTATAAATCGTAAACTCTTAAATATTATATTATATTATAAAGTTCTGCATTCTCCCTCCCGGGACAACAAAAAATCAGAATCTCACTGCTTTGTAAAAGGTCAAAATAAAGTAATCCTAATAAAAATTACTTTTGTAAAATATCTAATGTTTCACATTTTAAATGACTTATAACGTATATTATTTATAATATGAGCAGAACATTTTGCACATTGAAAAAAACTTAAATGTCCTACTACTTAATTTTGCAAATATATATATATTATATTGTAACTTTTATTATACATTTAACATTTTAAGATTTCGTACAATTTGATAATATTGAAATAAAACGGTTGAACAAACAGTACTTTGTAAATTTAGAAAACAGGTTTATTTAGATAGATGAAGTTTGTTTCAAATTCCAATATTTTCCTCTGAGAAACGGACGAATAAACATGTTTATTCAAGCTCTTACGCTCAAAGTTTTAAAGTTTTAGAAAATATTTATTCAATTTCACTGTCGTTTCGAGACATAAATCTGAGTTTGAGTTTCTGTATATCCTGCATGGATTAGAATTTTAATACGCGTTTATACCAATGAATCAATGCGTCGAACCATTGTATTTATAATTTAATCTGGATCGCAACAAACATGTTAGTTGTATTAAAGGATATTGTGAGTAAAAAATATATTTTTTAAACAATGAGAAATAATTAGATTAAAATATTATTAAAAAACACAATATGGAGAACAAATCAGGGAAAAACAATTTTCATAATAAATGTGATAATGTATCTGGAAAAAAAATGTCGAATAATTGGTGCTAATTTAAATCATATATTATCAACTATAATTAGAATTATGAATATAAATTATGTGTATTTTATTATTAAAAAATTACTCCGTGAAAACATCTGAAAAATTCACAATGTTGAGCAGGAACATTTCTTTTTTTTTCTTACTTACTTACTTTCTTTCTTTTGTTACTATTTTTTTTTTTTTAATTTTAAAACCTGTAAAAGAAAAAAAAATATTTTAATTTAACTGTAAACTTTGAATAAAGCCATTTTTTTTAAGGACATGAAAACCGTGTACAAAAATTATGTGCGAAGGACATTTATAATAAATATCTTCTATTTTAAACACTTTATTTTAACATACTAGGGGGCTCTGCCCCCTGCTCGCGACGCTCACCAACCCCCGTTCTGATTTCACAGACTCTTAAAACCTGGTAATGTATCCTGTTTTAAAAAGATGATGATGATGATATCACGAACGGCGACTATCTTCTGTAATCAGGTTATAATGCTTTTTTCATTTAACTGGTTATAATGCTTTTTCATTTAATTCATCTTTTTTATTTTTAATATTCATGTGTAAACACAATTTTTATGACGTAATTTTCTTTATTTCCTGCTTTCAACACGTGATCACTTAATTATTATTTTAAACTTTCATTATTGGTTTTAATAGTCTCGCGCAAATACATTTTTTATTTGAGATAAAACATAATCCTTTGCGCTTGTTTAGAAATTGGCAACAATATAAAAAAATGACTTTTTCAATAAATTTTTTTTTACTCGATTTTTAAGGATTTTTTGAGTTTTTATTGTCCGACCGTGATAATTTTTCGAATTTCTGAAAGCTTGTTATATTTCGCGTCTGGTTGTATGATTTTCGAATCCGTAGGATGGCTAGAAAAAAAGTAATAGCTCCTCAAAAAAGTCCCTAGTAAAAAAGTGATGAGACTAACCCGGAATATCTACGCAGAATTTGATTGGTCTAAATCGTATTTGGCTCAGTTCCAGATTACTGCATCGATATTTGTTATTAATAAGTAGGATTTGCAGAAATTGCGACAGCTCCTGAGATGAATTTTGCCGATTCTAGGCTTTCCATATTTTTAACGATTTGGCAAGATAAAAGATATTCAGTATTTGAATTTTCTGGCATGTAACATTAGCGGCCTATCAATAAGGTTATTACATATAGCAATATATCCAGGGGTTCCTCTAATTTCTAATTCTTAATTTGAAAAGAATGCAAATAGATTTTACTATTCTGAATTTATTATATATATTTTTACTTTTCGATTTCTTTATTTAAATCATCAAAATAATTAAGTCTTCAATCCCAAGAATTTCAAATATAACATTTTTCTTTCTTTTGTTCTATTTAATAAAGCAAGTTTTAAGTATGAATAAGTAATTGTATTTACATAAAAATTGTGCATAAATTCTTTATGATTTCTATATTTATTTTTACAATAATTAACGAGTGATAGTTTATTTTTAAGGCATGACAAATTACTAATTTGTGGAGAAAATATCTATGAAATGTATACACATTAAACATCTTCTTCGCGTCTCCTTGTTACTCCGTCGACTATAAAAATGACCTTGCTTGGAACACAATGAAACACTTTGAGGGGTACGGTCAGATGGGGATAAAAGTCCTTGACGGAGAGAGGGTAGTCAAGGTCAAATCGGGCGGGAAAGCCTACCTTTTGGCTTAAGCTCAACTAGCTCCGCCCAGCAGGTTTGTTTACCAATTATATTGAGCATTACTAAATTATACTTTGTGATATTGAGCAATAAGTGTACTATGTAATGCTAAAATACAAATTATGAAAATTCAAGATTAAAAAAATACCAAATCTGAAAATACAATTTACCAATCCTACTGAACAATACTAGACACTACTATTAAGCAATAATACTACCATGTAATAATACTGTAAGATGCTGAAGAAGAGAATAATAATGGAAAGAAGTAAGTACTAAATTAACAATAATGAATGAATAATAATACTAGAGTAAACAATGATAAATTATGCTAAAAATACTAAATAACACTGTATGATGTCATTAAGAATAACTAAATCGTTAAGGTGAGTTTATGTAGTGTGTAAATGTCCTTATGCATAATTAAAGTCTACTTCATCCTCAACCTGTAGTAAGTCCAATGCAGGCAGCATAAATAATTATTGATTGCGTTCTATCAGAAACATACAATATGTTATTTTTTGAAGCAGTTTTGGTTGATTCAGCACGTAGGCAAACCAGGCCGACAGATAAATTTGTGATGACTTTCTAATGTGATGGTGAGCAGTCAGGGTACAATCTAGGATATAATGAAAGGAGGTACCTCTTTTCCCACAAGTGCATCTACACTCTTAAAACTGTGCCTCTGATATATAAGGCACCAGCGCATATGAGAGGCACACAGACAAAGTGCCTCTGATTAGCTGATAAATATCAAAGGCACAAAGAAATGGGAGACACAAATGAAGATTTCAAAACCTATCAGAGGCACGGATGACACGAAAATCTATCAGAGGCACGGCGCTAAATGTGTGCCTTTGAAAAAAAAATCGGTCATTTATTCAGCGGTACAGTGGGGAAGCGCGCATCCGTACAAATGTTTGACCCATGATGCATTGGGCGGGATATTTACTTTCAATGAGGGATAGAGGCCTGGAGGAAGAATGAACCCTTGACCAGAAGAAATGGCGTCTGGCGTGGTCTCTTGTAGATTATTCGAATTCCGGCACCTAACGACACAAACCGAGTTTATATATATATATATATATATCCTTTTCGCAAGACGATTATTTTGACTCAATATGTTCTTGTTATTATTGTCGTTCAGGATTGCAACAACACCAATAGCTGATTATAGGAGGTTTTCCTACGATTTAAAACGACGCCGCAGAGGAAAATGTTCCTGTGAAAAATGCAATGAATTATGTTAGGAAACATAACATTACGTACAATGGATGGTGTCATTATTGCAATCACCTGCGGATTATTATCAAGTTATAGAAAAGCCTGCAATAAGTAAGTATATTTTGTTTAGTACTTGATTATTTTGTTTGAATGTGTAGTATAAAAATTGACACTCTAAAAGAAATGTTTTAAGTTACAAACATATGTATATACCGGGTAAATGTATCATTCACTTGAGAAATTTATTTTTTTAATTAATAGTTATAGGTATTAAAGTCCAGTTTCTTTTGTATTATATTAATCAGTGTTGAATTCAGGGGGTGGCCCGGGGGGTGGGATTCCATCTCCGGAATAATGATGTCCCACCCCGAAAAGTATGAGATTTTATTCTTTTTAATGGACTAAAAGTGCAACTCCCCCGCCCCCCCCTCCCAAAAAAAAAATCCTCCCGGAGAAAAATGTTTGAATTCAACACTGATATTAATCTGTCAACGATATTTAACTAATCTCAGCTACATTTTCCATTGTAATCGAAATTTAACTGCAATAACAAAAATAAATCAAAACACCCAAAATTTCAGTAATGGACATCCTACAAAATGTAATAGATATTATTTTTAAAATCGTATTTTATTTTGAATCAGAATTCAAAATAATCAAAATATATACTAATGAAACAAATTAGTTATTTTCAAATAAATTTAACATTTAGGATACCAGTAATGAAATATTTATGATAACAGTTACTTTTTGAAATTAATTGTTGTCTTTATCACAAGATCAATATTATGATTATTTTACACTGATTATTTTTAATGTTTGTCTTATTTGTTTTTAATAAAGCTTTTATGCCTTTTTATGTATTTTGTTATGTATAAAATAAAGTGATATGTTGACAAGGTTCTTTATTGAACCACAGAACTGACTTAGGCCACATGGACACAAATTTTAATTTTTATTTCAAATTTATTTCAATAAATTGGGAGTGAGAAAATTTTCTATTATAGTTAGTATTCTACCTTAGACAAAATTTAATCTATGTCTTTATGTATGCCATGCTGGAAAATCTTTCTGCAGTAGACAGAATATACTGTAAAGATATAAATATAATATAAAATATAATTAAATTACATTATAAGAGGCACAGAATGTATTTTTAAATAAGAGGCACTTGAATATATAAATTCAGCGGCTCACTGTGCCTCTTAATTTCAAAGGCAGTTACGCTGTGCCTCTGAATCTCAAAGGCACTATGTACCTCTTAATTTCAAAGGCACCACGTGCCTCTTAATATTCAGAGGCACAAAAATTCAGAATGTGCCTCTTAAATCAGAGGCACAGTTTTAAGAGTGTAGGTGACGATGCCTTGCCGAATTTGTTGAGATATTGAGGAAACGGGCCATGGTTTGTAGCAAAGATTGCATATTTTAAAGTTGAAGATCTGTTGTTATTGTTGGGATTAAGGCGTGATTAATGCGACCCGTTGTTCCCAGATTCCAATCCATTTGCCATGAATTTTTGGGAATGGGTAGAATTTTTGGAAGATGTCCTGTGACGGATTCGTTGCATCGCGGGCCAGTTTACCAGCATGTTCGTTTCCAGCTATGCCAAAATGACCACACATCCATTTAATGAAAATGGATTTCGATGTTTGTTGCAAGGCTGTAATTATGTCACATACGAGTAAGTTGGAGGTGAATATATCTGCTAATGCCTGTGGACTACATAGACTATCAGAATTGATTTTGTAACTTTGAAAATTGAGAGTGTACGTAATTCCTGAATAAAGTCTAAAACTACAGGATATATAAGTGGGGTCACATTTTGTCTGTTTTCCGCCGCCCTAATCAAGTCGGCCGATAATAATTTTGGAATAAATATCAACTAGAAAAATTCTTAGGTTAATATAATTTCCTGCCAATATCAGCACTAAACTACGAAGATGCCTATTTAATGAAGATGATCTACTGATATCATATATTGTTACCATGGGGTTACCGACATTGTGCCGGGAATTCGGTTAATTGGTCATTGTGATTTCGATATTTTTTGCCGTATGTGTAGAATTTATAATTGGTTTACAGAGACACGGGACAAAAATGGCGTAAATCTGTTTACAATTCCTTTTAATGATGTTACACTACATCAAACATAATGGATATTATATCCATCACTGAGGTGTACTACACCGTAATATTAATTGATTAGGAACGTTTACACCATCAGATATGTTTGTTAAAATTATAAATGCAGCGAACATTCTTTCAATAAAATAAAATAGCTGTAATACCACAATTTTGAAATTTTCCATTTCATAAAAAATAAATTATATACATATATATATTTATGAAAAAGAAAATATCGATTTAATACTAAAGTTACTTTAATTAAAATTCTTAATGTCAAACGAAGGAGATATATTTTCAAAAATAAATAAATAAATAAATAAATAAATAAATAAATAACAGAGTGCCAGACCCTGTTTTCTTCAATATAAAAAAAGACTAAAAGACTAATATTGTTAGCTAGTTATTTCTGTTCTTGAAACAAAATAACGAAAAAATCTCTTTTGGTATTTAAGTAGCTTATTTAAATCGCAATAACATGTTTGAAAATATTTAATAAAGATTAGAAAATGCGATTTTTTCCCTTTAATATTCTCCTACAGCTTTTCATAAACTTTCTTCAGTATCTTTTTTTTAATGTAATAATTTTTCTCATTTTTGATAACGATGGGAAAAAATGTATGTTTTCTTGAATATTTTTGACAATTTTTTAAGATCATTTTGTTGATGTACATTAAAATAAATAGTTTTTTTCTTTATGCAAAAAAGGTATACAAGTTTTCATCTCTACGTTTTCTCGAATAAATGATTTAGTAAATGATATTTTTTTTTCTCATTTGAGAAACCAGTGTAATTTAGGTTTTCTATGATTTATGTTTGTGAATCTGATAAATATTTTATAAATTAATATATATTCGATGTTTTATCTTCATTTCAAAATATTATTAGTATTTTATTATGACAAAAATACTTTAAAATGTGAAATATTCATTGGAATTTTTTATTTACATCTAATTTTCTAAGTATATATCTTCATTCCATTTATACATGTGATTATTAGATGATATGATAGTAATTATGTACATTGTGTCATAGAAAATTATTTATATATTTTTATAATAAAATATGAAAACCTGTGAAATGAAAAATGGGAAAATTGTGAAATGTAAATTAGACATGTAAAATAATACTTAATAGTTTTGTAAAACTGTTCTTTATGTTATCGACTAACACATTTATATTTTCGTATAAGTAATGGTGAACTGTTAAAAAATAAATATAAATTTTTAAAGACATTTTTCACGTGAAAAACTATTTTTTTATGTTTAATATTATATTCGTTTGTACTGATAAACAATGTTTAATGGAAGTATTCAGATAACAGCGTTTTTATTTTTTATTGCACGTTTTATGCGTCCAAAGTAAGCATTTTTCGTTAAAGGAAGACAATAATATTGGACAGTTTCGCAATGAACATTTTTACGGAAATCGATAGCATGCATTGTAGCCATGAAACGTATAAAATATCATTTTATAAAACCTTTATGTTCTCGATTAACACATGTATATTTTTGTATAAGTAATGGTGGTGCAAACTTAAAGAATAAATAGCATTTTTTTAGATTTTATTACATTAAAAACTCTATGTTTGATGTGTAATATTATATTTATTTACACTGGTAGATAATATTTAATGCAAGCATTCAGATAGCAGCGTTTTGTTTTTTTCAATATTATTATTACGCATTTTAAGCGTGCAAAGTAAGCATCTTTGGTTAAAAGAAGACAATTTTAAAGGACAGTTTCGAAGTGAAAAAAATTTTACGCTTTCGATTACATGCATTGTAGGAATGAAAAGTATAGCATATCGTTTCACAATATGATTTTAAAAACAGCTTAATTTTCCAAATTCCTGTTGTAATTAATATGATTTGTTTTTTTATGTACTAACGGAAATGTTCACACGGTACGATTAGTTACAATGTATAGAAACTCTATATGGATGAAATTCTATCACTTTCTAGTAGTTATTTTTATCTAAAATCATCAAATTACCATGTATCGCAATCTGCATTAACAAAAACACTAGAAAAATATTTTGATAGTGGCAAACGATTTTTTCAGAATAATTATTTTTGTCTTTTTGTACCAATAACGTAATTTAAAATCGTCTGTTTGGACTTTAATGATATTGCTCTGAAACATATATATTTTAAGAAATAATCAGTTGAAAAGTGTTTCATTTTTATACAAAATTACTGATTCCGTTTCAATGTTTAATGTTTTTCTTTGACATGCTTCTCAGCATTAGCAATTTTTGAATTTGTATTTAATATTATTACCCATTTGCATAACCCCAATTTGCGTATAAACATTCAATAACTAATTAAAATAATACATATATACAAATATTTATGTTATAAATATTTTATGTAATATGACTATATAAATCATTTTTATTTGTCAAAAATTGCCAGAAATTTTACATATTTTTAATATATTTTGAAGCAGAAACGTCTATTCTAATGCACGATATAATAGTAAATTATTGACAGTTTTATGAAAACAAGTATTATTTGAATTTAATTACAATGGCATTAAACAGCTAAATAAACATTTCCTAACTTCATACAGGAAAATAGTATACGTATTTGGAGAAAGTTTCGAATTCTAATATTTTACTTTGAGAACCGTGACAGAATAAACATGTTTATTTATACTCTTGTTCTAGAAGTTTTAACATTTGCCACATAATTATTCAGTTTCACTCATGTTTTAAAAGGCGAGGCAAGTTGTGTGTTTCAATGAATTCCGAATAGGATTCAATTTTGACATTGTGTGCATTCTTCTGCATATAGTGGACTAAACATTGAAGTTACTATACAGTGAAAAAAATATGTATATTATCAAAATAAACAAGATATTTTAATTTAAAACTGAATAATAAAATTTGTATTTATATAAAAAAAAACGTTAAAATGAAAATGCCAACGTGTATCTGTATAAAGTAATGTATTTAAGGAAATTAATTTGTGTTAAAGTGTTTAATATATAATTTTTTATTCTAAAATACCTATATGTTGTAGATATAGACTAATGCGATTAATTTTGTTTTTAGGCAAAGGTCTATTATCTCGACAGATTTATTCGTATATTCCGAAAATGCTTAACAATAATCTACATATTTAAAAAGGAAAGCGCATTCTGTCAAATATCCACAGGAATATATTCTCTGTACGCATGCGTCAACGTTTTTTTTGAAGAACCACCAGAAACGGAAACATGATTGATTAGCCTGTTTAGCCTAGGGGGGTTGAAAAGGGTTGATGGAAACGTACCGATTGGAGGTGTACCATTGCATTGAAAGCATAGACCTTCTAATATATTTTTTTTCTGAGGTTGAAAGCTAAAGCTTTTTTTTAAAGAACATATGTTTTCACTACTAAGTATGCTTCTAATATTGCGACTTGTATAATTTTTAATTTTTCTTCGTATAATCTTTAAACAAATTGTCCATTAAACACTTACTTGTTGAATTTTACAAAATTTTGTCATAATGCATGAATTATAATTAAACAATTTTATTTTTCATAAAAGTCCATTCTTGGTTTAAAAAAAATGTTTTATGAAAAATTTAATAAAATAAGTATGAGTTTGAGTAAGAAATGTATTCAACTGGTAGTTGTAATGAATAGGGTGTGTCACTTTTTGTAATCTGCCAATTAATAGTTTATTTCTACAGATCCGTTGTCTAACGCTGGTCTGGAAAGCAGATACTATACACGATGTAAAACTTTCCAGCTTATTCAATGAGCTGGAATGCAGATAGTAAACAAATTTTTATGACAGTAAACAATTCTATTTTAGGGTGGTAATAAATATTCTCTATTGATAGAGGCCGGAATGTCGATTGTCAAATATTCGTTCCAAATTTTGATCCTTTAAATATACATGGAATGCCTAAAGGACAGGCATAATCATTGAGGGCAGGCATTATCATCTGTTAGAGTAAATGCATCACTAGCTGCCATTGCCAGGCATGTGGAAGGAGAAATTCATAATCAACATAAACACAAAAAAATAAAATTCATTACAAAAGCACGTTTCACAAGAGTTATTGTACAACCGTTGATGATACCACCCTATAGTTTCAGAATTTCTTTAAAAATATCCGCTTTTACACGTATTTAATAATATGCAAGAACAGTAAAATTTTCAACTCTATAGAGATAGACAAAAGAGGGTAAAATATTGATATAAAAATTAAAACAACATCTAAAATGCATAGATTTTGTATCATAATAGTAATATATTTGGTGTGTTGATGTTAATCCTCCGTGCGACAACTTGCTACGGGAACCTAATCTCTATTTACGCAAAGTTTAAGTAGGTTCGAAGAACACAAGTGTAAACTGCGGACGGTTAGCCCAACAAGCGTGACAAGTTTTCGAAGCCAGCAACTCAACATCTACATCCTTTGTGAGAAGACCACAAGTGGGTGTAATATATTTTGAAAATAAACTTTTTGTTCACATTTTGCTCCTTGAAACTATAAAATACTCTTACAACGAACGAGTAAATGTCTACATGCAGCATTCGTGACGAATTAAAAACAAGTAGTTTAATGACTGACGTCACTGGCATCTAATGTTTTAGTCAAACATCCTACAAATACTCTTCATCGTTGGAGTAGCATAAATCAGGTTTATTTCAGCTGAGCTAAAAATGACCGTGTCAGGACACGAACTTGGGCACCCTGCCTTACGATGCCGATCTGTCCCCATTGAATTACCCGGAAGATACCTGACTGATATAATTCACTTTTACTTGCTGTACATAGCTGAAAAATGCAGCGCTACCTTCATTCATATGAACTATAACTATAGCATTTTACGTGGTGAAAGTTTGAGATAACACGTAAACTCTTCTATAACATGTAAACTGGTCATAATGAAGAGAAATAAATTATTTTTTACTAGATATAGCATCTTCAAGGTTCGAGTAG
The DNA here is from genome assembly GCA_963931845.1 of Maratus michaelseni. Lineage (NCBI taxonomy): Eukaryota > Metazoa > Arthropoda > Arachnida > Araneae > Salticidae > Maratus > Maratus michaelseni. The sequence goes on along the minus strand of OZ007587.1, from coordinate 436,062,647 downwards.
CATAGTTTATGTTGGAGGCCTGTCATGGACATTTTTCGTTCTGTTGGAATATACCTAATGTATGCTACTCAAACATTTAAGATGATTTACCTAGTTCCTTATGAATGACCCTTTTCATGTTTTTTTGACAAACCTTCTTTGGATACATTTCAACGTCAGTGCAGCATAGTTGAGATTTATTCCAACAAAGCGAAAAATGTCCAGACCTTCTCTTGAACCTGGTCACTTTGGTTTGTCATGACAATGCTCTGCAAACGGAGCTACCCGGACGATACCATGCTCACATAATTCACACTTACTTGTTGGACGTAGCTGCGAAGTACAACGTTGGCCTCATTTATCCAAACTATAACTATAGCATTTTACGTGATAGAAGTTTGAAATAACATAGAAACTCTTGTATACCATGTAAACTGGTTTGAGTAGCATAGTTTAGGTTCGCGGCCTGGCCTGGCCTGGACATTTTTCAATTTGGGATAAACCTAATCTATAGTACTTCAACCTTGAGGCTGATTTATCTAGTTGAAAAAAAATCTTTACCATATATAGATATCTTTATCTAAAAAATAGTTCATGTTTTATAGAAATAACAAATCTTTTATATAACGTCACAACACTTCTTTATACGTAACATTTCGCAATACCTACAATCAAAAATGTTTATGCAAAAATAGTGTTATAACATTTGTCTCAAATTTAAAGAAAACATAGTTGTATTCAATCACTTATCTTTCACCGTCTTGGATCCGGCCGTAAAAAGTTCTCCCTTTAAAAATTTGCATATTTTTTTGTCTTTTAACTATCTTTACACACATCGAAATGCAACGGATGTCTTTTAATACAATTTAGCTGGAAAAGAAACTTGTCAGCTCAATTTGAAATCAAATTTATCTCTTTTGAAATGCAAATATTGGCGCTAAAATAGGTATGAGTTAAATCTCGTTTTAAAGTTTTATTATGCGAAACAAGACACGTTTCTTTAAACTTTTTTGCACAAATTGCAATTTTATTTTCAGTAAATAAAACTGAAAGAAAAAGAATAAAAGTTTTTAAATGTCAAACCCCATGGCAGGAATTTAAAATATGTATTAAACAATATAAATGCTGGACGATTACACCATGAAAATTTATTACAATAATGGCGTGAGTATAAAATATCACAATTTACTAAATGGTGTATAAAAATGTCATAAAGTTAAAAATACACAAACATTAAAATCAAATTAAAACCATTAACGTTTCAGCCATCTTCTACGGCCTTCCTCAGGAAAAATCCATTTTCCCTTCTTGCTTTGCTTTCCAACGCTTCCAAAATAATTTTACGAATCATTACCGTTTAATAAGCTGAAAGATAACATCTAAGTAAATAATTTGGAAAACGCATAATATATTTAAAAACGTAATTTCAGGAATTTCCAATATATACAATATTTGGAAAATTATCCGAATACTTTTATTCAGCCCTGTATATGATTTATAGATTTGTATATATACTACATAGGATGCTAAATTTTAGTTTAGTTAGGAAACGCGTAGCACAGTTTAAAATTCTCCTTCTGGAGTTTCTGTCAATAAACGGAAATGTGTTCGCGAACTTTTGTTCTGCCCTGTATATGATCTACAAATTTATACACAACAAGTAATAGACAAAAAGTGAGTTAAAATCGCGTTCAGCAACCTAAAACGCACTTCCAGGAATTATTGTTAACAGACAGTAGAGAATTATTTTGTGTTTCCCTGTAAATGAACGATGACTGCTATACACACAATATTCTGTAGTAAGCCTCTTGTAATGCACCTTAGTGATATATATAAATTTCAATGCGTTTAAAATAGTGAAACATTATTTAATTAAACCGCAAACGATTTTTCTTTATAGACGTAATGTAACGGAATTTTTTGACTTTCCCTGTAAAGTAACTATAAGTGCTATGGACACCCTATTCCATATTAAGCTTCTTGTAATGCAACTTCGTGATATATATCAATTACAATGTGTCTGAAATTGCGTAACATCATTAAAATAAACTGCAAATGATTTTTCCCCATAGACTGTAATGTAACGGAATTCTTTTGATTGTCCCTATAAAAAAAACTATGAGTGCTACACACTTCAGTTGAAATAGGAAATATGCTGTAGATAACTACAGTAACATATAAAAATTGCAAGGCAATCCGAGCATATTTACGGGAGTTAGAGCATGTACAGACGGCCATACGGCCAGACAAACCGAAGTCATAAACACTTTTCAACTAGGTGGGAAAGTGTTAATAAAAAAATAAGAATTTGCTTTAAAAATTGCATCATGTTTCATATTATATGAAATACATGATACAAATTTTCGGCACTAATGTTGAAACGTAAGAAACATAGACACAAAATTTACCTGTGACAAGACTAAGAAAGTCTTTCATTTTTATTAACGTCAAATATGTTACAGTTTATAAATAAAATAAAAAAATCACATAATATACTATACAAAATCACCTAATAAGAAATGAATTATTGTCTATTTCATCAATCAAACATATATAGTGTTCCGTATAAAACTGTTTGAGTTAATCCAACACAGTTAGGCAATAACAACAGTAGTTGTAAAGAACATAACAATTAAAGCATACATTTATTTTTTATAGAAGAGTATGTTTGCAAAATGCACATAATTCTGACACACAGTAAAATAACCACGTCTAAAGTTTTTTTTATGATATATTATTATTTTTTTTTATTCAGAATTATTTTAATTTGTTAATGTTTTTGTTTTCTGCAGTATATCTTCATTTAACAAATGTATCTAGAAATTAAATATTTGTTATTATTTGTATGATAGATTTCCATTTTTATATTTATTTGATAAAAATAACTAATTTGTAATTTGTTTTTACAGATTTGCTAGGCTTTATAATCGCGAGGTTACACCAAGAAGGTGTGATGCAGTCAATCATTCTTCAAGTAATAAATTGTTATTTTATACAGTTTTTATGTACTTTTGCCTTTTTGTGATTTAAAAAAGTATTTGAAGAAGTTCTGAAGTTTCTTCAAATTGATTATGTTTTCTGTTCAAAATATTACTTCTTTATCAGGATTATTTTATTTATTTATCTCAATAGTATACTTCGAAAAAATTTAGAAGACTTTAAGATATTGTTTACCTCTATATTTATGTTTCTTTCTTTAGGTATATCCTTACTATTTTTTTATACTGATATGAGATTTCTTAATTTTATGTAAATATTTCTTTCATAAATTATCCTTATTAATCGTACGGTACAATTAATAAAAGAAATAATTTTCATTTTTCTTGTGTTGATAGAAGTATGCATTATATTTCTATAAATATTTAAGCAATCAAGATTAAATTAAGACTTTTGAGTTAGGGATTAATAGAGATATTAGGTATTTTGACCTTTTAATACCAATGGAGGCCTATGTACAGCATTTTAAATCTATTTTCTTGTACCTGAATAATTCTATGATTTTACTTTTCTAATGCCACCTTCCATTATATAAAAAAAGCATTATATTTCTATACATATTTAGGTAGCCAAGATTAAATTTAGTCCTTTGAACTACGGATGAATTGAGATGTTAGAATATTGGGACTTTTGAATTCGGTGGATATGCTAAACGGTAGTTGGTGATGTATAACATTTAAAAACTACTTGTTTGTCTGAATAACGTTATGTTTTTTTCAATTTCTAATGCCCGTTGCATTCCATAAATTGAATTATATTTCTATACATTTTTAGGTAATAAATTTTAAATGAAGAGTTTTGAATTAGAGACAATTTGAGATATTAAGAAATTAGGACTTTTTAAATCGGTAAATATGCTTAACAGGGGATGCTGATGAATAAAATTTAAAAAGTATTTATTTTATGTGAAGAATGTTACGTTTCTTTCATTTTCTGATGGATTTCTCAGACATTAATTAAAAAAAAAAAAAAAACACGCTTCTGCAGATACGTATTTGCGTGTTATGCTGAGCGTCAATAACTCTTATATATTACTATTTATATAAATTTGTATAGGTGTTTTTCTGAAAATAGTTATTTTGAACTGGTAGGGATCGTGAGAAATTTATTAATTAAGCGATTTACTTATCTATAGAAATGTTAAATATGTCTTAATAATTACTATTTTTTTTTTTAAACCAAGGCCTTTAAAAATATCTTTTGGAAGTATGTTTCTCTAAACTTCACTTTAAAATAGAAAAGATTATTTAAATATATATATATATATATATATATTATAAATAAATGATTTTGTAACTTCAGCAGTCGATTTAAACATTTTAAACTCTCTTTTAAATATTTCAGAACCACCATTACCAAGCATCATGGTCTGTTATAAGGTCCCCCGTGATAGACACTAACGCATAATTTACTTGTTATAATCTTAATGATGAACAGAGTAACTTTTCTTTTCGTGGAACTTCTTGTTTAAAGTATTTCAAAAATACAAATAGACAGCATGATAAAAAGAACAAATCAATTTTAAAGGTGAACAACAGGCAACAATTTTGAAGTTTCTAATACTCTATAACTCAAAAAACGTTAAAATATGAAAAAGAAATGAATGAGAATATTGTTATGAATTTTGTATATATCTGTAAATATTCCATTTGCTTAAATTTATTTTATTTTATTATTGTGAAAATTGCAGTATAATTAATGTATTTCCTATTGAGCATCATGTAACTCAATGCTAAAGGCCTCAGGTGCTTTGCAAGGAAAACAACCTTACAGCATTTTTTTATAATGGAGTTCTATGGGAATATCGCCAAGTTGGCGATGGTTTTGGCGACTTATTTTCGTCGCCAAATTTGGCGATATATCGTCAAATGTTGCCAAGTTGGCGACGGATTTGGCGACTTTTTGTGCAACCCCCCCCCTTATACCTGTACATTGGGATCCTTTCTCGCTTGGGTTCTCTATCGAAAGTTGAAGTAATTTCTGGTAAATTCTGGACATCCGAAAGCTCTCGAAAAATCTGGAAAGATCTCTGAAACCTATATAAGGACCTCCACCAGTTCAGTTCAGTTAGTTGTCTGTCTACTGCGATTGAATATATACGAGAGGCTTTGCATTGAGACTACGTTTCTCTGAGCGATTTTGTCTTTTATACGTCGTATTGAACGCATTGTTTCTGTGTGAAATTTTGCTGTGCTTTTATTGGATTTGAAGATTACTCAATATTTGTGTTTTGAGAAGATATTTGTTTTCTTATTTAGAGTCAATAAAGCTTGCTGATTGTTTTTATATATTGGCATCAATCCTTTCGTACCCCGAGCTCACAACAATATATAGGATCAAGCAAGCAATGTAGTTTATGGCCAAATGCGATATGGCAGAGGGCAAGGAAACAGCTAATCTAATTAACCTCAGTCTGTATGAAGTAGCCCTAAGAGAACAATGAGAAGGAAGAGCCTAGATCATTCACAAAAAGACAGAAAGTGCGTGAACGCAAATGTCTTTTATATTAAAAGCAAACTAATTCCATTTATTTGAACGTATGTCAAATCTGATATTGATTTCTGTATGAAAATGTATTATATCCCCCCCCCCTTACAACCTATAAAAACATTCTTAAGTGCATGGACGCACTGGAATGTCCTTTAGTTTGAAAATAATAGCTTTATATGGTACTTCTCCATTATTCCGTCGATCAATTTTCATAAAAAAAAAACTATTGCCAAACTGTAGCACCAAATAAACAAATAAAACAATTTTGTCATTGGAATCTCAAACATAAATAAAATAAAATAAATAAATAATAAACAAATAAATAAAATACAAGAAATTCGGAAAAACCCCACTCACCAAAGAGTGCCAACTAACAGAAAGTATAAACAATAAAATTTACAATATTTTAATGAAAACGGAAAAAAAAATAATCTTGGATATTTGTTTACATTGTTTTTCTTAATTATCCCTCTCGGCTAGTAAATAAATGTTTGTGACGTCAGTTAAAACTGATCTACTGTATGTAATTGTTCATTGCAGCATTTTTCAATGCTTTTCTTTTTTATTATCATGGCACTGCCGCTTAAGAATGCAATTGTTATTTTACTTAATGAAATTATTAATAAATCAATAAAACATAATGAAAAATATATGTATGGTGAAATCTCCAGTAACTGACACTATAAGGAATCTTTATAGTTCAAATCATTATTACAAAAATTTAAATCTATTTTATACTTGCATTTGATTTTGAATGGATAGTAGAGATATATTAAAAAATTATTGTTCGCAAAATTTTGAAAAATTATATATTTTATCATTAAAAATTAATTTTATTAGCTCACAGGCTATCAAAGCCTGAGAGCTTATATGCCCGCCGGTTCTGTATGTATGTACGTATGTACGTACGTATGTACGTAACGCGATAACTCTTCATAGAAATATCCGTTTTCCTTCAAATTTTGTTTATAGGTTCACTGTGTTAAAGCGCTTCCCTGATTAGTTTTTGGGATTGATTGGTTAAGTATAAAGGGGGGAACGAGGGGCTATTCCTCCCCCTAATTTATATAAATGGATTTTTCATGCAGAATTATTCCGTTTTCCTTCAAATTTTGTTTATAGGTTCACCGTGTTAAGGCGCTTCCCTGATTAGTTTTCGGGATTGATTGGTTAAGTATAAAGGGGGGAACGGGGGGGGACTAATCCCCCCCTTAATTTATATAAATGGGTTTTTCAAGCAGAATTATCCCATTTGCTTCAAAATTTGTATATAGGTACATTGTGATAATGCGCTTTTCTGAATAGTTTTGGGGGTTCATTGGTTAAGTATAAAAGTGGAAGTGGGGGGGGCTAATCCCCCCTTAATTTAGATAAATGGGTTTTTCATGCAGCATTATCCGATTTTCTTCAAATTTTGTATATATATATTCATTGTAATAAGAGGCTTCCCTGATTAGTTTAAGGGGTTCATTAGTTAACTATGAGGGGGTAACTGGGAGATGAACACCCCCCCCCCCCAATATATTATCGATTTCTTTATTTTTCTAGGGGATTATTTCAAATTCTTTGAAATACGAGTATAATATGCAATTAGTGTGAATAGCCTGTGATCTCAATGCCCTCAGTTTAACTGGGCAGTTTTCTTTTTATTCATAAAGTTATTACTCCAGTAACTGACTCCATCCTTATTTTGAAACACCACTAACTGACACAAAGTGAACCAGTGACTGGCACTTTATTTTAAAAGATTAATTGCTTTAAAAAAACTTTATTATAAAAACAAAATACATCAATATTTATTATTAAAAGTGTGATTTAGTAAGCTGCACTGCATTATTAGTAATGCAGAGTATAAAGTAAGAGTATATAGGAGTAATATTTAGTACTACCTTATTAGTAATGCCGATATTCATTAACTGACATTTATGAACTAATAACTGACATCTGGTGTCAGACACCGGTAAAACAACTTAAATTTTAATGGTATTTACTACAAGATAAATTTAATTTATTATTATGCATTTTTAAACAGTTAAGATAATATATTTCTATTTTCTTTAATATAACCAATAATTAACACCTCTGTCAGAAATTGATAAAATGAAATTCTCGGAACCAATAACTGGCACCCCCCATTAAGCTAAATTAAGTAACTTTAAACCCTAAATCATGGCCTTAACATAACATATGTACCTTTAAACTAATTTCTACATGTATAAGTTTAAGCGAGCAGAGCTTGTAGAGCTTAAGCCATATGGTAGGCCTCCCTGCTTGGTTGAATTGAATTGTATAAGTTTAAGAAAAAAATAAGATGGTTGCATTACAAATTGATTAGAAAAACACTTCCTTAAGGTTAGAAATAAGATGGTTGCATCAAAATGGTATTTTTTGTATTCTCAAAAGTTTCTTCCTCATTAAATATGTTCTTGGTCCTCTAGTGGTGAATAAATCGACTGCAAAATAAAAATAAGTGCCTCATTTACCACTAGATGACATTTCTTGGCAGAATTTCACAACAAAATGCTTATTTTAGTTAGACTTTTGCTCAAGTGTCATTTTCTGGGTAGGTGACAATAACTGGGAGTTTCGCCCTATATGTCGAATTAAAAACCACTTGATGCCATAACAAACACATGTAATGCCTATGACGTGAAGTGAATGTGACACCACGATCATGCATTTTAGGTGTTAAATCCTATAGTTTAGCGATAGTTTTTTATTATAAAAAGTGGTCGACGGTATAATGGAGAAGTACCCTTCATTTATATTTATTTTTTATTAATATAAATTAGGAATTATTATCAAGTATTTTTTTTTTCATTATCTTACTAAATATTGCATTTGTCATTATCGAGGTAGTACAATTGACCTTATAATTGACTATAAGACACTATAATTGATTTGTATACATTTATATTTTTTTCTTAATGAAAATATACAATTAATAACTAAGAATAAAATAATAAATTAGACAAACAATAAGTAAAATGCAGTGTGTGCTGGAAGTGTGTGCTATGGTTTCGCCTTTTATTTGACATATTTATACACGAATTCAATCGTGTTCACTAGTGACGCATTATAAACACTCGAAAAAACAACTGTTCCAAAAAATGTTTAACATAGCAACTTTGGCAACACAAACATGTGTAGAAGGAAGTTATTGAGTTACCGCAGTTGTCCCAGTCACTAAAACTAAAAACTGTACGTTAAAAATAGGCGAAACATTTTCTGAAAGCCTTCAGTATTTGTAAAATTTACCCTACATGTTTTTGATACGATTTTCTAATCTACATTATTAAATTAAAATATTAGTTAATGGAAATATTTATAAAATAAATAAAAGTATAGCTTGTTGGAAGTTTTGTCATCGCGATACATTTTATACATTCCCTCTTAGATAAAAATGTCTGCTATGGTACTGAAAAAACTTCAAAACAATTCTAAATATTACCAGGAAAGTAAAATTATCATCAGAGAAAAATCTTTTAAATAAAAAAAAAAAAAAAAAAAAAAAAAAAAAAAAAAAAAAAAACAAGGGGCGGAAATTAAAAAGGATTTTTTTTTTAATCCAGATTAATTAATAATGTTACAAATAATTCAGGAATTTAATATTAGATAAGAATTGAAAAAAAAACTCCTCCAGACAATTGCAAATGAAAAATGCACACGAAAAAAAAATCTGAAGATAAATTTATTTATTTAAGCAAAAACCATTTTTTTAGATAAAGCAAGACAGATAAAGAAAAATGTTATAAGCTTTAATAAATCCTAGAAAATTAAATATCTTCAAAGCAATTTTTTGCACTGTAATATTACACAATTTCTGAAAACACCATCGAAAAATATATTTTTTGGTATTTAAAATTAATGCATCACCTGATGCAAAAAAGAATTACTATTGTGTAAAGAATTGGGCCTCCTCATCCAGGTGCGCGATGTGTCATTCTAGCATTTCCTGTGAGTACACTTAACTGCATACCTTCCCTCGCTATTTTTGCCTTGAAGACTAGCAGACGCCGAATTCTATTGTACTGTGAGCGGAAAGTTCGGACAGTGATGTAGTGGTAAGGCGTTACCCAAAGAGGGGTCTTATGCTTTGATCCTTGCCGAGTTTGTGGGAAAGAGTTTATCTGCGAGAGAAGCGATCTCTGCACACGATTTTTAGGTTTGCGCCCGAAACTTTGCCCTTTGTCTTAGAACGTCCAATGACGGACTTAGTGAAAACGAAACAGAGGGATCTCAAGGCTGCTAAGAGGCTGGAGAGTTTCGAGGGGCCCGCCTCGACAAATCCCCCGCCCCCAGAAGAAGTTCTCCTGCGAGAATGAAAAAGTGAGAGAGGACAGTTTTTGAATAGATCTGAACGAGAGTGGTGACTCTCTGGAAAGAGTGAGGTCTGACCTCTATAGATACAGCAGGTATCAGGTGAAAATCCCAGCGAAGTGAAAAAGCACGGCAAGTGCGATAGTGAGAGTTCTTTAACTCTGAAGCATCGTGATTTAGTATAATATTTTTCCGAAGAGAAGGAACGGACGAGCCCTGTTCCGAATGAACTTTCTTTAGAATTTACGACTGACAGTAATTTTCTGAGACTTTTGATTGATCGAGTTGCACTGAGAGTCAAGAGGACATTAATTTATAAGCGATTGACCCACGAAAAATAATTAAATGCTGTATTAACATCTTGTACATATATTTTATTGGAATTAATATTGTTATGCAATAAAATTCTATTTTTTAATTTATGCAAGATAATTCTCTTTACCAATGATCTGATCTCGCTACCACTCAACATCTTAATCAGGTCGGTATAGAGGAGTTACTACACTTGAAAATAAAAATGATTGAAGGGAGTTTTCTGAATGTTTTAAAGAATTAAAAATGATAGTATAGTAAATAGTCTAATTAAACAAAAACTTTGAATTTTAATTTAGAGTCAACAGTTTAAATACAATAAAATGTAATTGTTTGTATTAAAAACTTTTAAAAAACGAACTATGTGTATATTCTAGTTTTCTTGTAAACAACGTGTATGCTTCAGAAATTAAATGAGGAATATTTACAATGGACGCATTTTTACGAAGTGCTTTGCAACATATTTTTAAAAGATTGCTTAAAGTCATCTACAATTTATATTCTGTGGCATTTAATGTATTTTTTAAATAATAATTTTTAATAGAAAATATTTTTTTATGATGTAACAGAAAATATTTATTTCAAGACTTCATTTTATATATTCATTAGTTGAAATAAAATCATCTATGCTCGAAAAAAATTAAAGAATAAGTCGTAAAGTATAGTCAAAGTTAATTAATAGGAAAATAACTTAAATTGTTACAGAGCATCTGAAAAAGTAGAAATGTTAGCCGAATTTGAAAATAGCAATAAATTAATTAAGGAACTTAGCATTACAGAAAAAAAAATTCCCTCTAAACAAAAAAATAACAGAAAGGGTTTACTTTGCCCTATCCGTATATGAAATATTCTGTTAAAATGATGATTATAGGTATGACGCACTTTATAATATTTAATATCTAATGAATGATAAACTATTTCCAAGATGTTTCGCAAAGCATTAAAAAAGATTGTTAGAAAGTCATCCAAAATTCTGTGGCATCTACTATTTAACACATATCGGATAAAAAGTTGGTTGAAACTTTTTCATCAAGGTTTGATAGGTCTTTAAAAGAATTCTAAATGCAATGACACAAATATATTTAATTTCAAATAATAATAATGGACAGACGTTTTGAATGTACTTGATACATTAACTGAAAACTAATTAGTATAAATAGATTTATTACAATTTTGTACGATGATTAAACAAGACGGTGTAGGAAGGTTTCCGTGGTGAAAACAGCGCCTATATCACCATACAGGTGACTTATGGAACACATTTATTTTTCACGATTTTTCACGGTATCTTTCTTCCCTTATCTTGTTACTTACCCATCATACTTAGTATATGGTAAATCTTGTAATCGTTTTGAAAATCGAAATTTTTTTTTGACGGATTTACACGTTTCAGACACTGGAGATTCCGAAAAATATATTTTTTGAAAAAAAATTTGCCGTATGGGAAGAAGCTTATTGAATTTCAGTAACCTCGATTATGCGGAACTATATAAATGTTAACCCCGCAGTTATTTTAAAATTCACAACTTTTTTTTTTTTTTTTTAATTGAGTGACGGAATATGTACGCATCCCATGTCTTTTAAAGGCTTAATAAACATCTTACATGTTTTAAATGGACAATTTTGCAAGAATTATACAGTAAGAATTAACTCTTTTATTGAGTTGTAATAGGATTTTTATAACTTTTCTCTGACTCTGTATAACTTATGTCTTATTATACTTTGTAAATTACATTTTTGGTACTTTAACAAAACGAAATTTAATGTAAATAACTAACTTTCACTTACATATTTCAAAAATTTTGTTTGTTATTTTAAGTCTGTGAAATAACCAAGATATTTTATTATCTGTGCCTGCATCCGTAAAAGTAGAATTATGTCTCCTTTGATAATATTCAAATGGAACTATTCAACAAAATTTCATTTTTTCTATATTGTGTTATATATATGTTTCGAAATTTAAATGATTGACATTACTTCTAATATTTACGTATTGGGAGATGAAGATTATACATGTTTGTTTAAACCCTGCGTCTCAAAATCTCATACGTTACACTCTTGACAAACTGATTTTGCTACAAACAAATTAAGACAAATTCTGAATCATTTTGTATTCCGTAGGGACATTGAAAATATACATTAGAATTATTTCAGAGAAAATATATGTTAAAACTGAAACAGATAGACATTAATTAGATAAGTTAAAAAATATATACTACGACAATTTGTATATAGGAATTTCGTAACAAATAATCACTTGTTAAAAAATTAGTAGACTACACATAGAGTAGTATGATGATGTGTTCTGATAATCTATTATCTAATCAAACATACGTTTCGTTAAAAGTACGTAAAATGAATAAAACATATTTGGAAATGTTAACTAAATGTAAACAAAAGAAAGGTTATCAGTTCAGATCAATAATATTGGTAAAACGCTAAAAGCAATAAATGGAATTTTATTGTGCTACACCGAACAAAATGACAGACGATTCATAATCTAGTCACAGACGAAAACATACAATAACTTCTTCTGAGTTACCAACGTTTCTGGAAAGCATTGCTTATCTTTAAAAATATCAGAAACCAGTATACATTCGATATTTAAAGAAGCGTTCCTAAAAAACAAGTTTCTTTTGCTGCCACTGATTTTCTGAACCATTTCCGAGTAGTTTTTACTTACCCATCATACGTAGTATAGGGTAAATCTTGTAATCGTTTTGAAAAAAAAAATGGCGGATTTACACGTTTCAGACACTGAAGATTCCGAGAAACATATTTTTAGACAAAAGAAATTGCCGTCCGTCTGCCTGTGTGTGTGTCTGTAAACGCTCTATCTCCCGAACAAATTGAGATAGAGACTTGATATTTGGTATGTACTTAGTATGTAATAATGGAAAGAAGCTTATGGAATTTCAGTAACCTCGATTATCCGGAACTATTTTTTTCGGACTCTCAAAACATTCGTTCTGTTAAAAGGTAAATAAAAATTTTCGAAATTGTTTATTTTAAGGAGTGAATATAAAAGACAATAAAAAAACATAAATTTTGCATAAAGAATGAAATCGATGGGACGATTAGTGGCCAAAATGTTTGTAATCCTATTTTCCACACCCTTCGATTTTTCATGACCCTGTATTTCATTCAAATTTCCATTCAAGGATATATTTTAATTTGAAATTAGACGCTTAATCCGACACAATGAACCGTTAATTAATAGGATTATCAATTTTGGAGATATAAGGATGTTTCTTTCACGTAATTCAGTAATAGAGCATTTAAAGTTTATGACGTCATCAAGCACGATTTTATTCGAATTGCAATGCATTTTATATATAGTTTACACATGTTTTATTTTCCTATTTTATATTATGCATATCCATGATGGGTAAATATTACGGTGGCCCTCAACGACTAGTTTATAGTGCATTAAGCTATTTTCTTAACCTGGATTTATGTTTTTCGGATGGTATCAATTGTCAATGAAACATTTTCATGGTAAAAAAAAAAAAAAAAAAAAAAAAAAAAAAACATGTTTTAGAGACAAACGTGTTGAATTAACAGCATGAACAATAAAATTAATAATATTTTGTTATTTTTGCATTTATAAATGAATTTACGTAGCTGAAAATGATTAATCGAGAATTGATACCATCATAAAATTCGATATTCCCGTTTACAAAACCTGATTAATACTCTATAAATGTACTGGGAAACATTTTTGAAAAACACTGGCAGAAAACGGAAAATTATTTTTATAAATACTTCTTTAAATCTCGAAATTCTAGTGGAGTATGTGGTTACTACACATAAAAAACGTTTTGCGGAATCCTGAGGGAGGTTATTGCATATTTTTATTTCTGATTATTTCATATTTTCGTAGATTAAAAAATATATATATGATTTTTTATAGCGTAGAAACATTTAACTGTGCTTAGAGTAAATTTGAAAGATAATTAAAATTTCTCAAAATTTGTTCATTTCATTTATCCCCAATAAAACAGTTACCTGCATTCCAAAATATTCTTCTTATTCGTCATTGAATTATCTCTGATGTATTTACGTTCCGTTTAGAATATCATGAAATACCTTCGAAATACCTTTCATTCAAGATATACATTTTCCAACAATTTGGAATCTTCAAGTACATTCCAAGAAATATATATATATCGTCTATGAAAATGGTTGGACCAAATGTTATTCAGTGGTAAATTCAGTTATTAGATTGAAATTAGGATCATGCAGATATATATTTATATAAAGATATGCGATAATTGTTATTCCTCATATACAAATGTTAAATGAAAAAACATCATATATGTTATGGTAAAACTAATCCTGAATACAGCAGATGTATTAACTGCTATTAAGAACAACCAAAATAGAAAAGCAAATAGATTTTATCAAGATTATTAGGAATTGAGTTTTTCCTTTAAAAAAGTATTGAAATTTGTGAAATTTGTAATAAGAAAATTTTTAAATTTAAATCATAAAGAAAATCAACATCTATACAAATATATGGGAACATCCTCTGTATATGCATAGAGAATTGTGGTTAAAAAATTAGTATTCGATATTTTAAATTTAAATTTCGCGTCTATTGTATTAGAACTAGTTGCGTTAGAAGATTAATCGCTGAGAAACATTACTTGTTCTAAATTTGCCTCCTTTGTCACAGTGCAACCATTAGTGGATATATACCCATTGTTGTTATTTCCTCTGTGCTCAAAGAGGGTATTAAGAAGCAGTGGAATATAATAAAATTTCTTTAAAAATAACTACAAAATTTCAATATGTTGCTGCTCTATTTCCTCAAAGAAAGTCTTAATTAAATTAAAACTAGAATAAATATTAAATAATTGGCAAATTTTAATGAAAATGTATTGTTCTGTTAGAATTAATTGAATAAATTAACAGAAGTTTCATTGTAACGATGTCTGTACTGAATATACATTTTATCAATTTTCAAAAGGCATGTACAGCTAGCTGTTACTTATATTGAAAACCATTTTTAATGATATCTCATAACTAAGCATCTCTATAATAAAACCGTAAGTCATGTGACTGTCATCAACAGTTCCGGGATGTCCGTTTCACTTTTTCATATGCCAGGCGGCCATTTTTTTTTCAAAATTATTTTTGCAAATAAAACTGAATAAAAATTACATTTTTGGAAAGATCGTTCAAAATAAATTAATATTTGAGAGATGACTTACGTTCAATTATGTATACATTCTGCAATAACTTC
Organism: Maratus michaelseni; assembly: GCA_963931845.1. Lineage (NCBI taxonomy): Eukaryota > Metazoa > Arthropoda > Arachnida > Araneae > Salticidae > Maratus > Maratus michaelseni. The sequence continues at coordinate 436,047,301 of OZ007587.1, read as the reverse complement.
AGTTTAAATTAGGTTCGCAGTTAAAATTCTCTATCTATGAAAGTAAACAAAGAAAAAAGATTCATTCGTTGTGAATGTTTAAAATATTAAACCATGAATTTTTGGATCGCTGCCTGGCGTAAAAAAAAATAATCCGCACCAGTGAGACAGTCAAAGTTTACCTTAATTCTGTTCCATACAACTCAACTTCCGGATCTTTTTTGACGTAAGTTGAACTCATGTAATAATATTTAATGGATCAAATTTCGAAAAGAATTGTCAGCTTTTATTTTTTGCACGTGCAAATTAGAAACGATACTTTAATTTGAAATCAATTGTTTTGATTTATGATAATTATTATTTTTCTATTTTCTATTTTAAACGAAAAATGTGAACGTCATGTATTTTAAATTGAAACAGCTGTCACGGACGCACCGGGGTTGGCGCGATTTTTGTTTTGCGCCAAATATGTTTAAGAATCTCCGCATTAGCGAACATATTGCAAGTGATAAGCAAACGGACATGAAGCATAAATTCTTAAGTGGGTTAAGCGTTTTTTGTCAAGAAAGATGAAATACATAACAACAAAAAATATGTGAAATGCTACCGCGATCGCAAAAGTTCTTGATTTGTCTATTAGATTTTTCCAGTTATGCGAGGAATTAAGGAAAAAAATAAATTATGAATAAAAATAATTTGTTACAATGCTTAACATACATTTAAGGGCGACCAAACTGGTCGCCAGTGGCGGCTAGTAATATATAACAGTTTATTATTATTTTTTAAATATGTACGAAATTGTTTACTCCAAATACCAAGAGACTCTCAACATTGTCTTGTTAAACTGATAATTCTAGATTTAGTAAAAAATTAAATTCTCGAAGAGTCTTCATCAGAGAAAGCGTGACGCCCCCATATACCTAAGTATGAAGCATTAGACTGGCCAAACACAACCCACTGGTCGATGCATGAAACTTATTAAATTTAACTTTTACTTTTTTTCTGAAGGCATCTTCTGTGATCGGGTCTGCTGCCGTTTCGGGATCAAGGTTGAAAATTTGTAAGAAACCTCCTTGGACGCGCACGTGCCGCCATCTCTGTTAATTCGCGGCAGTAGGCCCCACACGCTCACGACGCCAAGATCTATAATGATCTCGAAGCCGCAGCGGGGATGAACAGGGATGACCATTGACCACCTCGGGAAGTCAGCTTACGCTTTAGAGTGATAGTGCAATCCCGAGGGGAACAGCAAATTCACTAACATCTTGCATTACAAATGACTTTAACACTACAATTTTACAATTTCACATTACAACATAAATATCTATGATTTGTTGAAGAATTAAACACTTTTATAGTTAATTCAGGTTACAATTGACTTATTACAGAACATTATTTCATTAAACCATATTTATGAAAATCAATCAAGTTTATACTGAATTGGCAATTATCTACGTATGCCAATAATATATAACCACATAAAACACAATACTATAAAGACAACATCAAATTAGTATACTATACACTTGTATAACATGTTACATTACAACAATAACACACTAAGAATGGAACATATCTCTTTTACAACTTAGACAACATAGTGTTTTGTAATAGCTCATATGATGAATTATGCTTTTACAATGTTTTTTCAATTTTTCTATTTACAGATTTACAGATTTGACAAAAAAATTATGTATACACTTTCATTGAGATATTAATAACATTTTTAAAGTTTTTTTTTTATTTGTAAAAATTACTACGATGACATAACCCGGTCACTACATCAGGGTACAATAGATTTTTCCTGATAGAATTTTGTGGGTAATGTAACAGACATTACATAATTATATCATATTTTACGTTATGTGTACTTTACGAGAGGCAAAGTATTAAACTCTTCAGTTCAACCCAACTCTGATAAACAAGATTGAGATAAAGCAAGAAATTGATTCAGTTAAATCCAGCATATGAAGTCTTTAAGTATGCAAGGGCGCACTTAAGCTGCTGACAAACAATGAAGGACGCCATTATTAAAATGATTCGAAACATGCAATAATATTTTCACACTGTAGTATTAGTAGCGATAGACACACGCCGTATTTGGAGTAAAAACGCACAAAATTGGCAACAATGTGTCTTATAAAATGTACATAATCTCATCCCATAAAGTCCTTACTACAGAAGTAACATGTAAAACAGTTACAGAAACAAACACTGAATCCTTATAATTTTAAAAGTATACATTGTTCTGAGAGGAGAACTATCTCAAAAATGTTTGTAGGGGAATATACAAAAACTTAAGTCGCTCCTACAATAGTGAAATAACTACATGCAAATATCATTGCTTTTACAGAAAACCAATCTTTAACCTCTTAAAAACGAGGGGTGCGTTGCGCAAAATCCAGGAATTTAAAAACCACTTGTGTTAACAGAAAGTTGTCTTATTTCATTGCAACATTTATTCGATCAAACAAGTCGAAAAAGTTTAATTTATAAAAGTGATGCAGGAAAAAAAAAAGATACTTCTCGTTGCGAAGGGATAGTTTTAAAATGGATTTTTATTTTTAAGAAAATATATTTACAGGAGACATAAAAAGGGTGTCCAGAAGACCTGCAATGGGTACTACGTTGATAGTTCTAATTTAGATAACCATCTATTCCATGTTTTGGGAAGCATTATGTTTAACGTACGTATACAATTGTGCGTCACCGTTTCGGGTATAATTATTACGCATCGTAACAAGAATGAGATCCTTGGTCCTCATGTGAGACTTTTTCAACAAATTACGGTTCCAGATTTTATTTAATTCCCGATTACACAAAAACGCGAACTGTAAATGAATTAAAAAAAAAATATATATTCGTCCTTGAGCTTGAAAATCACAGAATTTTGTTCAAATAAGTATGTTTGAGCCGTGTTTTGGCAGTGTCGATTGAGATACTTTAGATAGAAGTGTGGTAAGGCGTCAAGCACATCGAGAACCATTTTGCTCTTAAAATTCGCGCTTTAAAGTGAGTTAGATTTGTTGACACAAGCTTTTATGAAGAACTTAAATACCAGTATGAGGGCTTCTTGTACTATCTGCATACGTAAGCGGATTAGCTTTATTACATATTACTCGGTCTTTTCTGAGGATATAATGAGTCGTGTTTTCATAAGTTTTGATCTATTGTGTATAATAAAAATAATCTACTTTATATATATTTTTTAATTGCTAAAAGGTGTTAAATAAAAAGATTATCAACAGTAAAATAGGTTCTATTAGACTGTTGACATATGTTTCAGCTCAATCTGAGCCATGTTCAAAACAAACAAAAATATTCTATAAATTCACGGTCTGTGAAATTATTTGAAACGCAATCATTTAATTTTTCACTTACTTTAAAAAAATCCGCATGTTATTTTATTTTTTACTTGGATGTTTATTTCCCTATTTTTAACCATGGAGTAACTGGAGCCACAATTTTAGCAGATTAAGTGATGCTGCATCGTTACATATTGTATTTTTACGTGTTACAATCGCTATGGTTTCTCTTATAATGGATTGATGGTATAGATGCAGGGGGAAATTATTTTACTTTCATTGAAATTTATTTGGATGGTTTCTTCTTGATATAATCTTGCCTGGACTGTGGCTTCTCTATTATACTTAATATAAGCTATATGCTGTTTTTTTCTGTAACTAAATATCTTGCTTGTCATGCCAATATAATAATTCTTTGATCCGTCTTCTTTAATAAATAATATTTCATATACTCAAGAATAATTCTCAAAATTAAATGGGTCAATTTTGCTGCAAATTATATTCTTTCATTTCTGAGGGGGTTTGGCTATTAAATATTGAAACGTTTAAGGCTGTATTTAACATTTTCAAAAAAGCTTGGATAATACTGAAGAGTGTAAAATTTATATTTTTGCGAATCAAATTTGTTTTCAGGTTTCTTATTATTAGCAATATATTACAATAAAAAGAGTAATAAAATAATTAAAGTACATTTATTTAAAAAAACATAAAGTAGTAATTTCATAAAAGTCTACTATATTTTAATCTTGTGACGTTGCATATGGTGTTCCACAAAATAAGGCACTTATTTATCAAATTCCATATGCTATATTAAATTGTTACTAAGTAATACAATTGTTTAAGTCTTAACAGCCTGAAACCAGCCTGTTATTCGTATTTTTTTCTGGATCTGAATGACTGACATATATGACACTTGAAAATACAGGGTGATATTATTAACCGTATTATTATTAAATCGTAATATGTTAAATCGTATTATTATTCATACCGTATCGCCCTTCTTCTAGTATATTCAGTTCAAATTTGAAGTCATTTTAACCAGTGGTTACCTTTTTTACAGCTTTTTGAAAATAGGACTTTAATTATAATCACCCTGTGTTTAAAATATTTTAATTTTTAACATATGATTGGTTTATAATCTTAAAGTGATTCGTTTATATATATTTTGTTTATCCAGTTTGTTGTGTATTAGTTGACTTCAATACTGAAATCTTATTTTATTGTTAAATGTTCTATCATAATTCTAAATAAAAACCATGCTGCATTTTTGTTGCATTTTCTTGAATAAAAATACAACGCCGAAATAAAGTAAATTTTATTTTTATGTCTTTCTCTCTCGGATAAATAAAATATTTTTCTCGTACTGTAAAAGAACAAGAAAAAAAACAATTTTAAATTAAATTTTATTCATTTCAGAAGGAATACTGCATTTCGTATTTTTACATTTTTTATTGACAGAAATACAAATAAAAGGATTCTTTCCTTAGCAAAGGGAAGAATGTAATCAACATGTCCCCAATGCTGATTGAATCATGATATTTGTAAACAAATTCAGAAGACACCCTGAGGGGAAATAAAAGTAAAGACATAAAAACGTATCATCGGAAAAAAGTATTCGGTATCAGCGGGGATTTTATTTATTTCAGGAGAATATACAAATGTTTTTAGTATGTTATGCATAGGGAATAAAAATAGGAAAAATTGATAAAAAAAATCAACTTCATTATTATTTTTATTATTAATATGTGAAAATAAAATCAATATTTTTGAACTTTCATACATATGGACGTGGTACTAAGCGCTCCATCCATTGTAAAAACAGCCAATAATTCCAAAATACGGCATTAATACCTGCACCCCAATTATCCTGTTACCAAATAACCTTAGGTGTTCCGCTTATGTTTAAGGTTGAAATTCACAAATATATAACAATTTGAAACACAAGAGATAATATACGTCATTAATTGCTTTAAAGTGATAAATAAAACCCTACAAAAGTTTTACATACAAAATGTCTACATTTTTTTTCTTAATCAAAGCCATTTTCAAGACAAATGAGAATATTCCACGGATTCACGTGTTACAATGCATTGATTTGAAACTCTTCTTTTCACATTTTTTACTTTCTCTCTCAGACTACTGATGTTATTTTATTTTATTTTATTTTTACCTTGATGTTTAGTTACAAACTCGAAACTATGGATCAATCCAACCCATAATTTTGGTAAATTAAATTACGCTGTATTGTTACATATTGAACATTTAAGGGGGAGATAACGCTAAAGGTTTTAAAAACTCAATTTTTCAAAAAAAATTAGCATGGATACCTTGAAATGTTACAAATATACTGCAAAAGAAAATTTTACAAAAATTCCAATTAGAACAGAAGTTATAGCTAAAAATATATTCTAAAAAGGGATTTGCTGTTATGCCTTTTCCTCAAAGTGTCTTTTGGAATTGTGCACACTCTCATTAAAAAACTAATTATCATAGAACCTTGCAATTTTGCGTATAATTGATTACTATGTATACTTTTATGCTGAACCTAATTTTAGTCTGATTTTTGCCATAGGAAATTTTGTATTTAAAAAGTAAATCTAAAGTTTTTGGTAAATTTAGTGAATATCATTATAAAAACCATTAATTATGCTAATGAATTTGAATATACTTTTAAATTTAGATTAAGTGTAAAATAAAGTAGTATAAGTAAAAATAAGAAAAATATTAAGTACGTGTCAGCAGTAGAATGTTTTCAATCTTGCGCGCAAAATGCATATTTTAGTATTTATATTTTTAAAAAGCCATTTTTGTCGTTATCATTTAATTAATTAATATACGCAAATGTATATAATTTGAGTGTTTTTGTTTAACTACAAGAATGTGTGAAAAAAATGTTGTATTTTATTCATTGGTTTTCAAACTGCAGAGTTTGTCACACTGGTTTAAATTGTCATTTTCAGGCTGCTCAACGTGATCTCCCCCCTTAAGCGTTTCAATTTCAATGGTTACTCTAATTACGGATAGATTATGAATAAAATCTTGTGTGGATAAATATACTATAAACAAGTAATTCTAAAAACTAATAATAACTAGTAGTAACTAAATTACTAAAACAAGTAAATAAGAATTACAAAAATCCTCTATTGCTTGTCACTGCTGGAATGAGGGACATAATTTTAACTTTGATTCAGCCACTATTATTAAGAAATGTAACACTCCATTAGATTTAGCCTTCTTTGAGGCAGTTTATATTCTTAAATTTGGTAACTCCCTGGTCAATGATTTTTCAAGTGATTTCTTACATCTCACCTTCCTGGGTTGGGTTACTGTGTCATAGTGAATCACTTCCTGCTTAATCTGATTGGTGGCTCATGCGTGATGAGTTTCTCGGTGTGTTGTTGTTTTCATTTGGGTTTTTAGATTCAATTTCATGTCTTTGGGGGGATACAATAGCGTTTAATTTAATTTTATTGACACTGAGGAAGTGAGTCCAAGTTACTCACGAAACGTGCGTCTGTCCATTGTACGATGATACTGTATGTTAAACGTTGGTTTTTTTAGTATAACGGATGGATTGAGTAGAGGGGAAAATTATTTTGCATTCATTGAAATTCATTTGGATGTCTTTTTCTTGACTTAGATGCTGTAGTTTTTCTATTATATTTTAGATCAGCTATATGATTATTTTTCTACAACTAAAATTTCTGGTATTCATGCCAATATAATAATTCTCTGATCCATTGGCTTTAATAAATGTGTTTTTATTAGTATACCAATGCCATCACTAGAGCACAAAAAACAAAAAAAAAATGCGCAGTGTATTGTGCAATTTATTCCATTTTTTTATATAAAAAATACATTTTTAGACTTTAAAAGGCGTTGTCGTATTGAGTTTATCGGCCGTGCATTTATGTTACTACAACACGTCCATGTTATATTAATTCGAATTAAGTAAGTTTTTTTTTTTTTTTTTACCAGGTTGATGTTGATTACTTTTGTACTACTACTGAACATTGGTATAAACAAAACTATCATTAAATGCTGTTATTTATGCTTTAAAATGCCTCGGGACATACACTGCGCCTGTCATGTAATTTAAATTAGACATGAAATATTACGTAAATTAGACATGTAATATCAAGAAACGCAATATAAAATCTGGTGCCTTTTAAAAGTCCGATTTCTAATAAACTTAATAATTTTGTAAATAAAAATATGAAACAAAAATTTTATAGATACACAAAAAAGTTGAGTTCATTAAAAAGTCAATATAGTTTCTCTAAAAATATTGTTAACGAAAAGATGTAATTAAATTATTTTTAATGAAGAATGCTAAAGTTCATCAAGGATTTTTCATTATAAAAGAAAATATTACAACAAAATCATAAAAGCTGGATCATTTCGTTTTATTTTTGTCGTTTACAGAGATCTTTTGAAAGCCTAATATCTTATAAAAGTACGAGGAATAATGAATTTCTGATTTATGAAAAAGTTTTTTTAAAGCCTTTTTTTACGTGACATTATCATAAGTTTTCAGAAATTAGTTATTAAAACTCTCTTAAGATATTTAATTTTTATGAAGTATTTGCTTAAATGCATCTTATTTTTACGAATGAAAAGTGATATAATAAATATTATTTTATAATTTATATGGAATTATAAAAGGAAAATCTAAATAATAAAAAAAAGAGATAAACAAAGAATCACAAAATTAGCTTCTTAACAAACACATACATGTTTCAGTGTGCATTGGAATATTAGCAAATAATTTGAAAAATAATGTAAAGTTGTGAGATGTACAGGTGCACACCAATTCAAAATTAATTAAAACACTGGTATTTATCTGCAACTATAATAAAGAAGGAAGTTTGTGTGTTTGTGTATGTGTGTGTGTATTTCTCCGTTGTGTTCTGAAGAGACCGCTGCACGCAGAGCTACAAAATTTGGTGGTAAGGTACCTCTATGTAAATAGTTGTGCACCTCAAAGCCAGATTTTGGAAATTTTTAATAGATTTTTTTAATTAAAAATTTTATGCAATTTTAGTGCTTTTTCACGTTTTGCTGCAATTTTTCCACATTAGTAACGGGAATCCGGTTCCAATCTTTTAGCCCAATATATTAAATTTTGTCATCTTTTCAATAAAGTTTATGCGAAATTCGTACAGCGATTTTTGAATTTTTGGCGAATTTTCCTTCGACACTAAGAAATTTTGCCAGAATGCTTGATTAGTTCGGTGGTTGCGCTTCCATTTCAGCCTCAGATAGGCTCAGAATCGTCATTTTTTTCTCTTTTTTGCTTAGAGAATATTGATAATTCGTTACAGATAAAAAATAGTAATTTTAAAAGGGAAGGGGGGGGGGATTATTTATTATCACGATTTTATTTCTTTTAATTTCATTTTTATGCGTTTTTTAAATTTTTTTTTCATGTTTTGCAGTTTTTTTGTTTTAAATGACGTCACAAATCACCCACTACAAATCAGACGCTATTGGAGGGCAGTTGAATTGGTAGCTGATAGAATTGCAGGCACAGATGGAAGTAATAGGAAATTTGTGATTGGCAGATAAAAAGGTCGTCAGCTGCTTGCAATTCGAACAGCGAGTTGTGAATTTTTGCGATTTGTTTTATGCGATTTTTAGTGTTTTTTCATGTATACGCCATTTAGTATGTATTTCATTTCAGAAATTAACAACGATAACTTAAAAAGGTTATTTTGTTTCTGTTTCAAAAGTTAATGATAATTCCTTATTTTTTAACGTCGTTGGTTTAATTCTGTGGAGAGGGGGATGTGAGTGTTCGGTTGTAGTTTAAATATCGCTTTAATGCTCTGATCGAAATCCCCTCCTTTCACCCCTGCTTTCAATATCAGAACTAATTAGTTATTACTCCGATTCAAACGAAGTATTTTCTCAGGTCCCCAGATACTAGATAAACTTCGGTATCATTTTTTCAGCCCTTGGTTACCACTATTTCTGAAAATTAATGACCAGGGTGGGGTATTTTCTCGGGTTCTATGGGCCCAAATTCAATGAGAATTAGCTTATTCAAATTAACACGAACTAATTAAGATACAGATTTGGCGCCACCTGGCGGTAGAAAATGGAACTAAAAAATTTTGCTGCGTTTGCGCAGCATACCTGGTATACGGTGTCCTAGGCACCAGGGACAAGTGCCGGAGTTTCGATCAGAAAAAAGTTTATTTAAAACTGAGTGCCCTCCTAGCAGTGAGAAGTAAAACTAAATAATTATGCATTTAAAATTTGTCCGATTCAAACAAAGGGTCCGATATCAACGACAATTGATTCATTCAACTTAACATGAACTAATTAAGATATAGATAACTAATTAAGACACAGATTTCGGGTCCCCTGGCGGTGGAAAGCGGAACTAAAAGGTTTTTTACGCGTGCATAGAACGCCTTCTATACTTTGTTATAAGCAGCGGGGACACGTGCCGGAATTTCGTTCGGAAAGAGGTTTCTTTTGATCAGAGTTTACCCCCTGGCGGTGGAAAATGTAACTAAAAGATTTTGCATTTAATCTTGGTCTTATTCAAACAAAATCTTTTCTGACATTCTTCCGAGGCTTCCCAAGTACTAAATAAACTTCGTTTTTTTTTCAGCACTTGATTACCACCATTTATGAATGATAATATCCAGGGGGGTGATTTATTTTCTCGAGTTCTATGGGTTCTATTTCAACGGGAATCGGTACATTCAACTTAACATGAACTAATTAAGATATAGCTAATTATTTATGACATATATTTGGTACTCCTTTGCGGTGGAAATTGGAACTAACAGATTTTTCACGCGTGCACGGCAGGTCTTCTACACGGTGCCGTAAGAAGTAGGAACGAGTGCCGGAGTTTCGTTCGGAAATAGGTTTATTTAGAACACAATGCTTCACCTGGTGTTAGAAACTGGAAATAAAAGATTTGCAGCGCGTGCTTAGCACGTCTTCTATACACGGTATCATAGGCAGTGGGGACACGTGTCGGATAATTTTTTAGAACAAAATGCATCCACTGGTGGTAGAACTAAAAATTTTCCTGCGCGTGGCCCAAAAATGGCTATTTTTATTGATACCGCAAAAGAAAGTTACCGATTTGATAATCCCAGACGACGAAAAAGTTTCATTTTCACTCATCCTCGAGTATTAAGAAAGTATTGAATTATTTGAATCGAAACTCACATTTATTTTTCTGATTCCAAAAATGCAAATTTTGTAAAAATCAGACGGTAACTTTAAAAAAAATTGATCAAAAACTGACCAGTTTCAAACCAAATGATCCAGACATTTGAGGAGGTGGTATTAAATTTATTTCCACTTCGGGTTCATCTCTCTATTTAATTGACTGGTTGCCATAACTCTCAAGTAGTGACTTTTGTGTATTATGTTTGTGTATTTTTATTGCTATCATACGTGAAACTGTTTTCAAGGCTAAGAATAATGAATATTCATTTGTTAAAATTTAAAACCCAGATTGTTTGATTGAACAAATGTATTTCGTTTACCGAAATTATTATTTAACAATATACTAGAAATTCAGTACTCATACTTGGACTGGGAATTAAATTTCTGGAATTACTAATGCACAAAATCAAGTATTACGTAAGCAAATATCTATACCTCCCCCTCTCTTAAATTTTCAAAGGCTACACAATTTTTTCAATGCCTATTTAAACTTTCTGTGCTAACTTAAGCACTGCTCATATCATCTCTCATCCAATTGTGAGCAAAAACGAATGGCTCCATGCAAAATGGGCCTCAGTCAATTAAACCTAGTTTTGAGAAAAATGAAAAAAAACATTGCTGTTTTAAAAATATTAAACTAATCAAAATGATTTTTTCCCTTTATAGTCAAAATTTATACTAATCAAATATGACGAAAAAAAAATTTCACATAGTTATGGCTACAATTTTGTTTAATGATGGACTGAAGCCCTTTTTGTACGTAAATTAAAAATGAAGTGTTTCATGCATGTAATTCTATTTCTTTACCTGTTTTTGTGGTTTTTCAACCATTACATTTTACTAAGACTCTTTTGGGGTATTTTAAAAGCTGTTTTAGGTATGAAAATGAACTCCAAATGAAAATAAAAAGAGTTTTATTTAATTACAACTATTATGATATGCACTTTATTGAATTATTTAATTACAGGTTTTGTTCTTTTCAATTAAAAATCCCTAATCACTCGTCTTGGACTTCTGGCTCGATTTGGTCAACTGTAGAATATGTCAAAAGGTTCCTAACGTCATGGATTTTCACTTTCTTGATTGGACCTTTATCGGCTTCATAAGCTACAGGTGTTGGCTGATTTGTTTTTATTGTTCGTATTTGAACATTTTAAAATACGTGTGTCACTATACTATACTGTCAATGGTTTTACTTGCGAATATGTACTAAACTTCTCTTTATAAAAGGACAACTGCTGTAACTGCTTATTTCAAATCGAATTTTGTATGCTTTTGGAACACTCTTGGTTCATGTTTCGTGTGATATGCAACTTTTCGTATAATAAGTCTTCCAAAATGATTTAAAGACCAAAATGTTTTTGGTTTTAATTACTTTAACTGAAAACATGTTATAGCTGCTGTTTTCTATAAGTACATTTATTTCGTCAACAGTGTAAATTTTATCAAACTTGTTGATATGGCGCTTTATTGTTGGGAAGTTCCGATCGAGGAAAGGACATGTGGGTCATTCTTAAATGTAGCTTCTTCCTGTAATTTGCTATAATTTTTTTTGGCAACCGTCTTATGTACTATTAATTTGGCAGTTGCTACTCTTTTGTCAGCGTCATTTAATTGAGGGCTTTTAAGCTTTACGTTAAGTACCTCACATGCACAACAACAGGCAATCTATGCCCTTCAAACCTAAGGTTATTGTGCGCCTTGAAAAATTCATAGAAAATTGCAGCACTTTCCTGGGTGTTTAGCGACCAAAAGGCGATATAAAGCCTTAGTACAATGTCTAGCTTAACCAACATAATGGCTAAGCTTGGTCGGGAAACTCTCAATATGTTTTCTTAAAATTCCTTGGTTTCCGTTATTCATTTTGTTAGCGCTCTGTGACTTTCCTCTTCTACCAATAGGGCTTTTACCTTCTTCAGCTAAGGTTCTCGTCCTTTTAACACGTTTGTCACTAATAGACAGCAAAGACAAAGATGCTGTGTAACATACCTGTGTTCTTAGGTTACCAACCATGAGGAAGTATGTGCACATTTTATCAACATAACGTACATCTTCTTTACGTTGTCATCTTGGACGTCGTTTCTTTACGTAATGTATTTCGATCAGGTTTTGAATGAACAAGTCCTCTTCATTTTTGGATGGAAGGTTTAAAATGCGTTGCAGCAAATCAATTTTATCCAACTCGGATATCCATTGCAAGAGGGAACTGTGACTACCTGTGTAGGTTTTCATGTCCCTCGTGTTTTGGTAGAGTAAGTGCATCTCGGGAGAACCCGACTTAAGGCACAGAACCTGTTTCAATTATCTGGTTGTAGTATTCGCCCTTGTTGATTTTCTTAGCTAAATTAAGTTCTGTACTATATTTTAGGTGTTTTTTAAGGCTGGATTCAAGGACTTCTTCAGTTATCGATCGTGAAATTTTAAAGATTATTATTATTATTATTATTATTATTATTTTATGAATTTTTAGTACGAATTTTTCTTTTATCTGCGAGTTAAGAAATTTTGTTTTGATGCTATTAAAATGTTCAATGATGTTTAATTGAAGTTGCAATTTTCCATTCGGCAGTTTCCTGCCAGTGCAATTTGTTAGTTCTTCCAAATGTAACGATTTTAATTTATTTATTCTTTCTTCTATCGGGAGAATTGTTTCTTATTTCTTTTAGAAAGAAATTACGGAAAATATTTGTGTTATTTTTATTATCATTTTTTCTTAGATCCATTATTTCTTGCTTTAAATTATGTAATTGTTCATTCATTTTTTTCAAATTTATTCCGGAATCCATCTTCTGCTGATTGTTGTGTTAAAGTGTAACTAAACAAACTAGAAAACATACACCACATTTAAAAATCCAGTTTTAGTAATTAACTTCCATAATAAAAATTAAAAAAAATTAGTCAAATTATTTTGTGTAGTCCTATACATGATCTATAGATATGCATGTATAAAACGTAGCATGCTAAAATTCAGTTCATTTTGAAAATTCACCTTTAGCAACTTTTGCCAATAATGGGAATGATCTCGAATTCTTTTATAAAGACCTATTTCTTTGTACACATCCCATATTAACCTAAATATAATTTGTATAAAAAACGAATAGCAAAACTTAAACCTGATTTTCAGCATTTACCAACCATAAATGGGAATGTATCTTCTTCTTTGCGTAGCCCTGTATATGAATTTATTTATATTCCACAGAGTTCTTAGTATACCAAATATACATCAGCAGAAAACCGCATAACGCAATTAAAAACTATCCTTAAGCAATTCCGTCCAGTATTTAGAAATACTTTCGAATTCTTTGTTTAGCCCTGTATGCATCCCTGTAGGCAACAGAATTTATACACACGATGTACTACGTAAAAATTTAGTTAAACTTAAAACCGTATTTCTAGCGGGTATTGCTGTTTGACAGTACTGTAACGTAACTCTTTTGTACGAGGGTGGTTTGATAAGTTATCGGAGTAAATTAATCCTTATGCTAATTTTTAGCTCACAGGCTATCAAAGCCTGAGAGCTTATGTGCCCGCCGGTTCTGTACGTACGTATGTATGTATGTATGTATGTATGTATTAACGCGATAACTCTTGATGGAACTAACCGTTTTACTTTAAATTTAGTTTATAGGTTCCTTGTGATAAGGCGCTTCCCTGATTAGTTTTGGAAGTTCATTGGTTAAGCTTGAAGGGGGGAAACGGGGGGCTAACCCCCCATAATTTAGATAGATGGGTTTTTCATGCAGAATTATCCCATTTTCTTCAAATTTTGTATATAGGTTCATTTTGATAATGTGCTTCTGTCAATAGTTTTGGGGCTTCATTGGTTTAGTATAAAGAGGGAAAGGGGGGGTAACCCCCCCTAATTTAGATAAATGAGTTTTTCATGCAGAATTATCCGATTTTCTTCAAATTTTGTATATAGGTTCATTGTGATAATGCGCTTCTCTGAATAGTTTTGGGGGTTCATTGGTTAAGTATAAAGGGGGAAAGGGGGGCTACTCCCCCTTAATTTAGATAAATGGGTTTTTCATGCAGAATTATCCCATTTTCTTCAAATTTTGTATATAGGCTCATTTTGATAATGCGCTTCTGTCAATAGTTTTGGGGGTTCATTGGTTGAGTATAAAGGGGGAAAGAGGGGGCTAATTCCCCCTTAATTTAGATAAATGGGTTTTTCATGCAGAATTATCCCATTTTCTTTAAATTTTTTATATAGGTTCATTTTGATAATGCGCTTCTGTCAATAGTTTTGGGGGTTCATTGGTTGAGTATAAAGGGAGAAAGGGGGGCTAACCCCCCTAATTTAGATAAATGGGTTTTTCATGCAGAATTATCTGATTTTCTTCAAATTTTGTATATAGGTTCATTGTGATAATGCGCTTCTCTGAAAAGTTGTGGAGGTTCATTGGTAAAGTATAAAGGGGGAAAGGGGGGCTAATCCCCCCTTAATTTGGATAAATGAGTTTTTCATGCAGAATTATCCGATTTTCTTCATATTTTGTATGTATATTCATTGTAATTAGAGACTTCCCTGATTAGTTTAAGGGGTTCATTAGTTAACTATGAGGGGGGTAACGGGGGGATGACCCCCTTTAATATATTGTTGATTTCTTTATTTTTCGGGGCATATTTCAAATTCTTTGAAATAAGAGTACAATATACAATGAGTGTGAATAGCCTGTGGGCTCAATGCCCTCAGTTTAACTGGGCAGTTTTCTTTTTATTAATATAATTATGCCTATTAGTTTAAACACAGAGTAGTTTTATCATCGCATTCACTTCCCTTGTTAAGGCAATATATAAATGTTGTTTCTTTAAAATCACGAATTGAAACAATTGTTCAATATCATTGCATCGAAAAAGAATTAAAAAAATCATTTTAAAAATTATTTAGAGAAATAACCGTTTAATGATGTTTTATACAACGATTTAGTTACAAATAAAAATAACAAATAGGTTAACATTATAATTAATGAGCAATATTTTATTTTTTAATTGACGTGAGATTATTAAATTATAATTACAAGTATATTTATAAAACAAAAAAATGAGAAAAACAAAGTATCTCGCTCCGGTCTCGAACCCGAGCATCAACGAGCAGACGCCATAACAACTGAGCTACGACCAACGTACTAATTACATTATAAAATAAGTATTTAAGTTGTGTTATAACGCTACACCCCATAATTCTCGAGAACTAAAGAGTGTTGCATAAAATCCGTTGAACCTGATACTAAGGGAATTCTGCCCTACAGCATATATAAAAATAATCAAAATCTGCCATTACCAAGCTTGTTGCCCAAACGGCTGGAAGTGTCGTGGTCAATCGTTCTTCTCCAAAAGGCAATTAAATGGCGGCGTGATTCAGACCAAAGTATAGGATCCTTTCTTCTATCGAACAACTCACCTTAGAAAAACCACTCAGTTCCACCCAACAACGTAGTCAAACTGTAACTGAACTGGAAAGATCGCTT
Organism: Maratus michaelseni; assembly: GCA_963931845.1. Lineage (NCBI taxonomy): Eukaryota > Metazoa > Arthropoda > Arachnida > Araneae > Salticidae > Maratus > Maratus michaelseni. The sequence continues at coordinate 436,031,346 of OZ007587.1, read as the reverse complement.
GGTAGGTGTTTAAACCTTTCCCGTTTTCTTAACGATTATCTCTGACCGATATTTCAAACAAGCCGTCTTCTAAAACTCAGTGTTCGGAGACTGTGTCAATATTTATAAAAAAATAGTTTGGAAATTGTATGAAATTGTGGCTATAGGTATTAGAATAATGATGTAATTTTATCAAGTCAGTAACAATCCTAACTCGAGGATAAATAAATATAGCGTTTACTTTCTATATTTGACGTGAATAAAATTGGAGTATAGAGATTTTCAATTTTAAAGTAAAATGTGGTAACATAGATTTGACGATTTTAAATAACTTCAGAGAATTTAAAAATAACGTGTAAATCAGAATTTTAAAATTAAAAAGACATTTAAAATCAATCGTATTTTTAATAAAACTGAAAAAACAAAACACATTAATATCTTATAATACGAAGGTGGGCTGATAAGTTCTCGGCCTGACAGAGAAAGCACAAGAGTTTTGACAAAATTTCATTTTATTTTTCAATGTAGTCCCCTTGCAATTTAATACATTTAAGACACACTCTTGTTTGCGAATTCTTTAGTGCAGCCCTGTGCGAGAGTGGTTCGAAAAGTACTCGGCCTGGCAAAGAAAATAGAATATTTTTGACAATATTTCATTTTATTTTTCCTTTTGCAATACAATACATTTCAGAAGACTCTTGAGAAATGTTTGTTTTTTTGCGTTTTTGGTCGACATTCAAAAAACGTGGCACGCATCGATTGGAAAGCTTTCTCATACCCAAAACATCGTGTAAAATGTACTGGACGTGGTCTATAGAGATGTTTGTAATATCAGCAAGTTCCGTGTCTTAATCAGGGATCATTCAATACGGCATTGCGAATTTTTGAGACGATTTCGTCGGTCGTAGCGATTTTTGGACGTCCTGAGCGTTAATCATCGTAAATTGATTTCCTACCATGTAATTTCACCAGCACACTTTTTTATCGTCGAATATGAAGAAGAAGAATCCTTTATGGTGGAATGTAAAGCTTTTTGTTTGTCCATGGGAGGTTAAACCTTTTTTAACAAAGTATTTTATGACAGCTCGAGCTTCAAATTTTTCCATTTTTAGAAAATGTCTAAACTTGTTTACTTTACTTTATCGCCAAGCAATAACCAATAAACTCACACGTCTGAAACTCTGTGGCATGTCATCTAAAAGATCATACTTTATAAAATCCATTGTCATTTGGTCATACTTGTTCCATCTTTGTGTCAGGCCGAGAGCTTATCAGCTCACCCTTGTAAAATCATGTACAAGCGACGTTCGATCGTCTCTACTAGTTCCTAATCTGTATAAATGTCTTTCGAAAACCAAACCTGTTGTTTATACATGTTCATATTCGAAAATATACTATTTAAAGTAATAAAGTGTGAAATAATGTGTGGACATATTGTGACACAATCTTCATGGTCATTTAATATTTTAAATGGCATATTTTTTAACGCGAACATATGCAAACAATAGCTTTGGCTTCCGTTCGACTTTTATCCTGATGAGGGAATATTATAGGGCTTAAAACGTGTACTATACATGATTAACTGTCATTAATGTGTTGTTTTATAGTTTAATTAAAATATTATTTCAAACGTCTTTTTAATTATAGCATTCTGTTAACTTGACAACTAACTGACAGAAACGAACTAAAATTTATATTGGAAAAGGGGGGGGGGGTTGTAGACTACGGGAATTATAATGCAAAACAGTACATTTTTTATATATTTAATAATCAAATTACTAATTACTTATTAATATTACATAAATACATTGATATAAAATATTCATACACCTTATGTTTCAGCTTCTACAAAAATTAATCGAAAAGTATAGTACAAAGTAATGTGACGCAAAAACTATAAAACGAGTTATGGCTATATGACGGACGTTTCTGTTAAACATTTTTCAATAATGTAGTTATACCCTTCCACTCGAGAACGAATTATCTTATCCATTTTGTTTGATTACGTGAACTTTGAAGTCATTGTTTGTAAGTAATCACGTTTAAAACAATCGATCGGCCAGCAAGCTGTGAAATAAGTACCGTTTTTGAATAAGTGGCGTTTTTGAATTCGAGAAATGTTCGTCCTTGTGAGATTTATCGTCAGATAAGTAAAACGTACGGAGCGAGCGCGATGAGTGTAGATAGGGTGCAAAAGTGCGTTACGATGTTTAACGAAGGAAGGGAAAATGTCCACGACGAGGAGCGCAGTGAACGCCCGTCGTTGATCACCAAGAAATTGGTATGCTGCATCGACGAACAATTTCGTGCCAATAGGCAATTAACGATTCCTTATTTGTCACTTCGCAATTGATGATGAGATGAAAGCAAGCGTGCAGAACTGGTTCTGGTCGCAGGTGGCTGAATTATACGAAGCTAGTATGTTGCAATTATTAACAAGACATGACACATGCCTTAATTCGTATGGTGAATACGTCGAAAAGTAGTTTAAGTGTGAGTAGATTTTTCAGCAATAAAATATTTAATTGAAAAAAAAATGCTAATCGTTTTTTTAATATCCAAATGGTACTTACTTTTTTGATTTGCTCTGTATATATTATTCAAAAATGATGCCAATTTGTATTTCAATTTTTATATAGCATAGATAAATTAAATATGCAAAAAATACTGTGTTACTATTGAACTTTTAAAAGTTATACTCAATTGCAATACGCATATTTCCCCTTATTGCAGTATAAACTACATATTATAATCATGATACCATTAAAAACGGTAATTTTCTCGTTATCTTCAATTAAGTGTCATTGACGTTATAGAAAATTATCGGATTTTTTTCCGTTCTTTACACTTATAATAACTTGAATAACTTGAATATACAAAAATTTCTTACATACGATTGTTTATTAAAAATGATTCAAGTTTTATAACTATTTGAACTCTATTAGATTACGTAACTTTACGATAACGGTTGAGAAAATATAGCAAGAAATACTTTTGAATTCGTATTTGTAACTTTTGAATTTATCTGCGTTTATTGCTTTCTAGAAAGAAAAAATACTAGGTATGAAAAGAATTAGCAATTAGAACAATCGAAACATAATTTGAATTCCTGTTGTATCTCCTTATCGGATAAAAGCGTTAAAGAATGAGGTCATGCGGAATTTTATGATGCAATATTTTCTCGTTCAAGAGGCAATAGCCATGAAAAAAAAAAGTTTTTCGACAATGCAACAGTATTATAAATATCTACAATGTTACTTGTATTTAAACTGAAAAAAAAAAGAAATTTCCAACATGAAGGTATGTCTATAAGAAAATCTTTGTGTATATAATAAAGACTGTTAGTTCACATTTTTACTTTCGAGGAACATATTACTTTAAAATATACTTATTTATAAACAATAATGTTTTCACTGTATATGGAAATATTTTTTTTTTTTTAAGATTTCAAATAATTAAGTATAGATCATAAAATATCATTATGTCATTAAAAAAAAAAAAAAAAAAAAAAAAAAAAAAATCATCGTGATTATTACAGTGAAATAAATTATATGGTCTTTTATTTATTACGTATGCCACGTTTACAGATGCAATTTTTTTCGACACCAGGCAGCGCTGTAAAATTTTCCATGGAGATCTTATTTTGCGAATAATTAACTCCATGGTAAAATATTTCTATGACTCACGATGAACGAATCTCTTGTGTTTATTTACTTTAATGGATTGAGATATTTGGCAGTTAACTTAATTTTCACTGAAGTTATCTCACAAGCTATATATATTTTTAATGTAACTCATCTCTCAAGCAAACAGTTTCTTTGAACGATATTTCTAAAAATGAAACTTTAATGCAATTTTATTCGAAAATATAATTTTGAATAAAAATGGCAGCTTGTCATATGGAAAAAGATGTGGTTAGCCCGTATTTGCTTTCCTCGGTATCATGACTGTTTTACTATATAGTTTACATATGATAGGATTTAAAAGAATAAAGCAAATTTTTATTAATATATTTTTTTAAGTTTTGATTCGATTTTCATAAAATGTGAAACCACTCGATGAAAATCTGCAACGATTCTATACATTAAATTTCAAACCCTTCGGTTGGGTAGTTTTTGCGCTGTTATATGCGGCCGGACGGCACACCTAAAAATCAAAAAAAATATCCCTAGTCAAAAGGAAATGAATGGCAACACGATTACAGAAGATTGTCACTGATCGTGCTAATATAGTTCAATCTTGCTGGGTAAAATTTTTAAAACGGAGCAAATTAGCGTGTTTTATACAGATACCCTTAATAAAAAAATCCCTGACAGCTCGGCCTACAGGCACAGGTAGATTTCGAAGACGCAGACCGTGGGGCGCCTGTTTGTCGGGAATTGCGGAAGAAATGACCTTTTTGCGATGATGCAGCAGTTGGAACCACCTACTTCGAAAACTAACTTGTTTGCAGGCGCAGCCAGCAGGGATTTATATATATATATATATTTTTTTATTATTATTATTTTTTTTGCTCTAAGAGTTGGTCCTATAAAAAACTTGTCAGTATAAAACTTTTAGATAATATTAAGCGGATTTATAATAAATTTAAGCGGATTAGAAATCTTGGGAATTGACGAAGTTATGAATTTTTTTCTTCTAAAAACACCCCCCCCCCTTAAGCCAATTTTTAATTATATAAAAAATCTGAAATACATAAATTTTCGGCCCTTCTCCTAGAAGTAATAATAACTTCAAACGGATTCGATACGTATCATAATTAAGAAATTATGGGTTTTTTTCTGTTTTCACAAAAAGCCCCCCCCATCCCCCCCTTGGTTCGATTTTGACCATTAACAAACTTGACCGAGATTTTATGCCCCTTGATTTTATGTATCAGTTTCGAAAAGATGCGGGAGTTGGAATCGCCTACTTCGAAAAATAACTTGTTTGCAGGCGGAGCCGGCAGGAATTTTTTTGTTTTTAATTCTTTTTTGCTATAACGGTTGGTCCTATAAAAAACTTGTCAATATAAAAGTTTTAGATAATATTAAGAGGATTTATAATAAATTTACGCGGATTTGATATCTTGTGAATTGACGAAGTTATGATTTTTTTCTTCTAAAACCCCTCTTTTTCCCTCCCTTGGGGCCATTTTTAATTATATCAAAAATCTGTCATACATAAATTTTCGGCCCTTTTCCTAGAAGTAATAATAACTTTAAACAGATTCGATATGTATAATAATTAAGAAAGTATGGGGGGGGGGGTTTCTGTTTTCACAAAAAGCCCCCCCCCCCCTTTGGTTCGATTTTGCCCATTAACGAACTTGACCGAGATTTTATGCCCCTTGATTTTATGTATCAGTTTGGAAGAGATTTATGCAGAATTTGTCTAGTTATCGTGTTCATAAAAAAGTGACATAGATAGATAGATAGATTGATAGATAGATAAACTTTTGAACTGGGGTTGGTTTTGGGTTCTAGAAGTCATGATCGGCGTAGATCTGCAAAAATTTTTCAAAATTTCCAACTTAGGTGAGAATGTAATAGGTAGTATTTCTTACGAAATATACCTAATAAAAAATAAAACATTATAATTTTGGAATTAGAAGAAACTTCTAATAGAACGCAACGAATATTAAGAAATAATACATGTATCGGTACTTTCGTATTATCTGTGATAGAATGATACACAGCTCCAACAATGACGCAGTTACCCTTATTGTTTTTCTTTTTATATTGTAGCTGCATAGATAATGTTATATACTTGCTGATGGGGAGCTTTTCACACCATCATCTTTTAACTCAAAACAATAGATTGTTTCCGTAATGTGTATGATTTAATATAAAAAATCCGATAATTAAAATAATAGTGATTAATGAGGAATTTTCCACAAATTTAATCTTCAGCGTAACAATTACTCAACAATTACTACAACACAGATGTCTTCACTGCTAGTGTTTTTAACACTTTCCAACCTAGTTGAAAAGTGTTTATGACTTCGGTTTGTCTGGCCGTCTGGCCGTCTGCCGTCTGCCGTCTGCCGTCTGTCCGTGCTCTAACTCCCGTAAATATGCTCGGATTGCCCTGCAATTTTTATATGTTATAATCATTATCTATAGCATGTTCCCTATTTCAACGGAAGTGTGTAGCACTTATAGTTTTTTTACAGGGACACTCAAAAGAATTCCGTTACATTGCGGTCTATGAGGAAAAATCATTTGCGGTTTATTTAAATAATGTTTCACTATTTTAAACGCATTGAAATTTATATATATCACTAAGGTGCATTAGAATAAGCTTAATATGGAATAGGGTGTACATAGCACTTATACTTACTTTACAGGGACAGTCAAAAGAATTCCGTTACATTACGTCTATGGAGAAAAATCGTCTGCGGTTTATTTAAATAATGTTTCACTATTTTAAACGCATTGAAATTTATATAAGGTTCATTACAAGAGACTTACTACAGAATATTGTGTGTATAGCAGTCATCGTTCATTTACAGGCACACACAAAAGAATTCTCTACTGTATGTTAACAATAATTCTTGGAAGTGCGTTTTAAGTTACTGAATGCGATTTTAATTTTAAATCGCTTTTTGTATATTACGTGGTGTGTATAAATTCTGTAGATCCTATACAGGGAAGCACAAAAGTTCGGGAACACATTTCCGTATTATTTAACTCCAGACGGAGAATTTTAAACTGTGCTACGTGTTCCCTAACTGAACTAAAATTTAGCATCCTATGTAGTATATATACAAATCTATAGATCCTATACAGGGCTGAATAAAAGTATTCGGATTACTTAGATGTTATATTTTAGCTTATTAAAGAGTATGATTCGTAAAATTATTTTGGAAACGTTGGAAAGTGTTACATAATCTATGCTTGATGCATGATTTTTCGTTCTTGTTTTTTTCTGGAGTTTGAATGAAGTAAACAAATTTAGCGTTTAAGCAAACGCTAAAAACTGTTCAATTTTACAAATTGTTGCATAATTTTACTATAATCGGTACAAAGATTAGCATCCTACAACATTTATATCGGAGATTGAAAAGGGTAAGTGCATATACCTTTTGCATAACCAAATTAATACACTATCAAAAAGTAGTATACGTTTAATCTTGTAAATAATGTATGTATCAAATACATTTTAAAAATTTTAACAATTCAAGTAGTAATTTATAAAAATACATCCATTACTACAGAAACGGAAGGAATTAGATTTAAACCTTTTTGGAAAAAAAAAAAGAAGTCAAAGAGTTCAAAAAGAGTTAAATAACTATTTTGGTTAAAGAATTTAAATAATTATATCACTTAGAAAGAAAAAACAAACATCTGAAAAAAAAAACTGTTACTATTTATTATTATTTATTTTTTTTTTGAAGAAAAAAGTTCTAAAGAGAAATAATATTATAAAACGAAATTATCTTATTTAAATATGAAAGTAATGTTTGTACGGCTGTTAGAGGCTTTCATTGTAAAGGATTAAACAATACTTTGCGATTTATGATTTGCGCCTGGATAAGAAAAAATGTAAGTGAAATTTTGATTAGATAAAATATCAATGACGCCATGTCGAACTCTTGTTTATTTGTATTTATTTTTTTTTATTTTTTAGTTCAAAAAATATATTAGGTTTTATTTCAAATATGGTGTCATTTTTACAGAAAGAAACATTAACTGCTTAATTGGTAGTTGAATATTATTCCTACGGAGATATTTATGTAATTGTGTATTATTATTATTTTCATAAATGCCACGATTTTGAAATAACACGTGCTTGCTGAAATAAAGTTTCGATGGTTTGTTTATTATTATATATTACTTCTTTAATTGTTTGTAGTTTTCAGCAACATTCTCCCTTTTCTTTGGATAGTTATTTATACGAATCCGGGCTAATCTTTTGTAATCAGATGCATCGCCAATTGGTGTATTAGGTACAATGTTTAAAGCATCGTTTATGATTCAAGAGAAATCTTCACGTTGAATCCTATTGCAGAAAATGATATCATCATCTAATCTGTACTAATAAAATAAAATTTCGCTCTGTGTGTGTGTCTGTGTGTCTGTTGGCGATGACTAGCAAAATCTAGCCTACCTAGAAGTCTGAAAATATAGGTGTGGATAGTCCAAGGTCTGACCATGTGCACCTGAGTCTCAGAATTTTAATAATTTGATAATTACTCAAGATATTAATTAGAATATCATTAAACAGCGCATCGAAAATGCCATCTTTTAAATCAAAATGGCTAAAGAAAAGAACTGCTGTTGTGGATTTGCAAACGGAAATGAACGAATTGAAAATTATTTTACTAATTAGCGAATTTTAAGAAAACTAATTAAGATATCAATTTGAAAATTTCTGAGGTTATGTAAAAAAAAATTCTGCATCCGACTATGCGATTTTTGAAAAATTTGGCCGGTAATTTTTCTTAATTTATGTAAAAAACTGTCGAAAATCTGCCGGCGCCAGTGAAAAAAATCAGAGAATGTTTCAATCTGCTTTCATTAAAATTTAAACTACAAAGAGATCTGTTTATCTGGCCGATCCTTCCATTCAGTTTGCGAAAATGAAAGGAAATAATTTGCAATTTTTACTTACGAACAAAACTTTAGATACAGAGCGTTAAGTGGGTAAAGGTGGTTTAATTAAACAAATTATTCGTTATATTTGCGGATATGGGGAAGGAGGGGGTTAACGCCTTCCTCTGAAATTGTTATCTCGTGCCCGGGCAACGCCGGGCGGGTAGCTAGTATATATATAAAACGCATAGTCACATTTCAATCCGATTATTCATAATATTTTGCTGGAATTTATATTGTTTGTTAGGTGTTTTTTTAAAGGATTTAGTGTATAACTACTCTATATTTCTATGTTATAGAGCTAAAGAGGAAAGCTCCAAAATTAAGTGAATCCAATTATTTAAGATTACCTTTTAAAACATAATTCTATTGAACGAATTTTGATCGAAGCGGCATTATTAGATAATTTTTCAGGGATGATTTAAGTATCAAGCCTTATCATTCTATGTTTCTACTTTATAGAGCATATCTGAAAGTGACTGGGATAGGTGAATGCAATTATACAAGATATATCTGCTATATATGTAAAATGCAAATTCGTATTTCATTCCGGCCGTTTATAATTTGAGTTCTGCTTGGTGGATTTAAATGGGACTTACACTGTTAGTTAGGTACTTTTTTACGAATGGTTTATATTTCTCTGTAGCAAAGTTTTATTCTGCATTGTTTGTTATGAAGCAAAAGCCTGACAACGAATACGAATACAGAAATCATGAAACCATGATCTACTGTATTTATTATACGCAAATTCGTATTTCATTCCAGTCTGTTATAACTGAGGATCTACCTAACAGATTTTTATAAAATTTCACTTTTAGTTAGGTAATTTGTTTTAGAAAGTTTGTTTAAAATAAAGAGCTTTCAAGAGAGAGTTCACAATTGTTTAATTATAGAGCTTTGGGGGAAAATAACTATCTTAAAGAGAGTTCAACATTGTTTATTTATAGAGCTTTGGGAGAAGATTCTAAAATTAAGTGAACCCGATTATAAAATATTACCTGTTTTAAAGTACTACTGAACGTATTTTGATGGGAGTTTGACAGTTAGATAAATGATATTTCAGGGATTGATATGTTCATTGTTCAGGAAGGAGCGATGGGTGAAAGTTGCCAGTGGTGTAGTGGTAAAAAACAGATGGTATGCGCTATAGCAAGGCTTCACTAGATACCGGGCTTGCTCATTCAGTATCATGACGTCACAAAAGGTGGCTGGCCACGACCAACGATTGGTGCAAAGCGACGAGCCCGTCGTTTTGTGCCAATCGCTGTTGGTCTTTCATTTTGTCGTTTCGCTTTGTACCAATCGCTGGTAGCGGTCAGCCACCTTTTGTGACGTCATGATAATGAATGAGCAAGCCCGGTATCTAGTGTAGCCCTGGCTATAGGCAAATACACACAAAAGTTGAACTGGACCTACATAGTCATTTGCTACCGTGACAAATCATTTTGAGCATTTTCTGTCACTCGGTTGATCGCAAATATTATTTTATTAGTAGAATTATTATTGTCATCACGACAAAATATTCACTGAAAATTATGAAGTCAAACATGTTCTTTGAGTTCATGAAGTTCAAGGACAATTCGTAAAGAATTTCAGTAGATGTTCGACAAAACGTTAAAAATTGAAAATATCGGTAACTGTCCTCGTTTGGTCATCAGTGTAAAAGCGTAAAGATGGGCCAAGAAGGAATGAATTAGACGCAAGCTTTCAGGGCCGTAATAAGGTATGCGCACACCTTCGGAGGTGATTATTTGAAATTTTCTCTTTATACCATTTTTTCAAAGGACATTTAAGCTAAAACTTTTTTAAATATATAAACATTTTAAAAATTACAGAGAAATAATTTTCTTTAAGTGAAAAATAGTCAAAATTATGTGAAAAAGTGACTTTTTGAGCAAAACATGACAACTCAAAATCAAATCGATGCATTCACATTTTGTAAATTACATAATGAAGAAAATAACGTTATCTACAACATAGACTAGCCGCATTATAATAACTTCTCTATAGCAGAAGCTATGGTACTTGAAGTACTAATGTAATGAAAAATTCGTAAAATGTCTTGCAACTCTTTTTAACTTATATCAGTGTAAATATAAAACTAATTAATGTATCATGATGATTGTAGTATATTCCCTCAATAAACATTTGGATAATAAGTAAAAGGTATTTCAAAGCATTTCATGCATATTTGTTTGTTATGGGATGTTTTGCGCACATTTAAAATCAGAAAATTTCATTTTGTTAAAAGATAAAAAGAACTTTTAAAAGGCTGTTCTTGTTATAAAAATAACTATTATTCTAAAGGTTTAATTATATACTACAAGTCTTTTCTTGAACACATAATCCAATTTTAATGCTAAATCTCGAAAAAGATATAATGTAAATATACATTTCAACTTATTTCCGGTTAGCAGAACGATAATTCCGTTTGTAAAATTCTTCGACCAGCTATAATAGATGTAACTTTAAACGGCTCTAATTTGGGTTCTAATTCAGAAACAGGCACAATTAAAGCAGAATTCGATAGAGAAAAGGTCGTATTTTAATATTATTGCAAAAATGAAAAATCGATATCTTCATCGAAAATGACGTTTCAAAGGTGTGCGGATACCTCAACGAAAAAAAGAACTGGGGAGGGGGAGAAAAGGGAAATGATGAAATAGTAAAAATCTATAGTAGAGGGTATAGGGAAAAACTGAAAAACAGCTGGAAAAAACCGGGAAAACGTAGAGAAAAAGTAAGAACACCGCATATAAAATGCATATGCATGCAACTGAAGAATATATCAACTGTAAGAAACGACCCAGGATGATAAAAAAAGAAGAAGCTAGAGAGAAAATGAAGAAATAAAACACATCCGGAACTTTATCCTAAATACGAAAGCATAAAAAATGATTTTCAGATATTTTATTTTCTCTATTTCCAGCTAGGTGGCGTTAGTAGTGTAAAAGAATTTTCAATATTTACTAATAATTTTTATCTTTGGTTCATTTTATATTAAAGGACACATAAAAAAAGTAATTTTAAGTTGATCTACTTCCCCTTTAGCAGGTGCTAGCATTGTCAAAGAAAGTTGAGTAGGAATTCCTCTCCCTGTTTGTAGATTCAATATGGTGTATGTAAAAAGAAAAACACGTCTAACAACATTCATACGGATTGGCATTTGATTTAATTGCAAATAATTTGCTTGCAATTAATTTAACTGAAATTGATTTAATTGCAAAATTTAACTAAATGAATATAATTCTTAATTAATTTTTTTTTCAATTTGCATTTCAATTTTTATTACTTATAGTTGCAGCATGCTATTGACTTGTAATTAAAAATAAATTAATTGCAATTCAATGTATTTATTGAAAATTTAATTCATTGATAATATCTTTCCTATTTATCTAAAATAATTGGAAAAAAATATTTTAATTTATACAAAAAATGGTACAACTGTCTCTTCTCAGTCTAAATAAGTTACAGATTTTGACCGTGGTATATCTGAATATTTTTGTGCGACTTTGTATAATTTGCAATAGGTGAAATCATATAGTGTCAGTGAATAACAATCTCGTAGCAATGAAAGTGATTTTTAAAAAGTTAAATGGCGGTCATGTTTAATTTTAGTTTGAGAATTCAAATTAATGAATAAATTAATTACGATTTAATTAATGCAAATTGAATTAAACATGAAAAAAGTTTTAAAGAGGAATTGCGTTTTCAATTTCCGCCATGATTAAACTTTGTAGAATTGAAAATTTCATAAACTACGGACCAAACAATGGACTAAAAAAGTAATCCATGGCAGTATATTAGTATATACCCTGCATAATACTATAGTAGTACCTAAGTAAAATCTTGTATTTTAGTTTTATTTATTATCAACATATTTAACAAATTAAAAACTCGATTTCTTGTAAAAGTTATATTGTTAAAAGGTTTTTGGCTCTACATCATTTTTACGTGATGAACCCTATTAAATCAATAGTACACTTAAACGAAAGAAAGATCTGTTTCTTTGAAAAACACACGTTTTCCAAAGTTAATTAGTTAAGATGTTTTACGGAACACGTATGTTGAAATGAAAAATGCAATCCAAAAAGTAATCCATGGCACTATATTAGTATATACCCTGCATAATACTATAGTAGTACCTAAGTAAAATCTTGTGATTTACTTAGGTTAAGCATTAGGGAATGATTTTTTTTCCTAATGCTTCTTTCTGTGTTTAAAACTTCAGTTATAGATTATAGGAAAATTATAGTTGGGAAAGTAAAAAACATATATTAAAGCTAAGTAAGACGTGGCAGTAAAATTTAAAAATGATTTCATCAATGTAAAATTTATTTTAAAGTCTAAATCTTAATTTTTGATGCATCCGTTAATAATAACATCTGTATGTTAACTTTATAAAAACAATAAACATATATAAAGTTTTATTTCTATGTTTATTCGTACTTTCTATTACATATATTAAACGAAAAAAAAAAAATTGCATTTTTCATTTGAGATAATTATAATCTACGAGAACATTTTTCTGAATATACAGGGAACTGCAATACTAATTTTTTTTTTCTGGTGGACTGAAAGAGTAGTATCTATTTTTGAGTTTATTTTGCACATACTTATAAATTTTGAAAATAATGAAATACTAAATACCTCAAAAATATTCCAAGTGTATACCTCTCAAGTTAAAATAAAATATCTAATAGATATCTTTATCCTATTATTTTTTACAAAGCTTAAACTATGATTGTCATAATAAATATAACAACACATGTACGTTGCTTAAAAAATTTAACAACTGAGAAAATTGATTATTTGGTGATAATTTACGGTATATACAGCATACCTAAAATACCTAACCATGGCTATAACTTCAGTTCTATTTTGCAGTAAAGGGTAAATGCACCGTTTTCTTTCGTATTAAGTTCTTTATAATTCTCTGTAATATATTTAGTGGTGTAGGGGTCAATTACATACAGTTTCAATTGAAACAAACTTTTAAAAATTTAATAACACTTTAAATTTATTGCATATTTAAATTCCCTATGTCAAACAAATGGAAAATACGATGGCAACAATTGTTTATGACATGTTGTGAGATTTAAATAAAGGAAACGTGCACTAATTAATATTAACGATTAAAGTTCCTTATTAAAATAACTGAAATAATACTTTATGTATTTCATTATAATTTTTTTATTTTATATAATCTTTTGTAAAAACCCAAACATAAAGTGCAAGCATATTTTGTCATGCAAGTTTTTATAATATTAATTATAATTCATTAATGCTGATATATATATATATATTTATTTATTTATATGTAATTCATAAATAGCTATTACCTCACAAATAGTTTAAAAATACCAATATTAATTTTGTATCACGTCTGACAATTAGTGGCAAATCTTTCATTAGATATATAAAATCAGTAATTTAGAGATAATTCTTAAGATTAAAGTTGAAATTTTTTTTCTGTAAATTTATTTACACTGGATATAACAGGTAAACGATATGATTATAGATTTGCTGATGCGTGTTTTTGCTCTAATTAACAAATTATTGTTACACCATTATTTTAACACACGTAACCGTAGTATCACACATTTCTTAATATTGATAAAGTGACGAACACACCTGAACTCATTTAGAAAATATAGCTACACAAATCTGTAATCTTGGTAATTAAAGCACAACAAATAGAATAAATTAATAAAACACGGTGCCTTGTGTTGGAATTTTCAAAATTTGTATATAGATAAATATGTGCACGTCCCCTTAAAACAATTTCGCTATAGTAGCGATTTAAAACAAAAATTAAGCAAGTAATTTTGACACAAGCAACACAGCGCGTGCCTTACGTGAACAAAAGGCTTGAAACTGTTTCAAACAAATGAGAAACAAGTTTGAATTTCAGAATTTGTCACCTAATCGGACGTTTTCTCCCTTGTCGCCTCGGCGTGCAGCCTGCGTTATATTATCGTTCAGGTTGTTTTCTTTGACATCATGTACATACATTAAGGGGTCTTGTGCGTTTTAAACTCGCCGAAAATCAACAAAAACTTTCAAATTTTGAATTAGTGTATCTTCAAAACTTTTTTATGTATAAGCATGAAATTTTGACTATTGATTAAGCAGATTGTGCTTTTTAATATAATACCATTAGAAACTGACTAGTCTTTTACAGAATTTGAGCATTGTTGAAATTAAAATTACTCTTTTTCTTTTATTGCGTAAGTCATTGCGCCATGATATCTTGAGAACTTATGACTGGATTGTTATGAAATTTGATATAGATAAGAAGCACATATGTATTTATAAAATGATCTACTCTTATGTCAAAATTATTTCATTAACCATTTAAAAAAATATTTTTGTAAAAAAGTTTCAAATTTTGCATTTTTGAATGAATAAAAATAGTCATAAATAAAAATCTTATCATTGTAAATATTTAAAAGTAGATCATTTTAAACACGCGTATGCACTTATTATTTAAATCAAATTTCATAAAAATCCATGCATATGTTCTCAAGATATCATGTGGGCAATCACTCTCGGAGTAAAAAAAAATAACTATTTTAATTTCAACAATGAAAAATTCAGTAAAATATTAGCCAGTTTCTAATAGTATTATATTAACACGTTCGCTGCCAAGCTAAAAATGCCGGAATTTTCATTTTATTTAGAAAGTTCAAATTCACCCCAGAAAATACTAATAGCAATATTTACTTTGTTTTATTACAGACATTTCGTGATTACATAAAATAAAAATTCTTCTTTTGAAATTTCCGGTGCGAATAACTAATTTTAGATTGAAGAAACGTAGGCAGCACTACGAGTATACTCGTAGTTGTCAGCGAACGTGCTAAAAAGCACAATCTATTTAATTAATAATCAAAACTTTATGTTTATACATATAAAGGTTTTGAAAATACACTAATTCAAACTTTGATTGTTTTTCTAGATTTTCATCGCGTTTAAAAGGTGCAAGACCCCTTAAATCCATATGATCCATTTTTCGAATATTCAATAACAAGTTATAAATGTTTAGGTTTGAAGCCATTCAATTGAATAGACGAACAAATGAGTACAATCATCAAACGAATGTATTACTTTAATGTTAATGGATTACGTAACATCCCCCATTGCAGAATATGCCCAATTTGTAAAATTATATATACATTTTATTAAAAAGATTAAAACACATTTTTAAAATTATATAATTTTAAATAGATAATCAGACAATATATAGTTTTCCGTTAATATACTTAAAATTATACACATACTGTTAACAGATAAAATCTGGGTACATTATTTTAGATTGTGTACCTAAGCCCCAGATATTATGTCTAAGCTCTAATGAATATTTTGAAGTTAAGATTTTATATTTTTAAGACGAAAACTATAAAACTAACATAATTGAAAATTTTGCACTATATTTTTAATAAAAATAATTGGTGCTAATTTTTTTTATTTATATTATTCATATAATAAATATTGTAATGTTCATAATATTCTATATTTACATAAACTGTATTAACATATCTTTCTTCATTTAACATATCATACCTTGCATTAAAAAATATTAAACTTTATATAATGATTAATTTTAAGATTGGATTAAATGCAAAAAACAATTTTATTTAAGGCAAAATTTTCTCTATAAACTAATTATTAAGCATGTATCTTTATTTTTTCAAGCATAAATTATATTATTAGCAAACTTAAAACAGTGTTGAATACTATATCTTCTTTATTTTTAACAAATAGTTTCACCAATTTGATTACTTCCAATTGATTCAATGTAACTTTAAAATAACATACCAAAATTAAATTTAATTAGATGCGTAATGATTGTTTAAAATGTATAAAACTTCCCTAATTACCTGCAGTATTTGTCTTAAAGTTTCTATTTTAGATGTTTTAAAATGTGTTTGATAAGAAAGACAAAGGAATTTAAGTTTGTTCTGTTAGAAACTTGATTTAAACATTTAAAATAATGTCTGTCATAAAACTATTTATTCATGATTCTTTTCTTCATAAAATATTTACCAATTTTAAAGATTACTTAATACAATGATTAAAGTTATAAGCCAATAAAACATAAAAATACAAATATCTGCACTTTCTATGGAAATAAAGAACTAGCTAAAAATGTACTTTTAAGGCGGTATTAAAAAAAATATATTTTTCCACGCTCAACAACTCAAAATTTTGAGACACATTTTCAGACTCAATTTTAAAAGTAACAACATGAAACTTGGCGGCGTGATTTATGAAGAGATTTATAAGGTTTTTATTTTTCGTTCAATTAATTAGAAATTGATTTACAAACAATTATTTTCGCAGTACGATAATTTTTTTTTTGTTTCCAGCGCTATATCGCTTCAGGAAATTCGGTTCAAAATGTCCACTTTGACAGCATTTTTTGAAATATATTCTGTCTTTATCAAAAAATCGGACCAATACGGACATTATAAAGTTTCTGAATAAGAGAACCTGTGAATTGGATGCATTTTAGAGCAAAAATGAATTTTAAAATGTGTCTCAAAATACGCAGTTTGGATTTGAATACACCCTTAACAGATATTGTTTAAACTTTTAACATTCAAAGGTTTTTTTTTTTATATTCTAAACTTTTTTAAACATAATATTTTAGATAAAATGCGAATAATTTAGATACAATGCGAATTTTTATATTATCTTGGGGTACATAGATAAGGAAAAGTAATCCTTACATCAATTTAAAAGAAATATATATTCCTTCTTGTACTTTTCGAATTGTATTAGCGTGTTAACAAAAAATCCGTGAAAATATAAATTAATAACAAAAGATTATTCACTGACAAAAACACACTAAAAAATCAAGATAAAACAGCTTATATGCATGCATTGTTAAAAATTTGCAGAAAACTGTCCAGTCATTCGACCGTTTTTATAGAAGACGGTTACATAACCGTATTTGAACTCCATACTCACCATAATATGGGCAATAATATGGTCAGAAAAGAGATAAATTGCGGTTCTGTAACCGTCTTCTATAAAAACGGTCGAATGACTGAACAGTTCGCTTCAAAATGTTATCAGTGTGGTTTAATTGTCAAGAATTTTGAAAGTATTTCTGGATGAAAAGATATGAGATTTATCCGAAATATTTTTTTTTTTTTTCTGATTACTGAAATGATCTTCAAAATGAGAAATCAGAATTCTCTAAATAGCGGTAGTGAGGTTGAAATGTCTCAGTTTCGTGGTTTTATAACAATAACGAAAGACCACTACTAGCATTTAATATAGATAAAACAAACTCGAACCATATCGAGCCATCCTCCTGAAAATGTACTGCCCAAATCATTATTTTTAGAAGAAAAAGAGATCCAATGTTTGTTTAATAATCATTAAAATCAGAGTTTAACCCTCTCGCTCATTTTTAATCACAATATGACCCACCTAATTATGTCTGAAACTAAGTCGGTTGAAAAAAACATTCGATAAATTTTAATTTAATAAACATATCTCAAGTTTTTAGATTTCATGTGTGGCCTCGAATTTTGTATTCTATCTGGATTACAAACGACAGCGCAAGTTTTATTTAGCAAGTTTTCACTTCATATGTTTACTCATCCAGATACCTAAAGAGTTATAATTCACAACAAATTATCCATTAAAATATAATTTTGCTTTATGGAACGGATAATGTTTTTGAAATGTGTAAATAAAAAATCTAGAAATCGTCCGAAACTGAATTACCGCCAATGAATATGTTACAGTAATTTTATAGCATATTTTCTTTATAGTACTACATTGGGGAAGACTTTAAAATTGCGAATAAACATAATATTTTTATATTATTTGCAATGGAGAGGACTAAATAAATATGAGATTCTGATGCTGGACAGTCGATCACAGAGCGCTAATTTAAATACAGTTTAAAGTATATTTACTCAAAGGGGGAATGTTACTCCAATAAAGAAAAACTAGAATCTACTACGGACATATCCAAGAAATCAAATTCTCAATGTCATACTTACAAAATGCGCAGATTACTATAGATAGATTATTTGTATATATTTTAAATAATGGTATTTTATTTTTATTCGCAGATTTATTTTTGCTCAACTGTTCGGTGTGAGCATATTTTCTGATTTCTTTCCCTTAAAAAGAATGCGACGCAAAATAAAACCATATTTTCTTACATATTTATTGCAAGAATACATAATTAATAAGATGTGCTCTCTAAAAAAATTAATATTTCAAATACCATACTTGTTTAGATTTCAAATTAAAATATTCTTCCTATATTTATTTTTTACCCCTGTCGATAAAACTATAAAATCAAGAAACTAATACATAAACAGCATCTTTATCGTTAATGGATCTCAAAGGTGTAGTAATCGCGAATGCTTTCATCTTTATGTATCCTTGACTTTTAGCATAAGAGAAACAATTTTCTTAAAGCATTAACCCTTGTACTATCACTAACGTATTCCATTATCTTTAGTTAATGTAGTTTAGAAAAAGAGTATTTTTGTTTACAGTGACTCAAAGATGTCTTTTTATCATTTAATGAAGCTTTCTAAAAAAAGGGGGGGGGGTGTTTAATATGAGCAAAAAATTTGACATTTTGTAAACTGAACAAATAATTATTATTTTCATTTTAGTAAAGTCTGAATCTTTTACATTTTTTTAATATTTTGAATACAGCAAGCACATATAAATAAAAAAAAATCTTCTAAAATTAAATGTAAAGCAATTTAATTTTTTTCAGTTTAAAATAGGTATGAAAATCAGAATGCGACATTGTAACTGCAAGTGAAAAATACCTAAAAAAGTTAATATAAAATGCATTAAAATATATGTATGGAAATATTACATGATATATTAAACAGTTCAACAGTTTTTTTTCTTTCATGGTGTGATGATAATTAAAATTAACAAGAAAAAAGAGTGCCAGATTCTAGTTACTGCAATTTTAAGTGGTACTGGTGACATATGAATTACCTCATACAGTCTTACTCGTAACAAGAAAATTTTCAATATATTTTTAACGTATAAATTAATTTCCACATGAATCATCATTCGAACAAGTATTAACTTTTATTAAAACAAAATCGCGCTTCAGATAACTCTGCAGTAATACTTATGATCAAAACAGTAATTCCCTTTTATAAATTTCCAAAACATTTCATACACGACACAATTGAAATTCTTATGTCTATAAAAATACTCTATAACTGAAGAAAATAAACCATCTAAACCAGGAGATTACATTTTCATTTAAAATGTTGCGAGGCAAATAGGTAAAAAAAAAAGTTTTTCGTGTCCTACAGCGCAAAATCTTCACAACATGCAAATTTCTCAAATACATCACAGTTTTATTAGAACATCAAATATGAGGGTTATTTAGTGAAATAGAGGTTCAAATCAACATGAAACTTAAATTTAATTATAAATGTGAACACGCTCTCATTTTTAAAGAAAAATATTTATTACATACTTCCAATCACATTAACATTGTATCACATCTAACAGTTGTATAACTTATGATAACAACATGAGACAGCACCTATTTCTCTCATAATGTTTCTCAATGTGCAGTCATTACTTTAATAAAACTATAACCAAATAAAATCATCACACCGTTTTATTTTGTTTGTATTTAAGTAGGTGAACTGTAAAAACTGTTAACAAATCTCTAGATACAGAAGAAACGTTTACGAAAATTTTGTGTAAGCACATTGTTCCCTATGATTCCAGAATTTATTTCCTTATATTTATAAACTTTAAGAGAAGAAGCAGTCATAAAATAATAGGAACAAGAAGATTTCTGAAATTACCAGAAAAACATTTTCTAATATTCATCACATCAAATTGAAATATTAATTCAGAAATGTTACTGCAACGATAGCAAACCCATTTGTTTCTGAGGTATCTGGATACACAGGTTTCAGAAAATATGTAAATTCCCTTGCAAATTTTTTATAGAATTCTATAATATATATATATATATATATATATATATATATAATTATCGTCGATAGAATAAGCTTGAAATCCGTTGTTCCGAAAAGGAAGCAAAAATATGAGGGGTTGTTCCCAAATATAGCAGCACGTGCAATATTGTGTACGCTATCTTGGCACTAATCAACAGATATTTGATACAACCCCTCATCTTTTTGCTTTATTTTGGGAACAACGAATTTCGAGCTTATTCTATCGACGATAACTTTAAGAATTTTCAAGCTATGATTGTGAGACTTTTACAAAAGTTGCTCTATATAATTAGCAAATACATTATGCATATTATATTTTGATTGCATTCGCGCATGCGCAGTAAAACATTTTTTAGTAAACCTGTTCATTTTTCATCCTTTTTTATTATTTTTTAATTATAATTGCAGAGTATTATGTACAATGTTGTGTGTCATATTTTCTGAAAAGAACTTTTTTTTTATATTAAGAACTCGGCAAATTATAAGCAAAAAACTAGGCAAAATTTGGGACTGCTTTTATAAAAAATTTAATTTCTCTACGAGTATACATGCTATCCTCATAAAAATGAACACAGTATATTACAATAAGCCACGTATTAATAATCTCGAGTTTGAACGCCTTTGCTACATTAGTTTTTACAGTGTTATCCAAAAGATATTCGTTCTTTTTCATTTTGTTGACAGTCGCCTATGGTGTTTCGTGAAAAATACTTCGCGGAAATATATAACCTATACTATACTGTTTACACACCTGTAGTTTCAGGTTAATTCCTCAT
This sequence comes from Maratus michaelseni, assembly GCA_963931845.1. Classification (NCBI taxonomy): domain Eukaryota; kingdom Metazoa; phylum Arthropoda; class Arachnida; order Araneae; family Salticidae; genus Maratus; species Maratus michaelseni. Next base: position 436,010,028 of record OZ007587.1, on the reverse strand, counting down.
GTGTTTTTCTATATAGTTAACAAAACGTCTAAAATCGCAAGTGACCGGTCACCTTTGGCAATATAGCGTATATATATCCTCTAAAGCTCCGTCTTTGGCCCTACTATTTTTAATATATTCTATAACGGTACCCCTCACACTTTGCGTAGTCTCCTTGCCCTGCACGCAGACGACATGGCAATTTACGCTTCAGCACATCATCCATACACTCTTTATAAAATTCGCCAAAAACACATAGATGACTTCACAAGCTGGTGTAATCAATGGCGCGTTAAACTTAATGAATAAAAAACTGCTGCTGTATACTTTTCTAAAAAATTCACTTACACTAACCGTATTAACATCAATAATATTACTATTCCATGGAATAACGATACTAAATATCTGGGGGTTACTCTTGATAGAAGACTTAACTGGAATAAAAATTTTAGAAATATTAGAGGCAAGGTCGCTGGTATCTGTAAATCACTTTCAGCTCTCCTTCAAAGTAATACGCTTTCTATTAAAAGTAATGTTATTTTATGTAACGCATAACGCATGCATTCGATCTATCCTAACTTATGCTTGTCCGATCTGGGGCTTCGCTAGTAACACCAATATGAATTATCTATATAGAGCCCATAATAAGTCTTAGAATTATCATGAATAGCCACCGCTACCAAAGAAACATTACTTTCGGCAGAGATCTCTGCACCACATCTTTAAAGAACGCATATGTCAACTTTCCAAAAAAAAAATTATAAAACTATTTACAACATACCTAACGAAATCATAGCAGAATTGCCAGACTATGACGTCTCCGATCCCAATAACCGTAAACGCCATAAATATGCTTTATTAATTGATGATGAATATTGAGTTTTCTTTCTCCAATTATACTTATTTTTTCTATTTTTTGTCTTAGTGTAAAAAAGAAAAAATCTTTAGTCTGCATATTGGCTTTTTAATGTTATTATTTTGTAACTTTTAAACTAAATGTATGGTCTCTGAAGAGAGTCATTTTTTTCTTTTCTTTTTTTTTGAGATGGGTTCGACCCTCGGTAGGTTTCGCCTGTCATATTTTTGACCTAATGGATTTTTTTAAAACTTTTTTTTTACTATTTTTGTTTTTCTTCTGTTTCATTATTATATTTGTAAATATTTTTTATTAATTTTTTAACTTTTTTAATTTTTTACGGCTCTCTTTTGCCACGCAAGTCCATTACCTTTAATCTGGAAGTTCAATTGGTACGCATCTAGGTATTCCATGCTGCTAACTCCATTGTTACATTGCTAGGACACACCTAGCATTTATGGACGGTATCACTAAACTCTCAACCCAAGCGCTGAGTAACTCTAATTAATCTTAATACTTTTTTCTATCAGGGAAATTTTGTATTACTTCAATTACTGCTAAATATTCAATATTATAAGCAAAATTGTGTATATACTGCACTTATTTTACATTTACTTTGTTTATATATTATAATTTTAAATTTTGTATTGTAAATTTATTTTTAACTGTAATTGTAAATTAAATGTATGGTAACCGAAATGGGCCTTTTTTGGAGTAGGGACTACTTGATCGATCTTCCAGTTGTAATATGGGTGGAGCTATCTCGCTACAACGAATGAGAAATGTCTTTCCAATGTCAATGCTACAGGATTTTGCTTCAAAAACCTTTCCTTTTACTCAATCCATTTACTCACCAAGATAATTCGATTGATCAATTTCAATTGAAGGTGAACGAAGGCAAGAAGAACGAATTGGTACATTGGTTCCTTTTTCTTCTTGCTTCTTCCAGCATTAAAACCTGCGCGACATCCTATTTTCGTCGAATATTTTTTATCGCTATGTTTTTAGAATGTTGTTTTTATTGTTGTGGACGATCTTCATTTATTTATTTTTATTTTTAGATTTTTTAGTTGACGACACCGAATTAAGTTCCCATGGCAGTAGCTACGAGTACTGAAGGGTTTTACGTCTGAGAGGAGATCGTGTCTTCCGAATTAAATATCTTGTATTTTTATTTTTAGATTTTTTAGTTGACGGCACCAAATTAAGTTCCCATGGCAGTAGCTATGAGTACTGAAGGGTTTTACGTCTGAGAGGAGATCGTGTCTTCCGAATTAAATATGTTGTATTTTTATTTTTAGATTTTTTAGTTGACGACACCAAATTAAGTTCCCATGGCAGTAGCTACGAGTACTGAAGGGTTTTACGTCTGAGAGGAGATCGTGTCTTCCGAATTAAATATGTTGTATTTTTATTTTTAGATTTGTTAGTTGACGACACCAAATTAAGTTCCCATGGTAGTAGCTACGAGTACTGAAGGGTTTTACGTCTGAGAGGAGATCGTGTCTTCCGAATTAAATATGTTGTATTTTTATTTTTAGATTTTTTAGTTGACGACACCAAATTAAGTTCCCATGGCAGTAGCTACGAGTACTGAAGGGTTTTACGTCTGAGAGGAGATCGTGTCTTCCGAATTAAATATGTTGTATTTTTATTTTTAGATTTGTTAGTTGACGACACCAAATTAAGTTCCCATGGTAGTAGCTACGAGTACTGAAGGGTTTTACGTCTGAGAGGAGATCGTGTCTTCCGAATTAAATATGTTGTATTTTTATTTTTAGATTTTTTAGTTGACGACACCAAATTAAGTTCCCATGGCAGTAGCTACGAGTACTGAAGGGTTTTACGTCTGAGAGGAGATCGTGTCTTCCGAATTAAATATGTTGTATTTTTATTTTTAGATTTGTTAGTTGACGACACCAAATTAAGTTCCCATGGTAGTAGCTACGAGTACTGAAGGGTTTTACGTCTGAGAGGAGATCGTGTCTTCCGAATTAAATATGTTGTATTTTTATTTTTAGATTTTTTAGTTGACGACACCAAATTAAGTTCCCATGGCAGTAGCTACGAGTACTGAAGGGTTTTACGTCTGAGAGGAGATCGTGTCTTCCGAATTAAATATGTTGTATTTTTCTTTTTAGATTTTTTAGTTGATGACACCAAATTAAGTTCCCATGGCAATATCTACGAGTACTGAAGGGTTTTACGTCTGAGAGGAGATCGTGTCTTCCGAATTAAATATGATGTATTTTTCTTTTTATATTTTTCAGTTGACGACACCAAATTAAGTTCTCATGGTAGTAGCTATGAGTACTGAAGAAGTTTCGTCTGCAAGGAGATCGTGTCTTCCGAATTAAATATGTTGTTCTGACATTCTGACTATTATTCTTTATTTCAAAAGTATTATATTATTGAATATTCTGCTCTAAATGTTACTATTTATAATTTTATCGAAAAACTAAATAAATAAGATAAGACATAGGTTTTTATTAGTCCAAAAATGTAGTAGTAAGTTATCGTAGAAAGAATACTTTCTCAATAATATAAAGAAATATTTATAAATTCAATATTATATTAATGCATTTCAAATTGTAATATATAGATATATGAATACTTGAAACATTTATGTTAATTATGACAGATGTATTGTAATTTTTCTATTCCCGTAATATTTTTAATATAACTCTTTTCCTACACTTAAAAAAACGCGTTGGTTTATTTGTCTATTTTCAGTTGTTCTGAAATATATTACTCTATCTCAAAAATTCAGAATAATTTACAGTTGATTAATATTTTGATTATTTTCTTTAATGTTGTACCTCTTCGATTTCCAATAAATGTGAAAACAATCGTAATCGTACTCTAAAACTAGTTTAAAAGTAATTCTAAAGAACTGAATTTTTAATGTATTATAATTGAAATCCGAATGAGTTTGGTTTGAATGCATATTCATAATATAATTTGTAAATTATTCACACTAAAATAATTCAATAAATAAATGAATGAATTTGCATTTGAGGTTTAATTTCTATTGAAAACTGATAATATTCAAATTACAAATAATTATTTCTGTTTAAAATTTGGAATAGTTCTCCTTTCATTAAAAGTTTTGATGCATACAATGATAGTAAATAACTCAAAACAAACTTACGTCTGCCATACCTATAATATTTATGTCATTCATATTATCAGCATGTAATGTATTCACACATTTATTAACGCAGAACTTCCTTGTAATTCAAAACTGAACTAAATCTTTGAATTTTCAGATTTCAATTAATAGAAAAATAAAATAATACTTAATAAACTGGTAATCAAAGTTTAAGGATTTGGCACATTTTATTGATTTTCGGAAAAAAAAATAATGTGTCGGCGTATAAATTATACTGCCAAATTAAAAAAAAATGTTTACAAAGTAAAAATAAGACAAATGTTACTTAATCTAGCGAGAAGTTTTACAAAAATATAGTACAATCTCTTACGATTTACCCACGATTGTGAAAAGTATTCCTTTATCTTAAAATTATCACAGGTCAATGGATTCTTGAGCTTTAAAGAAGCATTTCAAAATTCTTTTTTTCTTTTTTTTATTGTTTTCCGTAATTTTTGGAAATGTTTCTGAGCAGTTTTAAAGTATACACCTTTCGTGTTTTCTTAAAGAAGAATATTGATTTATTCAATCTCATCTGTTCTTTTGTACACATTTACATTTGCTTAACATAATTTTTACATGTAATAGTAACAAGAAAATGTTAATATTAATGTTAATGCTGTTAAATTTAACATGTTTGCAGAACATGAAAGTGTTGTCCTGAGACTTTATCATCCAAAACAATGCTATTCTGGAATTAAAAAACTTATTAATACACTGTAAAATAACTCGGAAACGTTTCGAAAATCACGGGCATCAATACTAAACATTTGTTTCAAAAGTGCTTCTTTAAATTTAGGAAATATATTGGTTGTTTAGATTTTTGAGGATAAAGGAACACTTTTCGGATTCGTAGATAACGCAAAAGAGGTTTTATTTTATTTTCATAAAAGTTCATCCTACATGAAGAAACATTACTCTTTTTACGCTGTAACGTCTGAAATGTAAATTTATATGTTCAATTGGCTGTTTCTTTGGCAAATGTGAAAGAACACATGACATTCCAGGAGAAAATAATTCTTACTAGTTAGTTAAATTCGGTGTGTTTCTTGAAAGAATGTTTTCAGTTATATAAGAAATCACTGGAAACAAAGGTAGTATGTTCTACTTTTTCTATAAACCGTTTGAATTTTTACTTTATTTTGACATATTTTAAATTATTTTTTTTTTCATTCTAATGTTCTATATAAAAAGAATACCACGAAATAACACGTTCATATAACTTTTATTTTTTCTCTATTTAACCCTTTCCGGCACAAAGTCTGTTCGTAAAATGAGAAATTGCTGATTGACACCGGAATTTACAAACGATTTTTTTAGAAAATATGAACTACTTATTTTAAGCTTTCATTATAGAAACAAAATGTTATTAAAATATTCTTGGTGCCGTATGCAAGTTTGGAATTAAAATTAGGTGTGCCCGGAGTGGGACCACTGTGCCGGAAAGGGTTAAGCTAATTTGAATCTGAATGCTCTAATTTTAGCCATCCTATGTAAAAGTCCACCATCAATATGTGTCGTTTCAGATAATTTTTCTGCCTCTGTTCCGGTAAAATTAAAAAATAAAATAGAAATTATATATATATATATATATATATATATATATATATATATATATATATATATATATATATCAATCTGACATCAACTCTTTGGAAATTGGCTTTGCTGGAAATGATCTTAACTTCCTTTATTTTATTCATGTAAAACAAATTGTAATGTTTAAAACGTGAAGATATAAATTTAATCATTTAGACTGTATCATCGATTTGTTTGATAATTTTCGATTAAACGATCAAAATTCTTCTGCACTAAAACTGACTAATTTACTTATACAAGAATCCAAATGTATTGTAAGTTTCATAACTCTCTGTTACTAACTTGGTATCCATTACCAATGGAAGGATTTCTGATATCCCAGGTATACGTTTTTGTATAACATTATTTATTTCTAATATACATGAAAAATGAATAATTAATGAATAATCTACATAGATCGATTCCACAAATAAAAAAAAACAGTTCCCACTGATGATCGTGTACTTTATATACTGCTAAAAAAGTATCAAAATGTAAAACACTTCTGTACCTAATGTAATTTTAATGAGGAACGTAGGCCTGGGGTATTTTTACAATAAAACAAACTGCAGCATATTTTACATGAATCATACACTTTTCATTAATTATTAAAATTATGTCATGATCTTAGATTGTTTTAAATTAATTTTAGACGGAACGTAATGATATATTTAAACTATTTACTTTGAATGGTAAAATAGTATAAAAATGTAGTTTTTGCTTTTTCAATGTGTGATAAAACACATATGCATTCTAAGTAAGTACTATATAAATAAAAATACATTTTATTTTTATTTTTCCCCTATGAATCTTATTTTTCTTTGAAATTCCAATATATATTGTACTGTGATTAAGAAGACAAAAGTATGTTGAGGTACATTTGTTATAAAAATAAAAAGTTTTAATAAATATATTTTGTATAAAAGAAAAAGGTATTTTCCATTTGAAACCAAAGCAATTTATTGTATAAAAAGTTTCACGTGTTGGAAAAAAAAAAGTAAGATATGAAGATTTAAAAGAAATAAGTATGCTGCATTTTATATTGAAAAGAATTTTTTTAAATGTTCTAAAGTCACTGTACAAAAATATCCCAATTTAAAAGTCCGAGATTTCTTTCAGAAGGCTTATTTTATATCTCAATGTATTTTTCGACTTTCAATATAGGTATCTATTATATTCTTCTGTATTTACTGCATTTGAGGTTTTTTGTTGCTCTGAATTCAGATTTCTTATTGGAGAGTTTATTTTTCTCTCCAAATAATAGCTTATTTTATTTGAAATAAGATAAACTTTTTTTCTATAATACAGGTAAATATTTTAAGAGAATGGTCCGATTTCTCAGGTTTTAATTTTCAATTCATGGCGTGGAATCAAATTCCATATTATTCGGTTTTTTCCAAAGAAAGTAAAAAAGTGAATTTTGTTCTTCTTTTTACGTTTATATTAGAATGATATATAAATTTTGAGAATATTTAAAATAAATTAATCAATAAATAAATGTGTTAGTAATTTTAGGATAAGTGCAGCAGTAATTGACCATTTGGTGGAAATTTCTTCAAGTTATTTTTTTCTAATAATATGTGTTGACGCATTTTTCTGTAGGATTTCCTATATACTAATTAAAGCATGAAGGTTCATATTTTGAAAAAAATTTCTCATTTTCTTTTCCAGATATTAAATTGTTTACAGTATTAATTAGAAAATGAGATTGCAACAGCAATTGACCACTTCTTTTTCGGTGTAAAAGTCAAAATAAGAATGTTCGTATTTAAAACTGCTGCTGCAAGACACGAATACTTATGGATACAAAATACAGATAGCATTTTAAAACACAATTCCTCACAACCTAATAAAAATAGAAAAATAGAAATAATTAAATTTTTTCCACGTTAGTCTTCAAGCACATCTTTAACTGCAGATATAAATTGTAAAAAATTTCTTTGGATGCTTGATATATTCTGTAACAGACAAAGTTAGGATGTATAATCATTAATTCTTGTTTTCTGTAGTTTTTATATTTCGCTGTTAAATTACTTATGCCTGCTCAGTTACTAATACACTCACCCTAGTAATTTGTTTAATTGCTAAATTTATTAAAATATTAACATTTCGTATGAACTCCGTACCCCCTTAATAACTATCTAAATTACATGCTCCAAATTGGTGAGACATAATATTCTCGTTTGGACAATCCTTTCTTTTTTTTTACATTTTGCCGCAGTTTTCCTTTTGGTCAAATGCTGCAACATAAAAAGCTATTAATGTAGCTACTAAACATAAATGAAGCAATTTTACCTAATTATATACGAAAATCACTTACCGTCATAAAACAAAAGATGTATATGCTTAAACTGATAAAACAGAACACATAAAGTCTTATAAAAACCTTTTAATATAAAGATCGACATGTTTCGAACGCACAAACGGCGACATTTTCAAGATAAAAAATGACAAATAAACTATTCTTGCGAAACATTTTGAAAATAAATTTGATAAACATAAGCCACTAGATCATATGTATAATAAAAACAAGTGCTTAAAAATGGACAACTGTAAACGTGAAAAATAATACTTTCTTATTGCTTTTATAATTTATAAAGCATTTCGTGCGATATTCTAAGTAATTAAAATAATTTAAGAGCGTAATACATATAATAATTAAATAATTTATTTAATATATAATTCATTTAAAAATATAATACAATTTTTTAGTTTAATGAAGATATTTTTATAGTCGCCATCTGTCGTAAATTTGCAACATAAGAAAATTAATTAATTTCAATGTTTTGAATGTCAAAACTATTTATGAACAAGCCAGTATCTATCAAATAACACTGGAAATAAATTTAAATAATTATGTAAACAGGAGGATATAATAAAATAGCTAAACTTATTTCAGAATAGATGGTGATAAATTGACTACAATGAACATACAGAATTTTATTTTTCATTTAAGTCTAGAATTATGCAAGTGTGAACATTTTATATTCCCTCATCTGAACTCCGATTTTCGAAACCATGGATTTCATTCATTCACACGTTGACTGCGAAGCGTTATCTGTAGTCATGGGTTAAAAACTGTCGGTTTTTCAAGCCAGAAATATCCTATATGGCAACAAAAATCTGATTACTGTCACATAAATGGCACATAGACTCATTTTGATGTATCTTACTAGTTGAACGTAGATCCGCCTCATTAACACTGTAGTTGAAATGTACATTTTCCGTACTGGCATACGCGGATCCGCGTCCGCTAGTGTTGGAAATAATATTTATTATGCACATTTGATTTATTTTAATTCTTTTATTGAACAAAACTAAAAATATTTTGAACATTAGGCAATATTATATATATTTTAAAGTATGAAAAAATAAATACTGATAAACATAAAGTAAGAAATGGTTGGTACCACTTGGCCTGTGATCGAACATTTTCACATCACAGAAAGACAAAAAAATAAAAATAAAATAAAAATAAAATAAAATAAGCTGAACTGTAACACAAACGACAAGTAGAGTGCTTTGTGCATATGTTTGCAAAATTTCGTATGCTGAGTGCGAATGCTATAGCTTAACTAATGCATTTTATGCAAGTCACGACATGACGCTAATCTGCGTCCGCCAGCATCAGCTAATGAACTATTAGACGCGGCTTTGCGTTCTACGCTGTGAACGTATTAATGCATTATTTTAAACCAAATAACTGTGTTGCAATAATTTGTATTAAAATTGTTTCAGAAGTGACAAGTACTTTGGATAAAGCCCAGAATACTTAACATGTTTGCATAATTTTAAATATTGTATATAGATAGATAGAAATACTATACGCATAACAATGATCTACACTCTGTGTAATAAATGTGCTCTCACTCAATTACATCAATATTTCTATCTACATATTAAAATATATATAAATAAATATTTTATATATGTAAATTTTAAGCATTTAAAAAAGTAATATTTATATTTGTTTTTCATAATCAAAAGAATGAAAACAATGTAAAACTTACCTTTTGATAATCACAATTAAAAAGAGTTAATCGTACAAGAAGACTTATTTTATGTTTACAAATTTTAAAGTTACATCAATAAAAGTGTATTTTCATGTTTAATATAAATGATGCTTAAAACATATAAAGAATAAAAATATAAAGTTTGATTTAGCGCAAAAGGATTTTCAATTACAGGGCGTTTAGAAAAGAATCGCCCGATTTGAAATGCGTATATTATGAAAAGTATGAAAAAACAGAAGATTAATTTTATGTTACATGGCTAATCATAATTAAAAAAATAAATAAATAAAAGTGTTCAATATGACTACTTTGGGGTGCACGGCATATGTATATACTGTATTCAAATTCGTCCCAAACATTTGCGAGCATGTCTGCATCCACTGGTTCCACGACTGCTGTTATACCAGCTTTAGTTCGGCTAAAGTAGCTGGAATGGGAGGCATATAAACGTAAGTCTTTTATAATCGCCACAAGACGAAATCGCATGTTTAGAGGTCCGGCGAATATGGAGGCTACTTGTGTTTAACTGAATCGTCAGGTTCTGTACACTGTTAAAGTTTTGCAGCAAACTGTCCAGTCATTTGACCCTTTTTATAGAAAATTGTTACATAACCGCAAGTTAACTCTATTCTGACCATAATATGGGCAATATTATGGTCAGGACAGAGGTCAATTACGGTTATGTAATCATTTCCTATAAAAACGGTCAAATGACTGGACAGTTAGTTTGCTGCAAATTTTTAACAGTGTACGACAGATTCAAAAGCGTAAAAATCAAAATTTCCTTTTTTCTACCTATACGTTATTCGATCAAAACTGATTAAAAGCTGAATCTAGTTAATATTTTGTAAATAGGACGATTTTTTTTTTAAACACCATGTATATTTAACTAAATAACTTGAAAATCGCGTTCTGTATTTTATTATCATGATGTTATGACAATCATAATTTTATTTTGAAATGATGTTTAAGTTTATATTTTATATGAGTCCTTGTTTTCTCGTAAATAGATTTTTTATAGTATGCTCGAACATAGCGTCGCTTCCTCTTTTGGATTTCTGGAAAATTCTAAATTTTCGTTTTACTTTTCGAAATGAAATGAATGCAAATTATTGCCGAAAAACTTTTAACACTATATTTGCAGTTTTACATTTTTAATGGAAAGCATAAAAAGTTTTTTATAAATGGAAATTCATAATTTTCCTGATAAATTTGTAAATGCGATATAGTACTACAAATTTAGTTATAAAAAAATTAGATTCCTCAACTGAAAAAGAAATTATAGGGAAGAATGTAGGGAATTGTAGGGAAGAATGATTCCATTAGTTATTAGCAAATCTAGTTCCATAAAGATTATTTATAAGCAGAAATAATCTTTAGTTAAAGAGAATTTATCTTGCAGATTGTATTCTGATTAATAATTACATTAATTAAATTTTTGTAATATTCCCATTCCTAAATGTAATTAATTCATGTCGTTTATATTAATTAATACGGATCATTTTATTACATTTTATCCGAGGTTAATTACGGTAGAAAATAATGGAATATAAAAGAATACAGAAAAGGATAGTCTGTTAGATAAGAATAATGAATAAATCATGGTATACCTTTAAGCTTCGTTAATGCAACTTCTCTTACCGTTGAATGAAAATTACGTTACCATTTTGGTGAAAGTCATGCTACTTCAGAATACTATAGACACGTAGACTATAGACAGCATATTTATAAGTTGCTAAAATATTTAGTTAGACTATTAAAACTAATAAAACTAGTTTTTTAAAGGTTTAAAGGTGTTTTTAAAGACTTTTTGACATGTACAATGCTTGATTATATGTTGGAAAATACAATAATGTCTGTGAAAATAGGTAGTGCAGAGAATTACTATATTCTATTAAAACTATTATTATATTATTCGGTTTAAATATATATCAGATTATTCACTTAAGAGCTATTCTAAGATAACGGAATTTTTTTTTCTTAAAAAAACATTTTTTTAATCCCTCATTTTTCTACTAATGGAATGTTTGCATGTCTGGCATTATGAAAAAGAATATCATCAAAATAATGATGACAGGTATGAACATAGTAATGACTTGTATGAGCATGGTAATGACAAGTATGAAAATATTAATAGAATGTAAAGTGATCACAAACACGACATTTTATTTAAAGTAATTTATTACATTTTATTATACATTAGAAACACCTAATGTTTAAAAATTTCGTATTTCCGCAAAACATTTTATCAATATCAACATTTTCAGCAAAACCAAAATGACGGGATGATATTACATATAGTTCTAAAATTCTGAAAACAATATTCGTTACAGGTATATTGAGGCAATCTATAGTAAGAGGCCATTTACAGTTATGAACAGTTTGCTTTCCAGCACTAACGATACAGTTTACTTTAACGTCTTGATCAGCAACCGCAACATAATCTCCTACAAATAAATTAAATTGTTCAATCGTTTTCGACTTTAATGAATTGAAATTTTAAAATAAGATTTTGTCACATACCTGGATATCATTCATCTTTGAACAAAACTACAACGGAACAGTTAATTATCGATTTCTTAGGTACATGCAACTATATTATAAAGCATCTTTGAAAAAACATTAAATTTTTTTCCTTACAAACAACCAATTTATAAGGTAGCTGAGCATTATGAAATGGGTGATTCTTAATATAATGATGTTTGAATATATCGTTTGGTTAGCAATCAAAACATGAAAGAGATCAGTCATTTACATTTGAAAGCTTTGATATTGTCCAAAAAATTGGCGTAATTTCATTGTTTCCAGAAGAAGCTTTGTGGAAGGGTGTTTTCAATTTCGATTAGGTCATTCTCTGAAACTTGCACTACTAAAATATCATGAAATCTTTATTTTAAAATTTCAAAAAAGTATTTTTACACCGGGAATATAAATTCCTTGTGTTACATATTTATCTGCAATTCGTTTAATGGCACTACCAATATCATCTGAACCCCCTTTACCATGTCCAGCATCAATAAATTTCCAAATTGTGGATTTCAATGATGGGAAGTGATTTACAATTTTTTTGATGAAATTTTAAAAGTTTTTAATGATTTTGGTTTGTTGGTGAATCACTTTTGAATTTAACCTTTTTGACATGAGAATTAACATAACAATATGATTAAAACTGGCCTTAAATGAGCCCCTATACTGCACAGGTTATGACGTAAGCTGCCTGAAATATGACCATTGTTTTACATATTTGTCAATAGATTTTAATTAATCCTTCCTGTATATAATGTGACTTGCTTTCGAGAATTGCCAAAATTAAAACATTGTTCTTCTGGAATTAATTTACACGAATAATTTTTATTGTGATGCACATGAAAAACTACTTCATCTATGGAAATATTTTTCAAATTTGTTAAAACTTCATAATGATGTTTATGATATCCATCACGTTTCAATAGTTTCAAAACAGATTCTCTGAAATCATTAATTAGTTTTCTCTTAGTACTACATTTCATTTCTTTTTCTTTTACACAAATAAACTTTTTAGTAACTTTTATTGAAGTAGATTTCTTTTGTCATGTTATGTTGATAATAATGTTTATGGAAAAATATTACATTCTTTAATAAAAGTTCAAATTTGTCGTTTCTATAGTCTTTTTGTATTTATCAAGTTTTTAAAAAGACATGATAATTATATTTTTAGTATTAAGTTCATTTTGCGTTAAATTATAGCAATTGAAGATTATATAGTATATTTCAATTGAAAAGAGTCCCACAGATCTTTATAATTCAATCAATAAAGTTATTAATTTTTATTATTATATTTTGTTACTATGGCACAGGGTCATGAAACATAAAAAAACATGTTGTTCTTAATTTTGCAGTAAAAGTATCAAAATTATTACTTACCTATAACTAGAATTACCTACTGCAACAAATAAAGACACTCGGTGCTTCTAACGACATGTTTTACCATAAAAAAGTAGCTGTTTAGAGAGTATTTTATTGCTCTCTGATGATGAGCTAAGAAAGCAAACTCTTTGTATCAGGGAAATGATAATTATCTCCTAGGAGAAAGTATAATTAAATACAATTATTTTTTTATATATTGAAGCTGAAATACTAATTATGTTATAAGCCGATAAAGGGAAATTTATTATACTGTTTTTGATCTTGCTATAAGGCTTATCAGTACTTCAAACTACTTTTTTTATATTAAATTAGAACTTTGTGCATAGGAAATGCCATAGTAATGGCATTTGTAACTTTGATTAGTAATTTTTAAGATATTCAGTTTATTATATTTCCCATGTTCAAGCTATTTCACAATATAGTTCCTTAAGGTCTTAAAATAATAATAAAATATTCATGTTAGACTCATTAAATTAAAATTTTTTGGTCAAGGGCATAAAATTTTCCTTTAATTGAGAATAACGCTAATTTCTATGTAAACCAATTTCTGATAGTCAATAAATTATATTTAGTGAACAGATATTAGAAGATAATGGCTTATACCTAATGAATATATCAAACAAAATGCATTTATGGAATGATTAATTGTGTCTTTACTTCAATCACGACTTTTATAATTGCAACTATCAGAATGTGTGGTAAAAAAAGCCTATTTTCGAAAATGTTCTAGGTTTCATTTCCCTCAACGGTTAATTCAATTGCAGCATTAATTAATTATGTATTAGGTTCAGTCAATGTGTTTTCAGTACATGCAGTAATTAGTATATAGCTGCAGTAATTCTTAATCATTTGACAGAATATTAAATGTATGATGACAAAAGTAGTATTGCTTAACATTTTGATGCATGCAGGCAACATCAAAACGTATTTATAAATCAATGCGATGGTTAGAAAAATGTAAATTAAGCGAAAAAGGCCCTCATACGTACGGAATCCGGGGCTACATTTTTTTTTAATAACGATGCACTGAATGAAACTATGGAAGAAACTCTTCGACTCATAGTCAAGGAATGTGGTGAAGAGTATAATGTTTCAATTTAAACCATTTCTGATCTCTCTCCAAAATTGGGAAAAAAATAACAAGCTAGAAACATCTGGACCCGGTGAATTAACTGAACAGCAGAGGCAATGCCGATTTGAAAGTTGGCGTATTTTCTCCTCTTACATTAATATTTGTGTAGTCTACTAATATCTGTGTTAATATTTGCATTAACATTTGTGTAGCGTTAATATTTGTGTAGTAATATTTGTGTATATTTCTGCGAACCCACTCGCTCATATTAGCATCTACGGATTCATGGTTATGAACTGACAAACTATCTAAACAAAAAAAAATATTCAGAAATGAAGAAGAGGTAAAAATGTTCATTTAAACTTCTATGCATATGAACAACCGGCTTTCTTTCAACGCGGTATTACTTTGAAGCATTGGTAACTCATTAGCAGAGGTATTTACCTGCCAATGGAGATTATTTTGAATAAAAAAATGTATTTTACTAAAACTATTATTAAAAAGCAGCGAAGTGCAAACAATGGTTCTTAAATGAATATTTTAATCTCCCTTAAAGTATAACTTTAAATACTTTTCTGCTTATCAAAACTACAATACACAGTAAAAAATACAACTTTAAAAATGTTACAATTCATAAGTCAACTTTTAACAGAAGTAGTTTATTTTAGCCTTAATGTCTACAGAAACATACAGATTTTATATTTAATAATGTTTGAGTATTAAATTATAAGTAACCAAAATGAAATGGGGCAACTGATATAAAGGAGAATATGAGAACTAATAAAATGTCTTATAGAATATTTTCATCAGCGACATAATTAAATAATTGATTGATGATTTCTTTTAAAAGAGGTAAATAACGGAAATAAATGTTACTTTAATTTTCCAGAAGTATTTAATAAGGTTTTCAAATTTTTTTAAAGATGTTTGCATAGTTTCTCCAAAATTCGTTTCAATATCTGTTCTATTCGTTTAAATATCTAAGTTGTTTAAAAATTATATTGATTAATAATATCTAATCTAAATCATCCTTGAAATATATTTCATCATCTAACATATCGAAATTGAAAAAAAAAAGCACCCATTGGCTTGAAATTAATTTCCCACACTTTCATATCTTAAAAATTTAAATCTATCATTTTTTTAATTCAGAAGTGTTAGTTTAATATATTACTCCCATTTCGACGAATACATTTTATGTAAATATTCCATACTTATTATTTTTATCAACTGACTTTCAGATTACAGTGATTGAATATGTTTTCATTTTTAAATAAGAGAATCATAGTAAATATAATATTGGTTTTCCAATAAATTAGTCAGAAATTTTTTACGTTTTCTCGGATTATAACTATTATTATTATTTTTAAAACGATTTAAACTACATTTTCTGTGACACAAATTTTCCTCCTTAATATATAGTTTATTTGAGATTTATTCGCATGTTTTGCCCGTAATATCTTGAGTTATTTTTAAAAACAATATTTCATTTAGTTGTATTTAAACATTTTTCAGTTGAACACTCTAAAACACGTCTGATGATTATATGTTTAATATCACGATTTGGAATTTTAAATTGATTTGCGAGACATATGACTAAATGGTATATATATTTTTAAAGAAATCTGAGAAGGTGAATTGAGATGGAAAATATGTTTAATATAGCTTTCTCTTAATATCAAATATCTGTTAAATTCCGAAAATTTATAACTTTCCAATACTTTTAAATTTTGTAAATGTCAAAATATACTTAATTTTTCGTAACAAAATGCTTTCAAAAAATAATAACACGCAGAAAAACTTCAACTTTAAACAACTTTGAGTTGCAACTTTTAACTCTTAATAGATAACTGTACATTTTTATAGTTTTGAATATATAATGCATATTTTATATGAAAATCGTATTAAATGATTTTATTCTTTTCATGATTATGAAATAGTTTCAATGAAAAGTACAGTGTAAAATTTCAATGATTAAGTAGTTTCACTCTTCAAATAATCTATGTATTTATTAAAGGAAGATATAAAAATTAAATTTATTGGCAGACATCTATTAATTATTCCATTCAGATTTTAAGAAAAACAAGTAATGTAGCTTTCATGTCTACACTTTTAAATTTTAATTTTAATATACCGTATATACTCGTCTATAAGTCGACCTCCCCCCCCCCCAATTCTTACGCAAAATTTTGGAAAAAATTGAATTTTCGTGTATAAGTCGAACCACATTTCTGGTAGTATGTTGAAAAATGATTTGTAATCGAGGATAAAAAAAATCATTAAATTAGTAAACTTTTTTTTTTTTTACGTTTCTAATCAGACTTCTTCTTCTACTTTTTTTTTAATTCAACATTTTAAAATTGTATAATTATGTAAAACTGAAGAAGCTTAAACTATTTGGAAAGCTATTCACATCAATTTAATGATTACTTACTTTTTTTGAGTCTATTCAAACCTTATTTTCAAGGGTAAACAACTTCTTAAACTGCTAAAATATAGTACTTATTTGTATTGTAGGACTTTTAGGAGAGAAATCTAGAAGCATTCTCAAGTTGAACACTTTTTAAAAAGGGGATTAAAATGTTGAAAGGAATGCCCCTGTATTGAAGGGAATTCTATCCCAAGAGCAAATGAGTGCAGAACAATTACAGAGACATTATTGTTGAGCTTTTTTTTTTATCAATCACCATTGTCAGCTTTTATCGGTCTCTCCAACCTAGATCCATGTGTGATTAATTAAAAGACTTGCATATTCACCAATTATCTGCGAAAAAAATTTGACAACGGTACTTCACTCCGCTATTCTTTTTTTTTACTTACCCGTGTATAAGTCGACCCCCCCATTTTCAGCTCCCAAATTTTGTCTGAAATTCTTCAACTTATACACGAGTATATATGGTATGTTATTAAACCTAAATTATAAAGTACAAACATGACCATCAATAATGCTAAATGCAAAATTAAAACAAAATGTTGTCCCTTGTGCTATTGCTTTAATGTTTTATTGTAAAATTAAATTTTTACACCATCGAACAGAACAAAATTTGTCCTTCATTTTTTAAGTTAAACGTAAAATATTTTGTAACTTAACTATAAATTAATACCGAATTTCAATATATTTTACAAACTTTTCAGACAATCTAAGAATTTGTAATTTACAATGCATATTCGATTGGCTCATTATTGAAGATTAACATTTGTACTAACAAAAATTTAAATGAAACCCTGAGAAGAAACTGGCAGCATTACATTCTGTAAATTAAGCCGTAACTTCTCCAGGTATTGTTGAATTAAAATCATTTAAAGTTTAAATTTGCAAAATTTTGGTCGATGTTTTTAATTATTGCAAATGTTGTGTTTTTCTTACATATTTACAAATTCAATATTGCATAGCAAATAAAGCTGAATATTTTTATTTTCTGTGATTTGCTTTACCGTAAAATTTTTACGAAAGTGGAATATTTTTTAGTCATTTATATTTTAGATATAACTGATCATTTAGTTTGTTACATACTTTGATACATGTTTTTCCCAGATAACAAATTTAGTTAAAATACATTTAAAAAACTCATATGGTTAGTTCAAATGTTAATTTAATCGCAAAGAATTTTTATACTACATGGTGTAATGATTTTAACCAGTTTCATTAATTTATTAAAGAACGGGCGTTTTTTCAATTTCTATTTTATATATGTATAGATGTTGGTTATAAAAGTGCTTCAATTCGAACGGCAACATGTTATTTATAATTAGTGTTATATGAATTTCATAACAGTAGCAAGTACTATTTTTAAATATATTTTATGTGACATAACTGCAAGTGCATGACGATTGTTACGAGATAGATGAATTTTACATCATAATTAATGATAAGCATTGTTTAGGGAAATTTCACATAGTACGCAATTAATAGAGGTCTTGTTGTATGTTTATTGTACAAAACGATATAGATATTATCACATGTAAAAAAAGAATAGCTAAAGTACAAACGATGCTTCTTATGGTAATTTTCAGCTGTTATGAAATATGCTCTTTTTGATTAAAAAAAAGAACGTGTATGAGCCCGTCAATATGGTCTTTCTCAAACAATGATGCACACATGGTTCTATTTATGGATACCTCTAAACAGTTAAGAATAGACTGGGGAATTCTCTTCCATTCATTTCTCAGGGTGAATTTAAGTTCATGTACGATTCAATGATAATTCATTGAAAGTATGGAATATATTATTTAAACCCGGAAAGTAATAAGTTTTTATCTTACGCTCAGTATCGTCTTGTTTTAGTGTCGTACGTAGTTCATTTATCCTAAGTGGATGGCCATTTTTACTATCGAACATAAATTCGGGAATAACTGCACCACATGAAAGATGGACAGGATCCTGGAGAACGGCTGTTAAACACCACTGCGATGTCATTGTAAACTACATCACATATAGGAAGTGTAAATCTACAAATTTGCCTGAAACGCAACTGGAAAAACACAACCTCGGCCA
This sequence comes from Maratus michaelseni, assembly GCA_963931845.1. Taxonomy (NCBI): domain Eukaryota; kingdom Metazoa; phylum Arthropoda; class Arachnida; order Araneae; family Salticidae; genus Maratus; species Maratus michaelseni. The sequence goes on along the minus strand of OZ007587.1, from coordinate 435,990,978 downwards.
AAGCTATAAGAGTACTGGACATTCTGGTGATATGAAAAACTCTTCTAACTTTCCAGTCTAGATGGTCTTTTAGAATCACTGTTTATGGTGAATCGTGATGTATAAAAGAACATGATTCTGGATCAACGATTTCTGACTCGTTCGAATATGATTCGAACGCTACTGTAAACTTTCCTTACCATGTTGTACTCGTAAATAATACATGCATGTAACAAGATTTAATGCATCAAAGTAAAATTCATTTAATTATCAATAAATGGTGCTCGCAGAATATCGAGACGGGTAGCGTTCACAATGTCCGAGATTAGCTGACTTAACTGACCTGTAGTAGTATTTTCGTTCATTTTGTTCACTAGGCAGACACATTAAAGCTTTTCAGATGTGAAGATCCTAGCATGGACACAAACATGATTTCTGACCGCACGTCCACCTTCAGATTCCTTTAAACCTTTTAGACACACCTTTTTGCTTTGGCAACTTCAGTGATAGTTTTTCCTAACCTGTCATCCACATGCTCAATCCTCATCGAATGACACCATACATGAAATGGACACTCAAAAAAGATAATTTACAGCTTTATATGCAGAAGCCGACAGAGTAATCCCTCTTCCCTTAAATGTTACTGCTTAAAATTACGAAGAAGAGAAAAACTCAGATTCAATGTTTTTAATACATGTAGGGACTTTGGCCAACAAAGCTCTCTACACTTGATTTTTTTTCTACAATAGCGCGGCTGTATGTAACGCAGTTTTTCATAAATCGGTTGTTTCTCGGCATTTCTTGAGCTATGTATTTTGAAAATGTTTGTTGTAAGATCATAATTAAAGTGAGTGATTTGTAAAATAACATATAGTTCACCTGCTGTGCTATTCGGAAAAAATAACTTTTTTAAAATATCTTATTATAACAAACATCTTCAAGTACAAAGTTAAAGAAATGTATGATTATAAAATATTGATTTAAATTTAATAATGTGTTATTAATTTCTTAGAATTTTTTCTGCTCTTATATTAAACTAAAATAATTCTTTAGAATTATATAAAAAATATATATATGAAACTGCCAATAGAAAAAATATAAAATTAGTTAACTTTCTAAAGTAGTAACAGTAAAGTTTATTCGTCAAAAATCAACAAAAATGTTCTTAAATAGTTGAATAAGTAAAACATCTTTGAATTATTTATAAGCTAAGCTCCTCTAATATGTGCATAATCCTTGGTATGGAAATATGAAAAATTGCTAGGATGTACTTTTTCATAAGATCCTCATATATTAATGAGAAAGTATGCTGAATATATTCTTAAAAATGATGTTATTATGAATTATTTTTCTTACATAATATTTAATATTTAATTTGTGTATTAGAAAATTGGTTGTTTACTTAATAAAATATCACAGCATTTTCATAGTTGAGTATTTTATTCAATTTGAGTATTTTACAAGAATTATGAAAATATCAAACAGATTAATGCAAACAAAATTATTTAAAAAAAAATCATGGATTTTTTATGTTCATGAATGATAGTTTTTTTTTTAATTTAAAGCATTTTCTTCTTATAAAGTTGATTTTATCTTAGAGAATGAAGGTTTTCTTCCTCCTATCAAGAAAAAATAAAAACAGTATATTGCATTTAGATTTCAGCTTTCATAAAATACTGTTCTTTAAATTTCATATGTATTTATATGGGTTGCTCACAAAAAACATACATGATTTTGTATTAAATTTATTCTTTAAAATTTATGTTATATGAAATATCGCATTGCTTAATCCATATAAATAGAAAAAGATAGTTAAACTATGCACATTAATATGACTATATACATATGTATATGTGTGTTTGTTTGTTTTGTTTTGTTTTGTTTTGTTTTGTTTGAAAGAAAAAAAAGTACATATTATGGGTATCCTAGTAGAAAAGTATCCTTATTATTTATTTATTATTTAATTTCGTATTCATATTTACTTTATGGAGACATTAAATAAGTGTAACAAAACAATAACCTATCATTTAATAAAATTGATTTTTTTTTTTGCCTAAACATATCAGAATAGTATTATTTTACATGATTTCTTTTTCGAAGAAGTAAGCTCACTCTTCGTAAATTTTTAACTGATGTAAATATTACATCAAATTCAAAATTTAGGTGAGTAGGTTGGAAATGAATTATTAGGCAATGTAAAGAAAATTATTATTATTATTATTATAGTTATTATTATTATTATTATTATTATTATTATTTGATTATATTTCCATTAAGTATACGTGTAGCTAACTTGGTATATAGAAATGAATAAAAAAACTCATTAATATTGTACAAATATGAAAAGATTTTAAGATGAGGAACCATAAAATCATTTAAATGTTATTTTAAATAAACCTTTAATTAGTATTATTTTTAAATATAAAATAACACTATTATGTATTAAAAATTTCTAGAAATAAATGTTTATTAATGTACTATACCACTTAATTTTAAGTTTCCTGAAATCCTTTATAAGCAAATAGTAATTAAGTAAATCAAAACAGTATTTATTCAAAATTCTGTTTCAGGAAAATTCATTTTTCCCATAAACCTATCTGCTGAAAAAAATACTTTTGTCACTATCTTTTCGTTGATTTTAACTGTAAGTTTTAACTTAAATTTGTGTGAAATAAGACTTTACAAAAACGTTATAAAAATCTTGTTTTGGAGAAACATATGTATATTTATTATATCTTAATTGATCTCGTGTTTTTAGGAATAATTTAACGATACATTTAAGGTTACTTTAATTAAACGTGAATTAGTCTCCATTCTTTTAATCGAAGCTTTCAATTTCCCATAAGAAAACACTGAAGCCGCAAAACTTTATCTTCCAAAAATCGATTAATTACGAAGAAGAGAATTTCAAATGCTTTCTAAAAGTCAATTCCTTAATTACTTTTATTTACCTTGATTTCCCATAACGCAGTTACAGTTTGTCTTTTGTATTGCAATGCATTCATGTAATAGAACTAATATTCAATCTAAAAAAAAACTATCTGCTGAGAAAAAATACTTTCGTCACTAACTTTTCGCTGCTTTTAACTGTATGCTTTTAACTTTTATTTGTATGAAATATGACTTTACAAAAACTTTATAAAAATATTACTTTGCAAAAACATTTTTTATTATATTTTAATTGCTTTCACGTTTTTAGGATAATTCAAAGATACATTTAAGGTTACTTTAATTATACGTAAATCAGTCTCGATTCGTTTAATCGAGGCTTTCAATTTCCCATTAGGAAACAAAAAAACTGCAAAATTTTATCTTCCAAAAATCCATTAATTACGGAGAAGAGAATTTCAAATGCTTTGTAAAAGTCAATTCCTTAATTACGTTTATTTACCTTTATTCCCCATAATGCCGTTACAGTGTGATTTTTGTATTGCAATGCTTTCATGTAATAGAGCTAATATTCAGTTTAAAAAAATAAGTGTTTGAATAAGTAAGTTTAAAAAGAAAATTGTTCGTCTAGTATTTTTTGGTTTATAAATTGTTTATGAGTTTTTCTTTTTCCTCTCTTTTTCATGGTTTTTTTATTGTTTATTTTTAAAGATTTGAATTGGTATTTTTTGTATTTTTATTTTTCATAAAATAAAATAAATGGTAAATGAAATTTAGGGATTTCTTTTCCATAATATAATTTTTGTATTATAAAATATATTTCTTATTCTGAAAATGCAAAAAAATAGTATTGGTCTCATTATGTGAAAAAGTTAGCATTTAAACAAAAAAAAAAAAAAAAAACCTCCCTCTTTTTTTATCAGATAGTTGCACATTTTAAAAATAATTTGTTTGTAATTTATCATTGAATTTGTTTACCGTTTTTTTAAGACATTGAATTTATCACTCTATGAAATCCGAACACACTCCTTAAGAATTGTTTTTAAAATATAAAGAAATGAATTTAAATATTAGAAATTATAACATAAAAACATAATATGAAATACAATTCCGGGAACATTCTGATGCAACATATCTATTATTCAGTGAACTTAATATTAATATTGTGTTCAACGTAATAATAAAATCTGTCTTTTTGTTCACAGACTTCGGTTTAGCACTGAAATGAGATATATTCTGGATAATCTCAAATTATGTTTAACTTTCAGCAATGATATTCATATCCAAATAGAGTTTTTCCGAAAATTTTATTTATTGCAAAATGACTTTTTAGAATTTTAGACACATTAAATTTAAAAGACTTCTCAAGAAAGATGGAAGCATTTGAAATTTCACAAAATTACACAAGCAATTGAATTTTAAAAAAAGGATATTTAAAAAAATCAATCTGATATTAGGCCAAAATGCTTTTCTATACATCAGTAAAGTAATGAACTCAAATTTAAATTAAAATATTCATAGAAGCTGTGTGTGTGTGTGTGTGCGTGCGTGCGTGCGCGCGCGCGCGCATGGAGCTGGGATTATCCGAAGGCGTATGTAATTGAGGATATATTGTAATGGTATAAACTGTGCGCATTGTTTATGATCAATATAAGACATATGTATTTTTGTACCAAAAAAGCTATTAATATTAATTATTGAATAAATGATATGAGAAGAAATAAAAATCAATTACTAAAAATATCTCAAGAACGAAAATTACCAAAGCCTTCATAATTATTAAAAAGTAATGCAGAAAATAACTTTTTAAAACAGTATATATTAATAACGTTTTCATAAAATATGACGTTGGAAGTCGAAAAGAAAAAGCTGCAAGTTGGTATTTTTTTTTCATTTTTTTGTATTTCTACATGAGAATATAGGATGCCAATTTTAAACTGCAGTATAAACGAAAAACGTAAAAACAAACATGAGCTCGAATGAAAACGAACATGGAATCTTACTTTAGAAAAAAAATTATATATATATATATATATATATATATATATATATTAAATAGCATATATTAATATTTTTTTGTAAAATATACCATTAGAACTGTAAAAGTACTCTAAATTATTGGCTGTTTTTTTATATTTCCATCTGGGAAATGTGGATTGCCGTTTGCAGCTGCAGACAAAACAAGACCATTTTCCTTTCGCCTTTTCCAATAACCTAAGATTACCAACACCAGTGCAAACACAATCTGCGGAACTATGAGCTATCCACATTTTCGGATGTTCATTAGGGTTTTTAAAGAATATCTCGACTATTATAAAAAATAAAAAAAAATTGTTTCAAGGTACATAACCAAATACATGCAAGTTCTTTCACGCCTAATATTGTAACCCTGCACGCAGCAGTCTCACCAGAACACACCACACACACACAGACAAAGAGAGCGAGAGAGAAACAATTATATTCATTATTATACATGATTGATATTATTATATATGTATAAATCAAATCCTTCTATAACACAGAACTTCTGAAACTCTTAGTCAATATTGTGGTGCAATAGTTGAAAGTGATCAATCTGTAGATCAGGAGTCTCAACTTCAGATGTGCTTTATATAATATGAAAAATCCATCAAGAAATAATTTATTTATTTCTGTATTTTTTACTTATGTAGGTTTATAAACATATAAGATTTTCTGATTATTGAGACCATATAAATTAAAAAACTGTTGTGTTAAACACAAATTTACATATTTAACTTTTTGGACATTAAAAGAGATTTTCTTATAAACGTTTTAAGATAAAAGAGTATTTTTGTCCAGGGTAATTCTGCCCCTTTAAATCCCGATGTTTCTTAAATTTGACGTTTTTCAATTTAGAAAATGTTGCTATTTTTGGTTTCTTATATGTTTGCAGGTGCGATTTTCAACAGGACTGATTTTTTTTATCATAAGAGACTTCTGGTATGAAGCTATATCCTATCCTAATAACTGTTCTTAGTTATGTACCAATCATAAAACATCTGCATTTTTGCAGAAGTTGGAAAAAACCACATGTAATAAAGATGCCCATATACAGTGATGTATTCTAATTATTCAGTGCAGCTCTCTATATGATCTATAAAATTTCATGCACACAAAGTAGTATATAGCAATATAATTCAGCTTGAAATTACATGAAAATTAAAAACGCTATTTGGAAAAATTACTTACCTGTAATAGACAATCTATCCATATCCCTTTGAGCTACCCTGTATATTATATTTTTCTAGTATACTCACAATACTTAGCATAGTTAAATTTAGTTCAGCCAAAAAACGCGTGCATGAAGTCTAGAACACATTTGTAAAAATCCTCACCCATGGACTTCCATTTATTTGAAATCCATTTTTCAGCCCTGCATGTTATCAATAAATATTTACACATGTTATATAGTATATTAACATTTAATACAGCTGGAAAACACACAACCAAACTGAAAAAGTTCATCCGAAAAGTACTATAGTTATAATGTAACGTATCGATATCATTTTCTATATCAACATTGATATGTGTCGTGCATATAATTTTTTTTTATGTTTCAAATAGTATAACATCATTAAAATATACAATTTGGGTACCTCACAAACGTATATTGTAAATGACAACCGATTAGGATGTTTCTTCAAACACTTATCGTGAGACAGACCGACAAAAAGCACTTCGTGGAAGTGAGGTTTTTGCAATATCATGTAAAATTATTTGCTCTAACCTCACTCACCTGGTAAAGTAAGTTGAGACAGTTAATGAGATTTACAAATTTTTTAATAGATACTTCTTTCGAGTACTTATGTTTTTATTGGGACAAACTATGAAGGAATATGTATAGTGCATTATGTAAAAATTGTGCAAGATAAAAATGTATAAATAACGTTAATCGAAACTGCCCCAAGTCTCCACAACCTCGCCTACTTGCATTGAAAATACTATTTAAAAATGGAGAAAAATTTTGATATTGATGAGCTACTTTAGTATATTAATTTAAATGTTTTCTATCAACTACAATATTTTGCTTAAACATTTATTACTTATTTCAGGTAATTTACTATTGTGACATTTTAGATTGCTCTTAATCCTCTGACCGCCCAGAAAAAGGGCAAAATTGTAATGATGTTTTCACACTAATTTTTTTAAATGCTTAAAAAAGATGATTTTTTAACATGATATAAAACACTTAATTAACTATATGAATATAATCCTTGTCAGCATTAATCATAACTCAATAATTTAAAACTACATTATATTTGTAGAATTATATTAATTTTAAAAATATTTCTATTGCAGTGAAACCTACACCATAGTGAACGAATACATCAGTTCACAGCGCTAAGAAGGTTAAAATAATGTTCCTGGAATGCTTGTGTTTTCATAAAAAGTTAATTAATTTATTATAAATAATGGTTTTCAATCAGTCTTTAACTAATCAATAACTTCCTGAAATTTTCTATGTTTTCACGAAAATCAGTACCTCTCTTAATTAATGGTTCAAATTTACAAATTAATAGATCAAAATTAGTCTTAATGACACTTATTACTCCAAAACATCGATTTGTATTACTTTTTTTGGTTTTAATAATCATTAATTATGCTTTCAGGTAACGTATAATGATCTAAATTGACTTGCTAAGCATATTTTTAGAATGTTTAGTTATTTTTATCGAATTATTCATGATGCTGCTTAATTGACTGTTTATTCTGAGGAAAGCTATATTTAATTCATAATAAATGTGCGAACATTTGTAAACACTTTACAAAAGTTTTTGATGTTGTAAAAATATTTAAAACTTATTTGAGGATTTGAAGAAATTTACTTTTAATATATTTAAAAGCTATTTAAAGAAAAATTCAATTTGTGTGAAGTGGGGGGGGGGAGTGATCCCTCAAGGAATTTGATATTTCAGAATATATCAGTCATCACTGCCCAGATTTAAAAAAAAAAAAAAAAAAAAACAGAAATTGCATATGAGTTAAAATAATTTGCCAGATATCAGTTGTA